>JAECWM010000252.1:1842500-2284688 GCA_018150695.1 Drosophila oshimai | reverse complement strand
TGCTAGTTCAAAAATCTTCAGGGACAAGCGCCCCGCTTTTATGCTTAGGATTTAAATTATTTTGCAAACAACAACTCGCGAAAAAAAGCCATTACATTGATTCTACGGTACTTTCTAACACACATCAACACTTAATAATACTGATAAAAATAACAGATCTGGTTTTTAAAGATAATAAAAATAAAAGACTGAATTTGTCGATCGAGGTACCAAAATTGAATCACAATACGAAAAATTTTATTTATACAAATAAAAACATTAATAAACAATTGTAAATTATGTAAAAACACCATATAGAATATTTTTGTTAATAAATAATAACAAACGTTTACAACATAAAATGCTCAAACCAGATTATCAGTAGGGCGTTTGTCCCCGAAAAAAGTGGGGCGCTTGTCCCGATTGCATAGCATATGAAAATTATTAATTAAAAAAATATTGGCGAACAGTAAATGTAAAAATAGTTATCTGCTAAATGATCTTGCTACATAGGAAGGTTATGATACTTCATCTGACGTCTGTTGACATTTTGACGATGAAATAACAAACATTTTTGAATCGCTAAAAAAATTTTCGCCTGTTTTTGGACCTACGGCGTATGGATTTCATAAATTGTGAATAGTTATCTTACCAAAGTACGAATTTTTCACACAAGTTTTTCATTTTGACACTTAAACACAAGTTTTCCCGAGATGGCGCTGCAATCTTATCGATGCATGATAACAATAAACAAAGTGGGGCACTTGTCCCGGCGGGGCACATGTCCCGGATTTACCCTACCCAGTTTTATAACTATTTTTTATCGTATATACAAATCCAATTGTATTTAATCTTACTTCATAGCTAATTTGCCACATTTTTCTTAAACTGAAGTTTATTTTATATTGCACAAAATATAACATTATTGCGTTATGCATTTTTAGTGCTATTAATTTGACCGCTACTGTCTGTACATAAATACGTTTGCATGCAAGGCAGCGTAATACGCAAATAGAAGCAATGAACTTAATTAGTTGTTGTTACTGTTGCCTGTCCCTGTCTCTGTCTTTGTCGCTGAAGAAAAGCACACGGTGGAGTGAGTGGGAGGGAGATAAAAAGAGAGCGAAAAAGCGAGAGGGGTATGGAAGGGAGAGGGAGATAGCAATGGTAGCAATACAGGTGTTAAAAAATCGGCTTATTCCAAAGAATTTTCTAAGGAAATAATTATACAGAAAAACTTAAACTAACAAAAAACAAGAAAGAACGCCATAGTCAGGATTCCCGACTATAAGATTTGCGATACTCATTGCCCTCTTTAAAAACAGCTAGCAAGTCCTATTCAAAAAGTGTAGCCTACTTTCGGGAGCAATACAAATTTTCAACGCACTTGCACAAACAATTTCTTGAAAATGGCCAGATTTTCAAAATTTTTAGATATTTAGATATTTTCAATACAAACAACATTTATAAGGACCACTTTTCTCTAGCATTCAAAATGTGGACACCACAGAGTTTCGCGGTTTGTGGGCGTAAAAAGGGGCGTAATCAGGTTTTGAAACAAACTTGATCTGCGCCTTGCTCATAGAAGTCTGTGTGCAAAATTTGGTGGTTCTAGCTCTTATAGTTCCCGAGATCTCGATGCTTGTGCGGACGGACGGACGGACGGACGGACGGACAGACAGACATTTGATCGTTTACAGTATTTGCTTACTCTTCGAGTATCGCAAATAAAAATAATATTCAATATTTAAGTTATATTTTTAAAATGTGAAGCTAGAAATTCTGTAAACTTTTTTGTTAAAATATTAATAGACTCAATTTAAAAAATCTTCATTTTACCAACTTAAGCTTACGAAATAGTATATTTCTTGGACGGTTATAGAAGTATTACTTATGGGCGGTCATTTACCAAGTTTCATTCAAACAACTTTAAAAATGTAATAGGTAATAAGATTTAAAACAAGGTAAGAATATAGGCATTCTTAAATAGTTGATTTTAGCTGAAATAAAGACTTTGTTTACTACTAAAAGGATCTAGTTTGACTTATTTAAAAAATTTAAAAAATATTTCGTAGACACATTTACAATAAGGTAAAAAAATACTTGATTGAATTAAGCAAATACCCTGAATTTTCCTGCTTTGAGGTAATTTCTCTTCTCTTGTTTTGACTTCTATTGCCACCCGCTGGAAAAACAAATCGCAAACCTTGGCAAAACTTCAAGCGGAAGTAAACAAATTTTTCTTAGCCTTTGGCTTTTTGTTTTTCCCATTTTCCCTATAAGAAACGCCCTGCGGTATGCAACATATAGTTGCAGGCAGGTTGCAACTAACTAACTGGAACACAACTGTACTTTCACCGCTTATAATTATGATGAAATGTTTATTCTGCAATTGCTTTGCTACTACCAAAAATGTTGAGCGGGTGGTACACATATTTATTTTTTTTGGTAGTTTTTAAAATTTTCGGTCGAAATGTTTTCGCCGTGTTGACATTGTTTTTGCTGAACGGAAAAAATACGCTTGTCGCATTTATTTACTAACTCAGACCCAGCTGGTTGTTGTTGCAATTGTTTACTCTTGTTCTTCTGCTTATTTCTGTGTTGTTGTTGGTTTTGTTTTTTTGTTATTCGGCTTGCAACAATAACAAGAAGCAACGGTGGAAATAACAACAATAACAGGGCCACAGAACTCCCGCTGCAATTCGAAGCACTTGAAAAAAAATTCATTTTTTTATCGTTTTATGAAAATAAAAATTTTATACATCTTTAGATTTTACTGTTATAATTTTGTTAAAAAAAAAACATCAGTAAATTCAGGTAAAACAGAAGTCCAGTGTCAAAATTAAACTTAAAATACTAAAGGATAGAAATAATTTAGTTCGATATTTTATTTTTTTCTAAGTTGTTTCTAAAGCTAAAAATTAAAAAGATAAGAAAAGTATTATTTTTCGGCTATCGGAAAAGTATTTTTCTGTTTTTAAAAATTTTTATTTTGTGGCTTAAAGTAGTTAAGAATTTAAGATGAATTTATTTTTGCCATTTAAATCACTAAAAAATAAAAATAAAAGAAATATTTTTAAGTTTAAAATCTTTCTTTTTTGTAAATTTACTTTTTTTTAAGAAAAGATAAAGATAATAAAACTTTTTTATCAGAAAAAATAATGTATTACAAGTTTAAAGTATAAACTTATTGCAAAATATTTTTTTGTTACCAAAACAATAAATGTTAAGGCTTTAATTAAAATACTTTTTGATCTAAATGATTTGGTCAAATTAATTAATATTTATTAAATAATATTAAAATTTATTTGCTATCTTATATTCTTAATTTTCGGTGCATTCGCTTCGTTTTGGTTTGTAGTCTCTTTTCGTTGATTTTTCGTGTGCATTCAGCAAAAATTGTTGTTCGTTGGTTTTCTCTATTTGGTTGTTTTGTTTTGCTACGTTGTTTTTTATGTGCAAGTTGTTGTTTTTTTTTTTATACGCTTTTACTGCTGTAAATTTGCAAAAGTACAGCTGTTAACAATAACAATGACATATAAACACTCCCGCAGCGGCAACAAAAATGCCAACGCAGCTATGCCAAAAACCAAGCCAAAAAGGGAAAAATATCATTAAAAAAAAGTAAAGGGAAAAACTCGAAAAAAGTCAACCAGAAATCAAACAACAAGCGAATGCAAAAAATTAATTAATTAAGCATTTTTTTTGTTCGTTGTTTTTGGCCAACCAACGTCGGCAACACGTGAGTCTTTTGTGGGTGGTGGGGCGTTGAAATACATACTTACATACAAATATCTGTCTACTTATGTTGTAGCCTTAGTTCTTGGCTTTCGTTGTTGTTTTTTATTATTTTTTTTATTTTTACTTTTATGGTTGTTGTCATAGTTGTTGCTCATCTGGAATATGTCGAATATTTCGCTGCACTTTTTCATGGCTGTCGTCGCACCGAAATGCCTTGAAATGTAATTGAAAAGTGAGCAAAACAATGCTTAACTTTGAGCTGTATGTGTGAAACATGTGTCGTACTAAGAATAATATAGATATACTGAAACACACATATCCCTACAGTAACTCTATCCCTAGTAATTCCAGAATTTCACTTCAGTTTTGCACAAATGTTTATTTTTATTTAATTTCTTGTATACAATGTGGTAATTTTATTATTTTTCTTATAGTTTTGTTTAGAATATATTTTTTTAATTTAAAAGTCCAGTTTTTTTAATTCCAAAAGAAAGTCTGGTCTAAAATATTTTAGCTAAATACGGAATTAAAAGTATATAAAAGTTATGTTTATTTCGTTAAAAATTATCAACATTTAAAAATGTATCATCCTTACATTTTAAATTTGTAGGCTAAAATATATTGAGAATGTGACTTTAAAGTTAGTTGTGATTTGTATAAATCGATTAAATGTGTACCAATTTTAAAGCAATCTTCATTTTTTAATAAACTAAACATTTTTAAACTATTTTATTCTTTATAGAAAAAGTTGATATAAAGAATTGGTCTTTGTTTTGTGTGCTCAAAATTTGTTAGAGGATTAATTTTGTGAACAATATTACTTCTTTTGCCACAATATTAAGCCTTAACGTTTAAAGTATAAAACTGATCTATTAAATAAGCAATTAATTTTAATTTTATTTATAAAATAGTTGCCATTATTTTGTCCGTAGTTATATAGACACCAATAAAATAAATGAGTGCAAATGGTTACTTCTCCAGCGAAAAGACAAGATAAAACCGGAAAAATAAAATGGGAGGTGGACAAATGGTCCTTGGGGGAGGGGGTGGGGGGCATTGTGGGGTTAAAAGCAAACGAAGTCAGCAAGGCCAACAACAAAACAACAAGGGAATCAAACAAAACGACCCAACAACTGAATGAAATACAATAAAATTTTAAAACAAACAAATGCAAACACATTGACAGGGCGCAAACACACACACACACACACAAATACACACAAACACAACAAGGAGCCAATGCGAAATGCGACTAATGAGCACTGAAACAACAACAAAGGAGCTGAACAAGAAGAAGAAAGGGGGAAGGGGGGTCACAGTCACCTAACCATGGTCGTCTATCTCCCTTTCCCCCTTTTACACCCCCTTGAAATAAACAAATAGCACTAAAACCAAGTAAGAAACAATCGGGGGTGCCACAGAAACCGTCGACGGTTTTGGGGAGTAATTTTTCGGAAATTCGGAAAAAAATCGTCGGTGCTACAGAAACCGTCTCGAACTTGTTGTTGGGACTAACGATTCGGAAAAAAGACAGGGCTGACTTCTTATTTTTATTTGTCATTTATTTGCTACTTTTCAATAAATTCAAGCCAAGTTTTACTTATTTTTTGCAAGACAATACCAACAACTAAAAAAACTCTACACATAAATCGTAACGAACAAAATAGTTCAACATTTTAAAATGACCGCCAACCTAAACAACAGAAGCCATCCCTGTATTACATGGCTTCTATGAGAGGCCGCTACATAAAATCAGTCCCCCAGAGCGAATGCTTTTGCGAAATCGGCGTTTTCTATTATAAAAATCAAGAGCACGGTGGCTTGCTTTGATTTCCTATGCTTTCCCTAAAACTAAACAACATTTAGGCAATAATATTTAAAATTTGTTGAATTCACTGACATTTTCAATCAATTTGTCTTCTCCTTCGTCGTTTTTTAGGGTTTTTACCCAAGCCGGTATTTTTTGCCACGCGCGGACACACTTAAGTGCAATGCAAGGATTTGTTTTATTAATTTCACAAGAAGTACAACTTATTTTCACTTGAAATTTTGAAACGCTATAGTTATAGTCATAAACAATAGTATAGCGTACCATAACAATTATAACAATCATATTTCAAATATGAAAATTACTCCGAAATTTGGCATTTTCTATTTGGAGCAAGTTGGCATTTTGGTTTCTCGGGTGGAATTTGGCCGGAATCACACAAGCAATTTTTGAGGTGACGGTTTTTGGAGATTTATTAATTTAAAATATAAAAAGATCAAAACATAAAAAATGTTGTATGCAGATAGCACATACAATTCATTAACGTTGTTTTAAAAAAATGTTCATTATTTATAAAAAGGTGCAAGTATGCTTATTTTATAAAACTGTCGCTTAAAACACGGGGGAAATGATAGAGTTTTCTGTGGCACCGACGGTTTTGCCTTGGGTTGGAACTTGGGCGGACTTCGGGAGGAACGGTTTCTGTGGCACCCCCGAATATAATCCCATTTTTCGAATGTCAAATACCTCGGGTTTGAGTCACGAATTTCCCTTTGACTTTTTGTTTTAATAAATAAATATTAAATTAGCCAATTTAGTAATTACTATCATTATAAGTTTTACAAATAAAATATTGCAGATGTTGAAAAGATCTTAATTTAATATTAAAAAATTTTCAAAGTGAAAGGCTTTTAGCACTTCTAATTTCTAAGCGGTAAAAAAGTAATTCACATCTATATTATTATATTTTAGAATTTAAATATGTAAAATTTTTTATAGTGAGCTATAAGTTTTTTTACAGGTGACAGAAATATCTAGGGGTTTGAAAATCCTTTTAAACAAGAAAGTCCTTTAAATACTACATTTTTCGTAGCATATTTTTAGGAAACCATTTTAAAGGATTTAAATTTCCTTTAACTTTTTTTAAAATTTTTTCTTGTTAAGCTTGTAAAGTTGAAATAAAAAGAAAGTTGCCTTTTCAGAGCCAAAGAATAAACTACTTTTATTTATTATTAATTTTTATAAGTTGATTAAAACCACAAAAAAATCTAAATCACAAAATACCTTTTTCACTCGTTTATCATAATAAAAAAGAAAATTTTAATTTTAAAGTAGATGTTGTAAGTCAATAAAAAAATGAACCTAAATACAAAATACTGGGTAACAAAACAACTACAATAACAAAAACAACAACGACAAGGACAAGAAACAGTTTGTGTTGTATAGTAAAATGCTTATTTACGCATACAATTGCACGTGAGCGGCCGACAGAGAGAGAAAGAGACAGATAGACAAAGAGAAAGAGAAGGCTGCGGTGAGGGGGTGGTGCAAATGGGCGGGAAGTGGGTGGTGAAGAGGGGGGGGGGGTGGTAAAATAGGAAGTTTTGTTTGCAGTGCGCACAGCAACGGAGAGACAAACAACAACTGTAACTGTAATTGTGTGTTTGTTTGCTCGAAACTTCACCATGCCCCCCCTCCACCCCCTCAGCACCACCCAGCCACCCCACCACCCACAGCTGTCTGGCTTCTGTTTTCCCCCTCCCACTTTCTTTATTTCTTTCTTTCCTTTGGCCAAATAAAAAGTTTGCTGAGAACATTTGCAAATGTTTGTTTTAGACAACGGGAAAATGCTTCGTTTCTTGCATCATCATTATCATCATGGAAATTAACATCATCATCATGTTTTGTATTTGTCTTTATCTTTGCTTCTCCTTCCCTTATTTTTGTTCTACATCTTCTTCTGCCTCTTTCGCTTCACAGGTAATACCCTTTATTTTTTAGGTGATAATATTATAAAAATTTTATAAATGGTTTTGTACATAATATTTAAGATTTTAATAATTTATTAAAATAGTGTTTATAAATAAATTCCTAATCAGGGATTTCGAAAAAAGAGTTAAGCATTTCTTTCAACCTTATTTTTTTGTTATAAACCATTTTCTTGAATTTTATTAATGATTGATTTTTCTCAAAACATTTAAAAGTTGACCGCTATTTTCTTTATTTTATAATTTGTACAACATATTAATTATAATAATATTTGTATTAAATATTTATAATTTAATGTCGTTGCCTTTGAAAATCATTTTCGTTTTGAACTTGTTTGAAAAACTTGTGAAAACACACTGAAAACGATTTTTTGCTAATACATTTTTTGTGTTTGAAGAACCTTTAGTTTTTAAATAAATCTTTAATTGTAAATTGTTTTACACAAAGGGCATTGCAAAAGCCTTCCTACTGTAAAATTATTTGGTTCCACTTCTTGTTTGGTTTTGTTTGCTCCTTGTTTGCTTCATCGTCATCGTATATTTCATTTATTCGTACTCGTCGTCTGCTACTTTTGCGTACTTTTGTTTATTCTATTTGTTTTGCTTTGTTTTATTTTTGTTTATTTGTGTTTGATTTGGAAGGTCCATCGACACTGCGAAGAAAAAGGGGGCAAAAGTCCAGAAAATGTGTTTAAAAGTCTGAAAAAACTTTAAGTTAATATAAAAGATATTAAAGTGGTTTTTTGATTTTTAAAATAAAATGTAACCCTCAAGTGGCTAATTAAAAAAGTTGTAGTAGGAAGGATCGATTTTAAGGACTAAATTTAATTTAATTTAATTTTTAGCAACATTCTATTTTTTTAGGCTCGTTTTTCTTTTCGTATTTGTCGTATTTTTTCGCATTTTTTTTTCGTAGTTTTTCGTCTTTTTTCGTCTTTTTTTTATGATCTAAGACGTTTTTCTTTGTTTTTTTTCTAAGTGATTGTAGGGATATTTACCATTTCTTACCAAGGACCACAGAGTTACCACCTCCAAAACAACCCACTGCCCCGCCCACTTTTCCAAAGACGCCCACCTCAAATTGTTGGCCTGTCGCCGTGTTTTGTTTTACTTGTGCTGCTTCTTCTTCTTCTGCTTCTATTATTCGACTGATGGGGCGGGAAAGTGGCGAGTTTTTCTTTTCCTCTGTTTAATTTTGTTTTATTTTATTTTCTTTTTTTTTGTTGTATTTTGTGTAGGTGTATTGACTTAAAGTTTGTTATACTTCTTTGCCTTTTGTCTTTCAGTTCCAGGTTCAATTTCTGCTTCTTATTTACGTAGCTTCTTCTTCTTCTTCTTATCCTTCGTCCTGGACATTTGGTTGTTGTTTCTGTTGGCCGAAGGAAACGCCTTCGAAACATTTTCAGTGTTTGTGTTTTGGGCGGTTTGAAATAAACAATTTTACCAAGTTTGTGTATTGGGCGGTTTTCGTTGTTTTGTTATTGCTTTATGTAGTTTTCTTTCTTTTTTTTAATTTCAGGGATATGAACAATTTCTGAAATATCTGTGAAATTTTTTGAGGGATTATAAACACTAAAAAGTATAATTCTACGCAATAAAATATACCATGATCATCTTTCCGAAAATAATGTGTTATGTTGTATTTAACCCATTCAAAAAAAGCTGTTCAAACAAATGCAAAATTATATTGATCAAAATAGAAAATATTTTTCACCAAAAAAAATCTTTTTCAATTACCAATAATTAATTTATCTTTGTTAGCCTTGGTTAAATTGTTATACAAAAGTCTCTACTTTGAGATCACTTACCTTTTCCCTTTCTTTCAAACATATTCCATTTTTAGATCTCAAAAACTGCTCGCATTCCGATATGCTTGGTTCAAAATCGAAAGTTACTTTATAATATATCCTGTAAATTCAACATAAATCAGGAATAAAGGATCCGCTAAGAAAATGAACAAACAGACTAGAGAATGGTCCCGCGCTCGTCTTTGTAAGCCCAAGGATAACCTTAGTACAGAGGCGGGGAAAAGGGAACGCTTTGTGCCATCCTGCGAAACTGAGGTAAGTTTATAGATATTAATAGTCCTGTAAACTTAAGGTATATTGAGGTACAAACTTTTTCCCTAATATCATCTGGACATCGAGTAGTAAAGGACATATGTACTAACATTTACAAGAAAAAAGTCAGACTTAAATTAAAATAAAATAAAAATAAAATTATATGCATTAGGAGGAAAAAAAAGATCTTGGTTGAATCCCAGTTATGTTCAATAAGCTAAAAATTTAAGTTATTTTAAAAATTTGTTTATATCATATATTTTGTCAAAATCGGATCTTTTTTAAAGGACATCCTTTGTTTTGGCCTACCCTGTTAAGTAGGCAACAAGTTTAGCAAATTTCCAAAGAAAACCAAGTATTCTAAACTCCAATTTATTTTATTATTTATGTGATCAATTTTCTTTATTTTTTCCAGTGTACTCCGGTATCGATGGGTCATCTGATTGGTTGGGAATACGCTCGGATTTGGCTGCGCGATCGCGACAACTTTGTTAAGCAACGTGAACGCGCAATCAAAGCAAAATTTATCAAGAACGACTTCGAATGGTGGCTGGAGCTGCGAAAGACCAAAAAAAGGTTCTGCAAAGTCAAGACATAAAGTCCATAAATTAATAACAAATAAACAGAATCTGACGCAAGCATTAATTAAGAAAAATACTTCAATCCATTTATTAATCATAAAAGAAATTGCTAGAAAAAAATGACTAAACAGGAAAAGGAATAAATAAAAGGCTTAAGTGAAAAATCTTCTAAATAAAAATATGAACGCAATGTTGTTATTATTTTTAAGAGACTTTTGTAGCCGCAAAAAAATTGAAAAACTTCAACGGTTTCCAAAACAAAATGGTTGGTTTCCATGCTAAAGCTTTTTTGAAGTAAATTTTAAATGTAAAAAGTTTTGACTTTTCCAGTAGAACGAAGTTGTGTATATTATTTACAAAATACTTCATGAAAAACATTTTTTTTAAATTTAATATTTTTTGTTTAACATGGCAATGAAAGTTTGTCTTGAAAAAGTGTGCTCTACTTTTAAATATGTTGCTTTAACAGGTGAATCTTCAAATTCTTGGCCTTTTTCCAGGATTTGCTATATTTTTTTCGCTGTCTGTGGGCTGTGTTAAATGTTTTATTTCATTTTTTGTTGCTTTTTAAAAAAGTTATTCATGATTTTCACTAAATAAGAATCCTGATTATCAGAGCTATTTTGGTGGACTTCCTTACCGATCGAAGCAATATTTTGTTTTTGGCAAACAGCTGTTAGTATTTCTGCCGGCGTCGGAAAAGCAACAATTTTCACCCGCGAAAAGCTTTCGCTTGAGTCTTTTAAGCCCTCGTCTTCATACAGGTTGCAGGCTCAAAATCCACTCACGTACTTTACTCATTTCACTCACTTTTATCGCTCTCCCACGCTTTTTCTCGCGTCACAGGAATAAGAAGCGCAGTCGACGTCGACTTGGTTTGAATCCCTTACTAAATCAGGGATTAAGTCCGACTTTTTTATTTTAACTCTTGCGGGTTTGAAATTTTCTTTCATGTCCGTTACTTTTGAGTTCCAGTTAACAAGACTAAGTTCCGGTTAAAGAGCTCAGTTCCGGTTAAAATTAATAGATTTGTAATATGCATATGTAAATATCGCTTTGTTTATACTAACCATTAAAATAAAAAAATAATCATTCAAATAAATAAAAAAAACATTTCATAAAATACTATTTTATAATTTATTGTTTGAATAAAAACCGTTTCCATAAAAAACCAAAATGTTAAAAGTATTAAAAGAGTTTAAAAAAATTTATTGCTAGGTCCCAGGAACTATAAGGTTAAGGATGGGTATAAAAATTATAAAGTTTTAATATTTTAAATGTTTTTATCAAATAACTAAGCAGAGACTCAATCCACAAAATCACTCAATTTCAGGACTTGCAGTGGGTGGCAGAGGCGGCGACGTCGACAGCGACAGCGACTTCGCCGCCCACGCAGTAAAGGAATTTGGGAGCTGAACAGGTTCAGAAATTAAGAGAGGACACGCAAAATCAACGTTTATTTTCTCTTATACACATTAAAAATAACTGACAGATAAAAATAAAATAAACTTACTTTTTAACTACTATTTAAACTGTTCAACGCATAAAAAAATTAAATAAATGGGCAAATTTTAGGACACAAAGTTTTGTTGTCTTGAAAAAGGTTTGAAAACAATTTGGGTTCGAACTTTTTCAATTTGCCCGATGGAACAATTCCAAGACAAATTCAAGACATCTAGATGTATAAAGTCCTTATGGTCTTATTAATTTAAACAATATATTTAAAAACCGATGCTTTGGTAATTTTTTGTATCGACCTTTTAATGTTTAGCCATTTTAAATTTGCTAATTTTCTAAATTTTAATGTTTTTGAGTAACCTATTTATATATTTTTTTTTTTATTTGGTAAATGGTAAAGTATTGTATGTAAACGTCATGATTTAAAAGACAGAGTAATCCTTGCAATTAAAAAAAAACAAGGTTTTAAACTAGGGTGTCTTTTCCGCGAGTTCTTTAGACATAAAGTTAATTTTCAAAATTGTGTAAAGTCGTTTACAAATATTTTCTTCACAGGCTATACAAGTTAGGCTCAAAACCCATTGGATTTGTATTAATTTTAACAGTTTTATTCGATTTTAAAAGTGAATTTTTAATAAACTTTACATTAACATGTCCGTTGTAATTACCGTTAGCAATGGGGGACAGTAAAGAGCACTGTTAAGAGCGCTCAAGAGCATAACGGGCGCCAAGCTTTCGGGGGGGCGTAAAGAGTGAGTAAAGAGAGTAACGTCCGATTTTGCACTGCACTCACTCAAATGCGAAATGTTTTCAACCGCGAAAGCTATATAGAGGGGCTTCTCCGACTCGGCTCGAATATGTTTTTCGCAGCGCGCGCGTTCGCATCGGAAATCAGAAAAGCTGGCGAGCATTTAAAAACAAAAATTCGGCAAGTACAATTGTTGGGCAAAAACAGCAAAAAAAGGCTATTTCGTCGCAGGTTTTCTCGTCTGCAAAAAACCGTTAATCGTTTAATGTCATTTTGTTACATTCGCTATTTCGTTATTCGTTAAAAAAAAAAAACTTGTTACGCGTTTTGAAGAAAAAAAAATCAAATCAGTGAAAACCAAAACAATAACAAAAAAGAAAATTGCGCGTACGCGTGTGTGTGTGTGTTTTTGTGTGTCTGTGTGAGCTAGTGAGTGCAGCAAAAATATATATAAAACCCAAAAAAAAAGCAAATAAATAAATAAATAGAAAACAAAAGCAAAAAGGCAAAGGCAAAAATACTTGCAAAGTAAGTTAGCATATGTTGCTTTATTTGTATGCAAAATGTATGCATTTTTCATGTTTTTTCCTTACTAAAATGGTAAGTTGGCCATTTCGGTTGTTTAAACTATTTTTGGAGTAGGTTTTTCCATTGAGAAATATGGAAAAATGCTTACAATATGTTAGCGTACACA
This sequence comes from Drosophila oshimai, assembly GCA_018150695.1. Lineage (NCBI taxonomy): Eukaryota > Metazoa > Arthropoda > Insecta > Diptera > Drosophilidae > Drosophila > Drosophila oshimai. Next base: position 2,271,671 of record JAECWM010000252.1, on the reverse strand, counting down.
CACACACACACACACACTAGCCGCGGCTAACTGTTGTCTGTGTATGAATGTGGGTGAATTGGCAATACCGCGCGCGTGTGTGTGTGTGCGCGTTTGTTGTTGTTGTCTTTGCGGCCAAGTGGCAGCAAAACGTTGCAAGCAAAGCAACAATAACAAAATGATGGCAAAACAAGTGCAGTCAGCAAAACCAACTCAACCAGTGCCTCTCTGTCCCTCTCTCGCTCTCTCTTCCTCTTCCTCGCGGCTATTGCCCTCCCTCTCCCACGCTCACTCCCTCTTTTTCGCACCCATTGACGCAACTGCATGGTCAGGGCTTCTTTTACAGTTAACTGCGTTTATGGGTGGGCTTCTTTTTAGGAACTAAATTTTAGATAAAATCAGATCCCAAAATCATAAAAAAATAAGTTTTTTTTTTTCGAAAGACTGCTGGTACCAAAATCTCTTTTCTTTTCATCTTTATCCACAAAATTTTTAAAAATACATCAATTAGGAACGTGAATTTCTAAAATAAAATTATTTGTAGAAAAATGTTTGCAATTTGCTATTTATGTTATTAATGAAATAATAATGTTTATTTTTAGTTATTTAACTTAATATAGTCGCCCTTTAAAATGTTATATTAACTCTTAATAGAATTAATACAAAACATATTTTCAAAACTAATTTAAAATAAGGTCTACCGAATAATTTTGTATTAAAGATTCATGAACTTCACGGCATAAACTTTGCATTTCAGTATCTATGGTCGCCTTTGGATTATGGTTTCGCGCTTTTTGATCTTTGCATTTCGCTGCTCTCTTTGCGCCAAACAAAGCTCAGTCGACACTTGTCGCGCCATTCGAGTGTCCAAACACCCAACACCCACCGCCCACCACCCAACCTTTTCTTTCCTGCCCCGCTCCGCCCCCTTTTTCTGCCTCCTCTCTCTTCTTTATATCTTTTACAATTTTTACTTTGGTCCACTGGCAAAAACTACTGTGTTTTATATCCTAAACATCAAAAAAAATTTAAAAAGTTACAAATAGTGAATAAACAAATATTCACTATCTACAAATCTATTGATTTAAAACCTTGACTATTATTTTTTACAATAAAACAGTTTAACAAATTTTGAAAAAAATATTAACTGGAATTTTACTTGAATATTCGCTTTTCTAAATAAAAAAATTAAAAAATAAATTAAACTTAAAAATGAGGAAATCCAAATTACAAATTTAATATGAAAATAAAATATCATATCGTTGTAATTAAAATAAACACAAAATCATTTTCTTTCCCTCTCGCTTATTTTGCGTTTTTTTTCTTTTTTTCTGGATTTTTTTTTTTATCCGCAACCCTATAATTTTCCTTAAGTGTAATCTCTCTTGGCTTTCCACCTCGAGGCGTTTTTCGCTCGAAGCTTTTGCGAGTTTCGTTCGATTTCCATTTGCCTTTAATTGCATTTATGCATTTTTAATCGAGTTTGACTTTGGTAAGCTTTTTACTTTGGCATATGCTAGTTCGTCGCCCAGAAAGCGGGTTTCCGGGGTGGGGAAATGGGCTATTACAGAGATCCCGAGATACACAAGTCTCAGTTTCGTCCTTTTGGTAGTGAGATGTTTGGACAAAGTTTTGTAATTGGCCTTGACGCCGTTTTCAGAGTTTCAGAGCTTCAGAGAGCTACCACAAGGCAAAAGTGCGAAATTTTCTGTGTCTAAAATGAGATAATTTATTTGCAATTATAATTTGGTTCATTAAAGTTAATTGAATTAGGGTCTGGTGGAATATTCTTAGGAAAAGGAATGACAATGGATAAGGTTAAAGTAGGGATTAAGGGACTGAAATAAGTGAGAAATGTATAAAGTAATTAATTTTTATAACTTGTTTTGATTTCATGGGCTTATATTATATAAAAAACTTTGTTTTTTTTTAATTAAATGGTTTTTGTAGTATTTTAAAAAATAATTTAATATTTAGAAGAATTTTCACCACGCTTCAAGGTCTTAAATGTTAAATGTTTAAAGCTGCACTAACTTAAAAATTATAGGAATATAATTTTGGTCGTCTAGTAATAAAACTTAAAATAGTTTTAATTGTTTAAAGCAAACACGAAAACGTACTAGGGATTACAAATGTTACAAAAAAAGTATTTTTAACGTATTACAAAATGGATAAAAAACAGCTTACCTACTTGTAATATTTATGTATCAAATATCAAATATCAAATATTTAAAATAAGATATAAAATAAAAAAAAGTTGTCATAATAAATTATAAAAAATAGATAAAGAGCGATATTATTCAGGATTTAAAACTAACCTGTTATTCCAGTACCCTTTTTTTGCTAAATTTCCTCAAACTTACCCGAACAGCTGTTGCATCCTAAACAAATATTTCTCTGTCCAACTTAGTCCTCCCAGAAAGCTCAATCAAAGCCGCAGTGCCCCATATAGACACCACCCACTCTCCAGAGCCCCCTCCAAACTTATCCAATTCCAACCCACATAAAGTTTGTAGCTTAACATATGTTTATCTGCTAATCATGGAAATGCGATGCGGTGTTGCAAAATATTTAACTGGAAAACCTCGAGTAAAAAAAAAAAAAAGGGGGAAATAAGCGAAACAGCTTTTCCACGGAACAACAACACGGGAGACACCACCCCTCGCTGCGTTTTCCTTGCAAAAGCGACCATATGCCAAAAAGCTAAACCAAAAATCGCACACACGTTTAAGGGATACAGCGGGCAGCAAAAAATAAGCAGCCTGCTTTGACATTTCGTTGTCTCATCTCGTATAAGGGATATGCAGCATTAGGGTAGCTCACTTATTTTTTATAAAGTGTTTTTTTTTTAATGACCCATACAAAATTTAAATTAAATTTAATTAATGTAAAGGTGCAAATTCAAGATTATACGTTGCTCTTTATTTTTTTTAAATTTGTATTTGTTTCTAAAATAAATAAAAGAGTTAGAAAAAATTCTTCTTACACTATTTTTAGATAAGTTAGATTATAAATATAATAAAATAGAATAAAAGAGTTAGAAAAATCTATACAATTTTAAGATTTGTTAGTTATTTAGTTAAAAACATTTGCAAAAATATTTAAGCCTTAAAATTTATATTTTGCAAAATATTTAAATCATATATCAGGGTTTTGAAACTTTCATGGATAAAAGTACAGACAAGAGCATAATATTTGTAAATATTAATAAAACAACATTTAAAAAATGTTTAGGTAAATAAAGAAATTTTGCGATGATGTAAAATGTTACATTTTATTAATTAAGTAAAGTAAAACATCAATTTAATGCCCCTTATAATACATTTTATTAATAAGGTAAATTAAAAAATCAATTTGATGTCCCATATTTAAAACCTGTAGCTTAGATTCAGCTTTAGACCAGGCCACCCTAGTGAAAACCTACATTTCAGGCACACATTTTGTACATCTGCACATCGCACATCCTTACACACAAATAATTCGCTGTACTATGTATGCCAGTATGCCGAAAAAAAAGGGCAAGACATAACTTCACTCGCTTGTGTCGCTGCCCACGCGTCAAAGCCCCAAAACCAAAAACCACCCAACCACCACCCACTAAGCCCAGCCACCCAACCATCCAATAAAACCACCCACTCAGGCAACGTGTATTGCCTTAACATTTACCTTGTTGGCCCGAACGTGTTGTTGTGTCTTTCAAACATTTGTTGCACTCTTCGTGTAGAATTCGTTTCTCACCACGCTGCCAGTTCACCTCGCTTTTCACGGCCTCTCTCTCGCTCACACTCTCTTTTCCTCTCACCGCCTTTCTCTTTCTCTGTTTACATTGCTCTCCCTATGTCTCTTTTTTTTTCGTGGCAACCCAAGCCGGTCCGACGTCATCGCAAAGGTCAAAGAAAAGAGGCGAAAAAGAAAAACTATATTAAAATCCCTCTTATACACTTGCAATAAAATGGATGAAGTTCAAAAACCGAAATAAAATGGTTTTTTTAACAAAACCTTTGTCTTAATTACTTAGTTCTCAAAAAAATGATTCCATATAAATAATAAATATTTATTAAAAAAGGTTACAAAAAGAAGGAAATAAAATCTATACAAGGTTTGTTTTTTTATTTAAAAAAATATACCTACTTAAAATATTTTTTTGTTAAAGTATTTAAACAAAATAAGTGTAGAAAAAAACCAATGATTTCCTTATAAAATAAAAAATACTTATTAAAAAAATGGTACAATAATAAGGACATAAAATAAAAATTAAAATTATTTATTAAAAAAATATTTCAAGAGTAAGGACATAAAATCTAAACAAGGTATGTATTTTTTTTTTTAATAAAATTGTATTAAAAATATTGTTTTTGGTTAAAGTATTTAAAATTTAAGGAAATGTATTTAAAATTTTTTTTTTAATTTAAAATGTTTTATTTTTTGTTTAGTACTTTTTAGGATTACAAGCCGTTGAGTGTATCAAAGCTTTTTTGGGAAAAGTCAAGGGGTGCTAGCCATGTGGGTGGTGGGAGGTCTTTGCAAAAAGAGACGCCTTTTGGGGCACGGTGGGTTGGGTTTGGGTGGCGCAGATTGCGTAGGGCGTCTTTGTTGGTTGTCCAACCATATGGTCAATGCACAGAGCAAATTGCCACTTGGCGGAGGAGACGCTTCATTTGGTTTTCAAATTGAATAGGAAGCGTCGCGACATTGTCGGGCGTCTCATTGCCACCCCCCCCTCATTTTCCTTATATATATTCCTACCCCTCCGCCCGCCCCCCTTGCATTTGTGGATTCGTCCTCCGCTAATTGAGACATTTGTCAACTTGCGTAAATGAGCAATCATTTCTCAAAGGCATCCTCGGTTTGTCAAGGGAATTAGGAGACACAAAGTACTAGAATGGCATATTCCCGATTGCAACTTGGTAATTTAATCAATTATTTAAATTTATGGAAGAACTTTATGGAGGAACTTTAAAGAAAACTAGTAGTTTTAGGTTATTGGTAAATATGGTTTTGAAAATTTTGAAAGTGGTTTTATTTATTTTAGGTTTGAAGGATAACAAGCTTTTCAATTTCATTCAGTGCAAAGTTATCTTTTTTAGGTATGCGTTATAAAGTACAACAATTTTTTTAATCATATTACTTAATAAATTGATTACTGAAGAAATTTAAAAATACCATACACTTGTACTATTTAGCATTATGGATTTTATTTTAAACTCTTATGAGTCGCAGCCAGGATATTGACAGAACAGAACAATACAATATCTGGTTAATTCAGTGGTTTTTCTGCGATGTTAACTTGGCTTCATGGCTTCTTGAAACGTCTAGAAGGCGTTTGTTTTATGACAGTGACGATACTGGGAGTGCCCATGCACTTGATCTTTCACCATTGGTTTTGGATTTTCCAGCGGATCAGCGGTCTTAACTAGTTTCTTGCTGACCTTTTTCCACACCGCCGTCTTTGTGGGGGTCTTTTGTGGTAACTTCTTGTCATTCTTAACTGTCCTTGGCTTTTCAGGAACCTCTTTTCCGTCCAGGGCCTTCAACTCAGTCATCATGGTATCGAAGGTCACAGGCACCAGAAAATAGCGACCTACTCAAAGGTTAAATCCTTAACTTTATATAAAAAATGTATTGTCAGAACTCACCATTAAGTTTCTGCAGGAATCCCAATTTCTGGCCCATTTCAAGGGTTTGTTTCACGGGCATTTTCAGCTCTTCCGGCGGCAGCTCTGTGTTCTTGGCAATTGTCACCACTATTTCTCGCAGTGTTGACGGCGTCTTAAGCATTTGCAGCGTATGCACTATAATAGCACCATTATAGTTGGGCATGTTTTTTATTTTGGTTGTTGGTATTACTGTTATTATATTAATGTGTGTATTCCCTAAAAATATCGGAGATTTTAGGAACTGTTACTGCTACGTGCAAAAGTTGAAAATAAACTGGGCAACTAGACTTTGGATTGAATTGACAGTACAATTTCCCGCTTGCTAAGAACTACAAATATTTGGGTAACTCTTTTTTTATTGAGGGGTGGGTTCTTTAACATTGATATAAAGCAAAATCTATGCCTTGTTAAATATCAATAAAAAAAGGGACCGTAAATAATGATTAATCATTTTTTAAAGAGTGAAACTTTTGTGGAAAAAATATTATTTTCAGAAAGAAAACAATTAAAATCCCAATGTGTGTACTACAAAAATTTAAAAAGAATAGCTTTCATTGTAGAATTAAAAAAAAAAAAAAAACAGCATTTTATTAAAAAATAATTAAGTATTCCCACGCATTAGATGACCCAAAAGTCTCCTCTTGTCGCCTTATTGTCTGATGAAATCGGAAACCTTGGCCCAACAACTGAAATTGTCAGCCAGTTGGTAACAAGACTTACGTCAAGCGGTTATCTATCGCCCTTACAGAGGCTGTTGGCCATATCTGTCAATATAATCCACGGCACAGCCACATAACAACAGGAGTGGAAAAAGAGAGAAACTGAGCAAACTTTGCCTGTGTGATATTGAATTCAGATATTTACATCAGGGACGCCTTTGTGCTGACGTTTTTCGCTGCTGTTCCTAATCAGCGTGGTCTAAATATAGATTCCCTGACCGCCCACTCGCAACTCTTCGGTAATCGCCCCCAGAATATATACCATATGGAGGTTTAATTAAACTCGGTTGTGCAAAAAATAAAACAATAGCAAAACAAAGGAAGATGTTTATACACAAGGCAAACACACGAGGACAAAGTTTTTGGGCATCAATCATGTTTATAGTGGCAATTAAAGCTTCAACAGCTGTCAAAGTCAACTGACAAGCCAAGATTATCATCGTCATCATCGATACTAAATTAACTGATGGAAAAGCTGAACGAAATATCTTTAAATTGAGTTGCAATAATACTATTAATTTTTAAGCACAAAAAGCACAAAAAAAGAATGACAGTTGCAAAGGATGCAAAGGACAGTTGGAAAAGTGCAATCCCCCTTTGTTTGTCCCTGTTATTGACAGCCAACGGTAATTTAATCAAAAAGTGTCAGACTGAGTTTGCCATATGGCGGCCCCGGCCCAGTGAAGCGTTCACGTTCACGTTGGGCGCCAATAAAAAACAGGTTAAGAACGATGTGACACCAAGGACACTCAACGTTTTTTTCCCAATGCCCTTAAATGTCAAAACTATATGGATATACAAAGCTGCTTTCCCAAAACTTCTATATAAGGAAAACACTGATGAGAAAGTAAAAAGTTACTCATTAAATACTGTTAAAAATAAATTAAAAAATAATTAGGCTAAGGGCAGAAAATTACAAAGAATAAATTTATAATCAAAGAGAATAGTGCGTTAAATTATATAAAAATAAAACTGAAAAACAACTCCAAATTTTTCAAAAAAATTTTCAACAATTAATACAAAAACTAAAACATTTATATAGGAATAGTCATAAAAAAAAAAATAACAAGAAAGAAGTAAATGTAATTCATACAAATTTTTTAAATTTAAAATAAAATTGTATTAATACATTTTGGTACAACATTTTATCAAGCAAATTTGAAATTTTTTAAAATAAAAATTTGTATTTTCAAATGCTAAATAAATCTATTCAGATTAGGTAACTTCAGTTAAAATAGGGAATTTTTTTCGAAAAACTAAGTGTAATAAAATACTTTTATAACAAAAAATTAAGTAAAACAAAATGATTCACAAAGTAATCATACCCGGTTTTTTTTGTGTACCCTCGACCACGTGAATAAAATTTAAAAAGAAACCCGTGGGCAGCGCACTAAAGTATGCTATGATTTTTGCCCTGGGCATTCGGCCAGTTCGCATTTGTATTTGTGTGCGTGTGCACGGATGTAGGTGTGTGTATGCAAAAATGGGTTTTTTTGTGGGTGGGAATAAATTCTATTTGATTTCCGTTTTGGATAGGCACCCAAAAATAGAAGCGGCGAAAAATCAGAGACGACAGCTCTTCTCCGCCCAAAGCGAACATTTATTTAACATGTTTGATGTTTTCCTCGGTTAAATGTAGCATTTTGACCTTAACCCAAAACAAGCAAAGGCTGGACTACCAGGAAATTCGTTTGTTGATTGTTTGGTTTTGCAACGTTCTGCCGAGCAGAGCAGGGAAATAAAAGAAGAATTTCCGAAAAACAGAAAACACACTATCACACGGAAATTCTTTGCTGAAAATGCCATTTAAAATGCAGTACAAATGTTATTTTAACACTTGTCGGTGTGCATAGAGACAAAACACGAATGAATTATTTTTTTTTTTTAAATGCAGACAGGAGGGGAAAGCATAAGGCATGTTTAGAATGACAATTGCGACACGCTTCCCTCTTATTATTTATGGCAAGCGTGAAAAGTTGAATTGTGAAAAATGTGGATGTTTTAGTCAGGAAATTCAGGTATATTTATGGCTTTGAAGTGGATGGTTGCAAAGTGCTGAAAAGGTTGTGAAAAGTTTAATTTAAAGTAAAGCTTTAAATAAATAGGGTCCCATTTTTATTGGAATAATTTAGGAAGTGTTAAACATTTTCAAAATACAAATTTAGTTGGCATAATTTAATTTTAAATAAAACAATTAAATATATAGAAGCCCATTTTAGCCTAAAACATGTTAATTAAAAAAGCAATACACTTAAAAATTGTCTAATCGCTTAAAGTTAAATTAAAAAAAAAAACCAACTGTGCCTTTCAATGTGTGTACCCAATACCTTTTTTTCGGAAACAATACACAATATTTATTCATCAATTTGTACATCCGTTTCCCTATCAATGTTTCCTCTCCATTCATCGAATTTGTTTAACTTTAATTTGGTAATCAAATATGCTCAATTGAACGGAAGTCCCCTACATCAAACGCACAAAGCCACACACTCGTGTAAAATGGCACAGCTTCTTTGACATTTATGCAGAGTCACCGTGTATGCGAAAATACAGTGAGCTCCAAAGGTGTGTGTACGTGTACACATGTGTGATAAACGGCAGATTCTGCAGCCTGACAGTTATTCCTTGCAGTGTTTTGTTCGAAAAGATGACCTGTCCGTAGACCCATACCCTTATTTCGCTTTATTGTGTTCTCACAATACACACGAAAAAGTCTGAAAGAGGAAGAGGAAAGAGGAAAGACACGAAAGAGGATGATTTCTAAAAGTCTTCTGAAATCTTAGAGTTTTTCATCTTGTTTTATCTTGTCAAACCTCAAAAAAAAAGGTTAGTTTTTAATAAATAATTTTATTTTATGCAGGCAAAAATGAATTAATTAGTGTTGCAATTTTTTATATTTATTATTCTTTATTATTCTATTCTTAATTATCATATTTGTTACAAAGTGACTGCTAATATTTTTAAACCTAAGTGTTAATTTGTATAAAATTTGCACTTCAAAATATTGTAGTAAATTATTGTTTAGTTCAGGAGTTCAAATTATGATTGTAATTTTTATTAAATGATGTCTAATCTTAAAAAAAAAAAATATATATAGAAAGTAGCGTTCAAATTATTCCCTAAATTCCAACGTTTAGTGTTTAAATAGTGTTTTACCTTTTTATATTAAACCTGTGAAGACAGGAAAGAAAAACTTTCTCTTATTTTTTACAAAGTAACTGCTAACATTCTTAAACCTTAAACCTGTTAAATCTAAAATAAAATTTGCACTTCTAATTATTGTAGTAAATAAATGTTTATTTCAGGAATTCAAATTATGTTTGTAGTTTGTATAAAATGCTGTCTTTTAAATACAAAAATATGCATTCAATTTATTCCCTAAATTACAGCATTTTAGGTTATAATTTTTTATTTGCGTGTACAGTATTCTCTGGTCAACTGTCGACTGGCCGTGTTTTCGTTGCATAAAGACCATGCGAGTGACAAATTATATGCACAATGGAGATGAGTTGTGTGGAAGTGCCAGCATCAGTGTCAGTTTGGGCTTTTCCAAGCAAAAATGTTTTATGTGTGGAGCCAGTGAGACATTTTTGGCCTTGTATAAAATATGAGTTGCATTTTGCAGCGCCAGGTTGGCAGGCCATAAACTTTGACCTGCTATGTGCTATATGTGTACACCCTTCGGTATATCTCCGTATATCAACTAATTGCACTTTGTTTATTGTCCACATGTGTGTGTGTGTGTATTTTGTTTTGTGGGCTTTGTAATTTGGTTTTATGTCTGGGACGTGACGTCTCGGCCAATTGGAAATTTTATACCCATAGATTGACAATTTTAATTGACTTGTTTTCCATGGCAAAAACAGACGAGGCGAGCAGCTGTTGCGAAATGTGATTTGCATTTTGTTGATTTACAAGAATTAAAGCCAGGCCCCGAAGGAGCTGTCTAAATATCAACAAGATTCATTGTTTAAGACGTTTTGATTGGGCTTAAGCCTCTTTTCTTGCTCAACCAGCATTAAGTGAGCGCCCCTACACAGTGATGCCTAAAAGTATGCCACAACAAAAAATTAAAAACGAGGAAAAAAATGTGTTCAGCAGCAACAATTTTCCTCGCTCTCCACTTTTCTCCTAAGTCAATTAATTGAAGCCATTTCTTGGGCTTACTTTCGTGGAGTTTTCCCCCTTTTCCACCGTCGCTTTTCCTTGTCTGACGCTCAGCATTTGCGTCATTTTCATGCGGGCAACTTTTACGCACTTGCGTCTTAATTACTCACACCGTTCGTTGGTCTGCCTCGTATCCCCCATTTTCCCTCCCCGCCCCCGGACTTTTCCGGACTCCCTGCGTTTCCATTCCTTGTTTTGGGCTTAAATCCTTAAGCTCCTTTCACAGTTTGCCTGTCTGCAAGCCGATTTCTACATTTCTTTCTACCCTCTGCGGGGGTATTTCGATTATGGTTATATAGAGCTATTTAGCCAAGAGTGATATTGTTGATGTACTTGTTGAAAGCTTTTCATTTAATTACTTACTTACTTTACTACTTTTTTATTGCAAGTTTAACTTAGATAGTCTTTTCACAAATTTAAACTAGTTTAAAAAAAGTGTATTTTTTAGTATTCAATTTCAAAACTCATGTTTTTGTTGTTACAAGAACTATCAATAAAATTATATGAAGAACGGGTTTACTAAAACGCATTTCTAAAACTTTTAAGTGCATTTTTCACACAGGTAACTTCATTTTTTTTTATTAAATGCAGTTTTAAAATATTTTAAAATAACATATCTTTTTTTAAAAGGTTCTAAATTTTTTTCTTTAACATTAGATAGATACTTTATTGAAATCAATTTAATTTATTTTTTTTATTTTATAAATAATTTAATTTATTTCACGAAATAAATAAAATTAAATAAAACTTTTTTTTAAGTGTATCTAGGAGTTAGGTATAATAAACAACTTAAACTTTTTATCAGCATTTCGCTCGAGCGTGGGCGAGCCAAAAGAATGTAGGCTAAGCGGTGCACGTTCATTTGTTTGGAGTTTCCTTTTTTTTATATATACTCTTACACAAAGCGGGAGTTTGGGTTTTAAGGAAAACTTTGCCCACAAGTTGATTTCACAAAAATTTAGTTTTCATTTTCAAAAAAATTAAATAAAAAAAAAATTATAGTGATATATTTGTTAAGTCGTATTAAAATAAATAGGGGCTGACAACTTTATTTTTTATTAGGTATTTTCTTATTTATTTAAAAAGTAATTTCTTACTTATACAAAATATTTATTGTTAAGTAATTTGTATTATGTTTATAAGTGGTTCTTCATACACAGTCTCAAAGGAAAAACAATTAATATTTGCCATACCAGATATTTTAGAAAATTGATGACACTTTCTAATTCCCTAAGAGCATTTTTCTTTTCGGTTCAAAAATCCCCTAGAAAACGGTCTTATCAGTTGAGGGGATTAGGCTACCGTTTGTGGGGCTACATATAAAGTTTTCCCTTTTGTGCGGCTCCTTCATCAGCTTCCTCTCCTTCCCCAACCTTTCCTTCCTCATCCTCATCATCATCGTCGTTGTCTTCAAGGACCTGCTGCAACATGTTTGCATTTCATTTGTTAGCAAGTTGTCAACGTTTTATCTATGTTATTATGTCTTGCCTACTTTTCTGCTCCTTTCTTTTGCTTTCGCTCCTTTTTTTTTTGGTTTATTATAACCTTTTTTTTTGTGTCTCCGGCTAAGCTTAAAGGTAAACCATCAAAGTTTTTTTTTTTTTTTTGCGGAATGAGGGGGCGGTGGTCTGTCATTAGTCAAACGTCATGTCATGTGAATGGGGCGTGATGAGCGTGCAGCGAATTTATCATTGGGTCGCATCTAAGATAAGCCCAGGCCACGCGGCGTATGAGCAATAAAACAAATTAATACAAATATTAATCATACGCCGCGTGGGACCCAAAATGGCAAAGATCAAGAAGTGGCAGCAAAAAAAAGTAAGAATAAAAGGAACATCTAAAAGGGTCAGCTAAGCGCAAATATTCAAACATCTCTCAAACTATGAAATGGAAATTTGAGTATTAAATGGATTTCTTGTTATTACTATTGGTTTTTATACCCTTTACTTATCGCATTAGAGGGTATGTTGTTGACCTTAAAATTTATGTGACAAAGAGCTTATTTTCTTTATCAAGATGGATTAAAAAAAGGATATCCAGGACCTAAATTTTTAACACATTTTTATTAGCCCCAAAAATAGTTCTCCAAGCTTTACAAGTATTAAAAAAAAGGATACCATGGTTTTTAAGACCGAAGCATAAATTTAAAAATATTTCTTTTATTGTTTATAGCCCTATTTTTTCTAAGAAATAAATTGTCGGGTATTTTATGGTCGTAACTCTCTAAAATATCGTATAAACATGATTTTTTGTGCTATTTAGCCGGTGGTCATAATATTCGACTCTAACTTGTTGCGTTCCCAAGGCTAAAAGCTCGAAATTGGTTTCGGTTTTCCTTTAGTTGGCTGCTGGCTACCGCTCACTCATGCGTCGTGAGAGTGGGTGGTCCAAAAGTGGGAGAAATTTCTAGGGAAAAGAGCGTACAGAGAGAGAATTACTCATTTCGGAGAGCATTTAACGCACTGGAGTGAACATTTTTGAGTGCAAACCAGTAATCTTGAGTATTAAGTGGCACAGGCATTTTTGTGAATAAGTAGTTAGAGAACTTCACCCAAAGGAAGCCTTTTACCTGTGCAGACTTAGCCAGAATTGGCCAGCACAAGGAATTTTCAAGTTTTGTGAGAAAAAGTTCTTAAGGGATTAAAGATTGTGAAAAGAGCACTGGATTTTAGTAATGTTCTTTTACTTAAAAAAAAAAACTATAACCAGCTTATAAGCTTTTATTTCATCTAACAAAAGGATTTTAAAGCTATTTCAAACAAATTATATAAATATTTCAAGAGCTCTTGCTAAGCTCGAAAGCATAAATATACATGTAGGGAAATTTTTTCTTATGAAAATATTTTTTAATCGTTGCACAAAATACGTAATTTTGAGTTTTACTAAGAATTTACAAATGAACCCAACCCAAAGGCTCTACGATGTCATCGACGATTTCATTTAAATCCTTCATTAAATTTCTCACAATAAGTCAATTCTCATTTGCAGTACTTATTTTTCTCTGTTAAAAGTGCAACGCAGTTTGAAATATATAAAAATACACATTTATTCTGCGAATTGTCACACTTATATTTATTTTTACATGACTGATTCTACTGAACTTTTTGTAAGCAATAAGCAATTTTTAGCTGACACTTTTGTGACCTTTGAAAGTAATTTTTTTTTGTATAAAAAGTCAAATAATTATTCTAAATAAATATTTGCTGTCCCAAACATGATACAAAAATGAAAACATTTGAATAAAATTTTAAAACAAGATAAAGTTTATGAAAAGTATGGTTTAAATTTCAAAAGATAAGTGTAAAATTAAACCTAATATTCATAAGCATTCAGATTAAATTGAAAATTAAATAAGTTTTTAATAACCAAAAGTAAAATTCAAGTTATTCTTAAAAGGGAAGTTCTTTAATAACGTAGTTATAGTTTATAGAGTTTTTAATAATTGCTTATCTTCCTTTTTTTACTGCCCAACTTGTTGACGTTGCCAGCAATATCTTTACTTATTATGCTGTTGCTCTATTATTATTATTTTTTGTTACCATCTTGCGGCGCTAATTAAATTTGTTGCCTTACTCACAAGCACACACACACACGCACACCCCCAAGGACACACCCCCCACATAGATACTGTAAAGTATTTGCACCCCCTGAAATCCCTTTTCACGTCATTCCTTTGGCGTTGCCAACTTAATTGCATTTTTCCAAGTTTGCGGAGAAGCGCATCGTTTTGCAACTTTTTACCCAGCAGCTTGGCTTTATTGATAATGCCACGCCCACTTAGTAACGCCCGCCCTCTTGAGTGATTCTGACTTTCATTTATGACTGGGGCAAGAGGTGCTTATTAAGTAATTTTCTCCAACTATTTTAATGGTCACGCATAGTTTAGCACTTTAATTATGATTTCCCTTTTGATTTGTTCCTTGCTATTTAATATTTTCCCGCCTGTACAAATATTTGTTTTATTTAAAAAATGTTTCAGCATTTTAATTATAAAATCTGGTGTTCGGAAATGGAAATGAGCTAGCAAATATTTTTGCGGCTATTTTGTAAACAGTTTTCCCCGTTTTCCTGCTATCAGCGCGAAATTAAGTGCACTGAAATTCATTTTAGATAATGTTTTGCTTTTGTTTTCATTTCTGTTTATTTATTATATTTGTTTTGCGGCTGGCTCTTAAGCGAGCATAATTTTAATTCAATATAATTAATTTTAATGAATACTCTTTTGTTATTTGCAAGCAAACACGTTGCTAATTTTTGCATAAACATTTTGACCAAGTTTGACCACTTAGTGTTGCCTTGTTTTTGGTTTGTTTTAATGAGCTCTATTTATTCATATTAAATATTTACAATATTGCGTGTAGTTATTTACCATTTAATAGCAAACAATAGAAACACAACATTTTATTAAGTTAAATAGGATTGACTTTGAATTTTGACTAATTAGAAAATATTTTGTGGCTAAACACTGAGCCACTTTTTAAATATTTTATAATTTTTTGTTTTGTAATTAAAATTTTATTAGGTGCCTTTTTTAATTTATTTTGTTGGTAATAAAATATGGAACTTAAAGGCAAACTAAAATAAAATAAAACGAATTTTCGTACTTGCAGAAAACATTTGCATACAAATCCAATCAGAATTTTCATTATTTTGCCATTGAACCTTTGATGCCCAAGCTTAGTTCCTAGTCTCTCGAAATATTCCGACATATTTAAGTAGTGTAAATTGAATAGAAGATAACTTCCGGTATATATAATATGCATTATTCATTGATTCGGTTGGCCGCAAGAGCTCGTGCAACATTTTCTGGCGTCTGACGGCCAGGACACATTGCTCATACGCCAGGTCGGCCACATAAAATATTGAAATTGTTGACCAAAACGCAATTTACACATACATATTGCATATTGGAGCAATCTCTGTGTGTGCCTGCTGGCATGTGGCAAAAGCTGTTGAATAGATTTTCATTTGCATTTGTGCAGATTTAGCTGATTTTGGCATTGCCTTCAATGTTATTTTTTGCCCCCTTTCATTTGGTTTTTGGTTTGTTTTGGTAATGTTTGGTTGTCTGTCCAAAAACATAACTTTAAACTGAAAATGCGTTCAAATAAAGAGCTTAAGATTAAACCGAAATTTATTTACCAGCATTAAATAATTATTAACTGGCTTTAATTTAATTGAGTCTTTGATAAAATGGTCAAACAATTTTTAGTTAAATCCCCAGAAATTTTGCATTAAATTCTAGTGACTAAAAATATTAGTAACCATTTATTGCATGACATTTTTCGCACAGAAAAAATAGAAACCAATTTTTAAATTGAATTTCATAGCTTTGCCTTTTGGCTTACAGACATTTGACCATTTAAGTAAAGAAAGTAAAGAAAACTCCTTTACCAAGTTGTGCAAACAGTTTCCAGTTTACTGCTCTCCTTTTCTACTTGCATTTATGATTTGCTTTTAATTAAAATAAATATTTTATGGCTTTCAATAAACAATTTGCAAAAGGCGCAAAGGGGCAAAGGTGCAAAGGGGCAAAAAAAAAAAAACAACACAAGCCAAACTTTCGTCTCGAACTTGGGAGGGCAAAGTTGATAGAAAGTGAGAAAACTCCTTGAGTTAAACAATTTTCTTTCTGTTTTCCGTTTCGTTGCAGACATTGCCAATCCAAAAGGTGTAAATAATTGAGGCCAAAAACTTGGCCCTTATGCTTATCCAAGCTCAAACTGTGTGTGACTTTATGTGATCATCATCAGCAGCAGCAGCAGCAGCAACATGACTCTTCCAGCCACAATGTGCAGACGCAATCCCAGCAATTTGCAACTGTTGTCACAACAGAATCTCAATTCGCAACCTCTGATTAACTCCAAGGAAACCAATATTTACTAACCAACAATTAGTGTGAGTTTTGTGCTGAAGCAAAAATCCGGAACAAAATGGCAACTGCTGTGTTGGAGGTTAATGAAAGTAAATTGGATTTGGTGTGCGATGAGTGCGATTACTATGGCTCAACGGACACGATATTTATCGATAACAGCACCCAAACCGATGGCTATGATGATGACGAATCGGAGCTAAAGCCCCTGAAACCCAGATTGAGTCAAATTGTTGAAGAGGAAGTGGAAATGGAAGAGGCAATTAAGGAGGAGGAGGAGGAGGAGGTGCAGGTGAAGACAAACGGTATACGAAACGATAACAATAATGCATAGTGATCGGCAAATATCGACAGAAGCAGCGATAAATGGTGAGCAATCGAAGGAGGAGAAGGTGAAGATATTAGAAGAAACTCCTGAAACTGAAGAACCAGAGCCACATGTTGAGTCAGATGATGATGATGATGAGGAAGAACTTGAAAACGTGGCCAGACTCACGGGCTTAGCCCTAGGGATGGGCTATGCCCGCATCATAGACTACGATAACTTGCGCATCATTGAGCATGTCATCGAAAGCGATGACGAGGACGAGAACGATGGGGCTGCAGCGGGTACTGCAGCAGCAACATCCGCAGAACTGCAGCGGGCCTGCCATGATTTGGTGACTTTCATCGGTGAAAGCTATCAGGTAATCGAAAGGTCAGGTCACAGTCGTGACCCCCCCGCAATATTGCCGGTGGTGGACAATAACAACAATAATCGCAGTAGCGTTATAACCACAAATGGGCGAGGCCCCACCCATGACAGATCAAAGTCCATTCGCAAAGAGCAAGGTAATCAAAAAGCAACAACCAGCAGCACACCTGCAACAACAAGCACATCAGCAGCAGCAGCAGCAGCAACATCAGCTGGAGCAGCAGCAACCTCCACTAGCAGCGCATTGATAAAGGCTTACAAATCGAATCTAACACCACTTGCACCACCCTTTCAACCCGCTGCCTTGAAGGCCAAGCAATTGAAACAGTCATCGCTGGCCAGTGGCAACATGTCGTCGTCGGTAACAACGACAACCACCACGGCCTTGGGCTATACCGCCTACGAGCAGACAACCGTTTATTATCAGCAGCAAGTACAACAGCACCCACACCAGCAACAGCAACAGTTGTCACCCAAGCAGCAGCAACAGCAACAGCAACAGCAACAGCAACAGCAACAGCAGCAGCAGCAACAGCAGCAACAGCAACAGCAGCAGCAACAGCAGCAGCAACAGCAGCATCAACTTTGTGCTCAACATGGTGGTTTGCCGCACATTCATGGCGCCCAACTGCTGCCCGTGCAGTTGATTACCTTGCAGCCTAATGGAGTAACAGCAGCAGCAGCTGCAACAGCAGCAGCAAATGTAGCCGCAGCAGCAGGAGGAGCAACTGTAGCAGCAACAGCAGCGGGTGGTCCTACAGCAACATCTTTGACTGGCGCCGCTTGGCCACTTGTAGAGGCGCCAATTTACATCGACATCAATGGGGAATATCGCAGCTTTTGCCCAGCACATGGACCGCCGGCAGTGTCAGCCCCAAATGGCGCCATTGCCCATCATCCCCATATTCACACCCATTCCCATGCCCATTCCCATCCCCATACCCATTCACATGGCCATCCCAATCCCCATTCACATCCCCATCACGCACAACAGCAACAGCAACAACAGCAACAGCAGCAGCTTCATCATCACCATCAGCAACATGGGCAGCATCAGCAACATTTGACGCCATCGGCTGTGACAAATGTTAATGGAAATATTGCACAGGCAGCAGTGGCAGCAGCAGCCGCAGCCGCAGCAGCATCAGCGCCTCGATTACTGCTCCAACTGGACGCAGTAACTGTCCAGCAGCAACAGCAACAACAACAACAACAACAACAGCAGCAGCAGCAACAACAGCAGCAGCAACAGCAACAAATCGTGGCGGCTGGCAAGCGTAGCAAAGTTTATCGAGGTGAGTGGCCGTTTTATGACATTTGTTGTACAGTTTTTATTCCTGTCCATGATGCCCGGGGCTATTTGGGTCCATATAGTTTGTCCAAAGAATGGCCCATGCACTGCTAAGAAAATAAGTATTTTTTTTACAGATTTAACGATTTGTAATACAAAGTTTGTAATAAAACTAAACTATCCCTTTTAATTTTCTGGTATGAAGTACAAACCTAGGCTTAACAAATATTTTTAAATGTACCAAACGCATCATAGAATATATAGAAGGCCCCACGTTGGGCGCCAATTTTAATGACTTTGTTGTAACTGAGCAACATTTAAGTTTAAAAAAGACCTACTTATTCTACAAGCGCCACCTACTTTTTAAAATTGTATTATTCGTACATAAACTTAAAATTAAATGGTTGTAGTTGGATACACTAATGAAAAGGAATATAAAAATAAAAAACTTGTTAACCAAACTCAAACATTTTTTTTTTTTATGTGTTTTAAAACCTTTGTTTTGCAGTACCTAAGTGTGCACATCTATTAAATAGCTTGGAATATTAATAACATAACTTTTGTTACCATTGTTTTATTACGATTTTTTTCTCTCTGTGCACTGACCATATAGTATAAAGTCTGTACGATCCAAAGTGTCTTCCCTGTAACTTTGACCATTATTTTCCGCTTTGATTCATGGTGGCAGTGTGTAGGATGAGAGATAACCGAGACTCTCTGAAATTCAGCCCCTCGTTGCCTCCTTTTGCTGTTCGTAACGTAACCAAGCAGGGACCTAATCAGTTAAGCAAAGCTAACTGAGCCGGCAAGCTAACTTGGCCTGTGGTATGTATGTAGTATGTAGTATGCTGTCCTGGTCAGGGTTAAAATTAATTTCAAAACCATTGGGCGCTCCCTTTGTGTGGATTGTTTGCTTTTTGGGCCCGTCGTCTGTTTGGTAGCGAACGCTATGGGTAAGTTCTTGGTTTGTTTGCACGGCTTATTTGCTAAATAATCTGTTTGTTTGGCTATGCAATAAGTAGTTCTCTGGCCCCGGCATCAGTTGACATAGGCAGGTTGGCCTATGTTGGGCCTTCGACAACAGGAGATTAAAGCGAAAAAGATTCAAAGGTGAATGCAAATTGAGAGGTAATTGTTTTGGGGAAAATTCTAGAATAACGAAGGCTGAAGAAGTTTATTTGGATTTGTGTTTGCAAAATGGCTTTTTTAATTTTGTTTAACCTTAGTAAGTCAACGAAAGGAAGTTCAGTTTTACCTTGTAGTGATTTTATTACTAAAAAAATTTTAAGAAAAATTTCCTTACTGGAAGAAATCCAGGTATTAATATACATATGTACTTGAATCCTTAACCATTATTGACAGAAAATTTTACACCGTCGAAACCATTATATATGTTAATTCAAATGCAGAGTGTATTGTGGTGGAAAAGATCCCACCTTTCTGAATCTTTTATTCAAACTTTTCCACTCTCAATTCACCCCATATCAATTCTGAATGCTAATCTCAAATCTAGTCTGTGTCTGTGTCGATTTTTATTGCCGACTATCAACGGCATAGCCTTTCGGTTCGACACCTGGCCATTTGCCTCCATTGATGCCTTAGTCTTCTCCTGTTGACTTTATCCGGCGACATCTAATCCGATTCATTTTTGCCATTTTCAGCTGTGTTTCAATTTACATTTGCACTCAGGCAGATTCCCCTACCATCTACCAGCATGGGCATCTGTCCGTCGGGTTCCTTGGATCAGAGTCGAGGGTAGTGCATATTGAAGTCATCACAGTTGGCGACACTCCCAGGCAATTTCATGCGCCAACTTGACCATATCCAGCTGTGTGTATGCAGATGACACTGTGTCACCAGAGTTCCTCTTTTCTTTCTTCTTTTTTTTTTGTCCCTTGTCCCACTGCCAAGTTTGCCGGAGAGTGGTCGTCGTCTCCCCTTAGCTCGGCTCATTTTTTGTATATGTATAATTTTTGCTTTTTTTTTTTTTTAGCACTGGTCCGCCACACGCTGTGGTCTTATGGACTCCCCGAAATTTTTCGTTTTGTTTGGCCCCATGCAACTTTGTTGCCTCATCTCTGTTTCTCTTTCGCACTCACTCGGAGACAATGGTGTCCATTTCCCTTTGTTGTTGCGCCGCTTTTCCCAATTTTCACTTACACATACGAATTTTACATTTTTTACATTTTTAAACATTTTTTTTTATTTTGCTAGCCAGGCTTTTTGCCAAAAACATTTTTTATCTGAGTTTGGCTATCTCTCTCCCGATTCCTGCTTTCTCTCGGTTTTTTTATGTATGTTGTCCTCGTTTTAGTGATTTCTTTTCGAAGATGTTCTGAAAACCTTTCAAAACTATTATTTTAAGGAATTTTTTAAATAGGATTTGATCTAATTTTTGGAAACAAAGTTGTTTCTGTTATTATAAAAGTTTTTAAATAACAAACAGTTAAATACTGTAATTGAATTAAATATTATTCATCTTCATCTTAAATCTTAAATTGATTCTCTGGTTGGTTTTTAAGACTTAATATCTGAAAGTCTTCGAAAAAATTCTAAAACCATATAAAAAAATATTTTTAAACTGTCATTTCCAATTTAGGAAATCATTTTAGTCTTTATTTGTAAGTGACAATAGGTTTAAATTAAATTTTAAAATATAAATACATAAGTTCTTTTTAATAGCTATAAAATATGTGATCAAAAAACGACAATTTTTCCGCTCGTTTTAAAAGCTCCAAAAAATTTCAAATTGAATTTTATGGAAGCCAACTTTTAGGGGCAAGTGTAATCCGAATTCTCGGAGTAACTGTTTCCTGGAATCCGAAAATCCGTTGGCTTGTTGGCTCTTTGGTGAGTGTAAAGTGCGTAGCATGTGGCATGCATCATTCTTCCCGACTGTGTCCTTCTCCGCTTTTCTCCGTCAGTCGACTGTCGCCAATGTCCATTTCCCTGGCCGATGTACATTCTCCTTCTCATCCACATCCATGTCCACGTCCACATCCACATCCACTGTCCACTTCGATGTCCCCATGTCCGGTGTCAATTTCTACCATCTCCATTGCCTTTTTGGCTGCCAGTTGAGCGGATTTCTTTTTTGTACTTTTTGGGGGCTATAGCCTGTTGTCATAATTTTAGCACTCACTATGCGTGCCTTTTTTATTTTCATTTTTTTTTTTAACTGGAAATGCGTTTTCAGCCCCTTCCAACTATTTTAATGTCATTTGCTCTGGGTGATTTTTTGCGCTGCCTGCGTTGACTTTGTTTATTATTTGCGATACCGAAGTGTAAAAATTTATTTGACCTCTGGCCGCCCGTCTGTCCGTCCGTCCGTAAAAGTCGAGATCTCGGGAACTAAAGCGAACCACAAATTGGGCACAGACTAAAAAACCAGCAAGTTGTTTCAAAACTGACCACGCCCCTCCCACAAACCGCAAAATCGGGCGCCCTTTTTTTTTTAAATTTTTTTTTTTTAAAAAAAAATAAATGATATGTACTTTTCTACACTCCGAACCATTTGTGCTCTAATAAATAATAAAGTTAAAACTTTTGCTATGCCTTAACATATGTAGTTAATGTGCCCCATAGGTGGCGACTCATCGTTTTTCGTTTTGTTTTTAGCCCCATAGGTGGCGACTCTATCGTTTTTTCGTTTTGTTTTTAAAAGGAAAATGGTATCAAACTTATAGTCGGGAACCCCGACTAAGCGTTCTTCTTGTTTCATGGTGTTTTGCTCGTTGCCACTGCCACTGTTCGTTGTTGGTTGTTGGTAGTCGGCATCCCATTGGTTTATGGCTTGTAAGTTGTTTATTATTAATGTTTGGCTTATGCTGCAGTTGTCGGTTGACTCCACTGGGCTGGGCCTTTTGGTTTTGTTTGGTTCGGTTTGGTTGCACTTTACGGGCATGAGCTCATAATGAAGTCATAGTTATCTGCGCCGCCCCCCCCCCCGGCTATTACCCATATTTGTTGGCCATAAAATATACGCGTATGCGTCATATTGCGACAATGCTGGATTCCCTCCCAGTTTTCATTCAGCATCCAAAAATTTCCCGCTCCCATTTTCCAAGCCGAGAAGCTGCATGTTCTTGTGCATTAGCAGCACTTGTGAATTATTCGCATTAGTCATGCAGCGTCTGCGTTATGTGCCTATATATCAAGTTTTCTGGTAGACAAGGAGGAGGCCGTCTTGGGCTTGTCTCTCGACGGTGCTTTTTCGAATGGTTACTGTACACAGTACTCACTGTACACATGTTAAATTTCATGGAGTGTTTACATAACTATGAGGTATTCGCTACTCTGTTACAAGAGTGTTGCAATATATATACTTAAAACACTTTAACATAAAAAATTATTACGAACATGATTTAGCAATAAAAATGTGGACATAAAAACAGATTAAAGAAAACTTTGTAATAAATATAAATTTATCACCTTCTTTTGAACAAAAACATAAAATATACATATTGAACATATTGTTCAGTTCTGAAAAAACCTCTTAATAATCTAAAAAGGTTATCTCGGATGTCAGATGCCATCTTCTTAGAATAATAGGAGATTCTGGGAAAATTGTCTATCACAAGCAGGTTTTTTTATTCATCTAAAAAAAACAGTAATTCTGCGAATGTGCACTTAAAGAAACTTACCCGGAGAATCGTATAAAAGCAGGTTAACAAAGACAGAATAACTCAGTAGCAACCTAAAGATAATCGTGCATATACTGACTGTTCAACAAAAATATAAAACCTTTACAAAATGTTTAAGCTCGTAATCGTTTTGATATTGGCGATAATTGCTGTCAACCTCTATGGCTCTGTGGAAGGATGTACTATAAGTCCGTGCCCGGAATCACCTTTTGACATCATTAATAGGTTGGGTAACCCAACTCTCGATTCCTATAAGGATTATTTTAAAGTAAATAAAAAGCTTGATTTTCTTTAAAAATTTTGGTTTTCAAACTAAAAATACCTGTTCCCATTGTAAAATCCAAAAAAATAAATAAATAAATGTACTAATGCTGATTTGTCATTATGTAAATGATTAAATAAACGTTATTAACTAAATAATTCCCAATAATTGTAACTCCTTTAGACTAGCGATGTTAATCAAATAAAATATGTTTAAATATTAGTGCATCAGAAATGTTGCTTCCCACAAAAAGCCAAATTCTGAGAAAATTAATACAATAATAACATCATTAAAATTTAACATAATCATTACTTATCAGCAACGCTTCAGTTCAAAGAATTTCAGAATCAGTGATATACGATTCAGTTGAAAATATAAATTCAGACTAACAGAGGCAGAATAAATCAGTTTCCCGCCTAAAAAGATCAAAGACTCACTAACTACTTGGTAAATTTTAAATATTTAAAATGCTGAAGCTCCCAAAAGTTTTGGTTTGTGCAATAATGGCCTTAAGTATCTATGGATCTCAAAGTGCGAGTACAGAGGGTCCAATTTCCGGAAGTCCTTTGCAGGAGGTGGCCACCCAACTAGATGGATGCTGTTTCTCGGCACTGCAGGTGATGTTGAATCACATTGCTGCCCATCAAAAGGAGTGGGATGCCTGCAAGGAGAGCAATCTTAATGCTACTCAGGTGGCCCAGATCAGGATAGAAAGTCAGCTGGCAGATCTCCAGACGAAATTGTCCAGTGAACCAGGAACTTTGCCCGAGACCAAGCCCATTAACCAAACCATTCCAGCAAACTTTGAGAAGATCGGCTCGGGGTATTACTACATTGAGAGGACCACAAAGCAGAATTGGTACGGAGCTGGGAACACCTGTCGCCAGATGGGCGGTCACTTGGCCAGTATCCAAAGCTTCAGGGAGCAGTCACAAATCGAGGAGCATCTAGCATACCGCCAGGTCTATTGGTTGGATGCCACTGATTTGGCCAAGGAGGGCGAGTTTGTGTCCACAAGCTCAGGGAATAAAGCCCCCTATTTGAGGTGGGGCTCTGGTGAACCCGATAACTACGACAATTTGCAACACTGCGTCTTCTTGTACAACGGTTATATGTACGACAGTCACTGCAACACTGGATGCTTTTTTATTTGCCAAGCAGAACAAAAATTGGAATTTGTTTATTAAAATATTTTTTTGAAGGTGTTTTGATTCTTAGATTCGAAATTTTTTATTTTTGTTACAGTAAAAACACAATATTTGGGAAAAAAAAATGTAATAAATAAAATATTACCATCTTTCGACTGAATTGACATAATGAATATATATTGTACAGTTCTGAAAAAACCTCTTAATAATCTTAAAAGGTTATCTCGGATGTCAGATGCCATCTTCTCAGAATAATAGGAGATTCTGGGAAAATTGTCTATCAAAGGTCTCAAAATTTGTATACAAGCCGTTTCATTTATTCATCTAAAAATAGACAGTAATTCTGCGAATGTGCACTTAAAGAAACTTACCCGGAGAATCGTATAAAAGCAGATAAATAAAGACAGAACAATTCAGTAGCAACCTAAAGATAATCGTGCTTATACTGACTGTTCAATAAAAATATAAAACATTTACAAAATGTTTAAACTCGTAATCGTTTTGATATTGGCGATAATTGCTGTCAACCTCTATGGCTCTGTTGAAGGATGTACTATAAGTCCGTGCCCGGACTTCCGGTTTCCCAGATACCCAACTCGCGATCCCTATAAGGATTATTTTAAAGTAATTAAAAATAACTAAATTAAAAGCTTGGTTTTCTTAAAAATTTTGATTTTCCAACTAAAACTACCTGTTCCCATTGTAAAATCCAAAGAATAAATAAATAAATCTACTAATGCTGATTTGTCATTATGTAAATGATTAAATAACATTATTTATTATTTATTAAAATATTTTTTTGAAGGTGTTTTGATTCTTAAATTCAAAATTTTTTAACACACGAAAATTGTTTGTTACAGTAAAAACACAATATTTGCGAAAAAAAATTTAAGCCAACTAGTCTAAGATGTAATTTTAATTTTGTAATTTAAAATCTTGTTTATTGTTACTTTCTAATTGTAAACATTTACTAAGTCCATTTTCCCGTTTACTATCATTAAAAAAGTAAAAGCTTTTAATCACGTCCAGGAAAATTGTGGCCTTTTTAAGCCCATTTAAAAAAAATACTTTTATCTTATAAAAAAAAAGGGGAAGATTTTGAAATTAAAGTATATTGATTTTTATGAGAGGCCTTACGGGAAGAATTTCCAACTGGCTTCTCTTTATATGCATATGATAACAAATAAAAAATGAATATAAATCCAATTATGTTACTTGTCTTATTTGTTGTTTGTTTTTTTTTATTAATTTTCATTATCTGCTTGACAAATAAAATAATTATTGGCACTACAAGAGGCAAGCTTCATTTGTCCGTTGATAAGTGTAACGCAGCGCTCATTATTTTGGGTCCTTTTAGGCTCTCCAGTATGCCAATCCAGAAAAGAAGCTACATTGCCAGAGGAAGAGGAAATATATTCTTCCTGACTGGATAAATCGTTGATATCCAGCCAATAGTCAAAATCCACCTTCAGTTTAACCAAGATTAAAGTCAGTTCTTCTTTATTTCGGATGCTGGCCAGGTGACCACCCAGTCTTCGACAGGTGTTTGCAGCCGCGAACCAATTCTGCTTGTTTCTCTTCTCAATGTAGAAGAATCGCGAGCCAATTTTTTCAAAGTGGGAGGTCATGGACATGATTTTCTCCTCCAAATCTTCCAGCTGGCTTTCTATCCTGTTTTGACCCTCCTGTGAGTTTATCCTCTTTGCATTCCTCCAGTCGATTCTTTTGGGCACTAATGAGATCGAGTAAGGGTTTCAGTGTGGTCACACAAGATTCATCACAATCGGTTTTAAGATCTGTATAAGATGCGGTTTCTACTAGAGATTCTTTTAAACCCACTGCAAATATTGTAAGAAACAAAAATGTTAAGAGTTTGAGCATTTTAAATGTGTAAAATGTGTTCTCATTCGAATTGAGAATGGTACTGAATTATTATGATTCAGGTGGTTCTATTTTATTTATTCATCTGATAAGTGGGTATCAGTGAGTATGTATTCAGATTTGATGTATTTTCTTGGAAGACTTATTTAAAATTTCTTTGAATTGCAGTATTGCTGATAAGCTTGTTTTATTTTTCTTACAATTTTAAAATTTCGTTTTGATAGCAAAATTCGCAGAATTTTTGGTGCCATTATTTGGTTGAATTTAATTATAGTCAACTCCTGTATTTTTATGAAAACTCTCTTGAAACCTTTAAATTATTCCGCTTATTATTAATTTGTTCACAAACCAAACAACTTTTAGACTCTGTATTTTGATACTCAAGAATTTGTTTAAAAGTGTAAATAAAAAATGTATATTATTTTAAAATTTCCAATTCAAAACCATTACATTTTATTTCAACATTTATATATCAGTAGACACAATCTGGGTACTTTTAAAAATTCATTATATTAAATACATTTAAATCTACTTAAACTTATATCGCAGCGTATGAAAATCTCATTGTGTAAATGACTTTTAAAAGTAGACAGTAGACAACTTACTCACACGGTAAATGACAAAACAGTCGAAAAGTTTTTAATGAAATCCTAAAAACTTGCAGTTGGTAGAAAATCAGAGAATCGCATTGGTAAAGTTGCTTGTGGCCATGTGTTGACATCAATTTTCGCAACTTTCAATCGGCTTTTCCGGAAGGGTTTTTCTTTTGTGGGTGGGTTGAGGGTTGGGTGTGAGCTCAAGTCGAACTTAATTAAAGCGCTTTAAGCACTGACTGCACTTTGTCAAAGAGAGGCCGACATTTACGGTTGGATTGTTTCGCAAATTGGCGAATTGTAGACCAAAAACCAAACACGACAAACAAGCAAAGTTTTGTCGACTTTGTCTCTGTATTTGTGGCGCAGGATGTGGCTCAAAAACGGACAAGATTTAAGGATTAAATTTATCTCAGACTTTAAAAGGATTTGTGGATAATAATGGGGAAAAAATGGAAAAGAGAGGATGGTAAAAACACTTGAACCGAAATTATGTGCCCTTATAATTGCCGCACAGTCTGGCCGCAAATTTAATTGTTAGCCGTGGAGCAAAAAAAAAAAATAGGGATAAGGCAGAAGATTCCAAGACACTGGCAAGTGCAACAATTGAAAATGTTGCTGGGGTTTCGGGTGGCACCGAAAAGTTTCTTAGTCATGGCCAAAAAGTTTCTGAAGCTGCCAAAGGAAAAGTGCAGTTTGTAGTGGAATCCTCCAACCTTTTCCCCCACTCAAACATATGTTGGAAAAGCTGTGGTTGCCTTCAACTTTGTTAAACGCCACAACCGTGTATGCTTAACCCCCAAACAAAACCCCTGGAAAAAAAAGCCATGGACTACTAACTATGCTTTACTTTGTCCAACTTGATGCTGCACATATCTCTATATATATAAAATATATATACAACTTTTGTGCATAAAGGCGGAGAAAGGAATTTATGTGATACGTGGCGTATGCGTGATGGGGAATTGATTTAATTTGTTTGAGTTTTAGCAGCAGGAAGTAGAACTAGGATAAAAGCTTAGCCTTAAATATTCAGACAGCTGTTGAATAATAGAGGTGTACAGTAATTAAGTAACTATTTAATATTATTTCAATTTGAATTACCTGATGTGTTAAACACAAAGGAGTAATTTAATAAAGAGCAATCTGGCCTTTAATTAAAAACAGTTTTGTGCAAAACAATAACCATTTTGTGTTATCAATTGTAAATTAATAACTAATTTTATTATGCCTTTTAATCCTGTTTGCATTGAAAGCCGTGTATGTGATTACAATAATTTTAACACCACTAGAAGGTGTGAAATTAAAACAATGCAATTATGATAACGTTTAGTAGTCCATTATTATGTAATTTAATTTACAAAATATATTTAATTTACAATTTTATTAACTCCTATCCACAAGTTGTCCGTCTTGTCACACATCTTTAATCTTAAATAAGTTCTGTGAGATCAGAGTTGTGCTTCTTTCCTAAGCACTTGACTGCATTTCCTTTTGGTTTTTACCTTCTGAACTTTTGGCACAAAGATGCCATGATAATGCATTTGACAGTTGCAGTAGTTTTCCCCATTTCCACCATTTTTTTTCACTTTTATTTCGTAGTTACTAGCTTTTGTTGGATTTTCAATTCGGCAGCCGTGTTCAAAATGGTTGCTAAGAAAGCTCACGAAGGGTTTGTACCTTACATTGCATTATAGAAATCTTAAGTAACTTAAATTAATTAAATATGGTTCCCAAAATTATTTGAATTTAAAAGATCGATTTTTTAATGACATCTGATTGAAGAAAGTATTGTTTTCTGACTATTTTAGGCTATTTGTCCTAATTTTAATAAATACCTCAATGTTGTAAAATATATCTTGTTAATATGCCAATAAAACTCATTTAGAAAATATATATTATGTGAGTCGAAATTTTCATGAATTTTTATAAAATTAATGGGGTGTGAATTTGGTGTTTTTAAATAAAAACAATATTCAATCTATTCACTGAGTATTTAAAAATTCTATTCCCTTGTCTGCAACTTGTGTGCTCCTTGTTTTTTTTGCTGATTTTTTCCCCTCAGTTAGCCAAAGTCTTTTAGCTGTTGGCAGTTTGACACGACGACAACTTTTGGTGTGAGACAGAGAAGGGAACAGAGGGAGGGGAAAGGGACGGAGACATCGCTGAGGGAATACATATGTAACTTTAACTTTTGGATTCATTCCTTCCATTTTGCAATTTAACCAAATGTTACGTTTTATATTCAGTTTAAAGATACTTTTACTCCAGGTGCTGCTATGTTTGTTAATTAAATTGTGGCTACTCTTCTGCAAAAGGATTAAATAAATGGTTCTTGGAATTTCATTAGCCAGCTGTGGCTTATCCGCTTGATTTATAGTCTTAATTGAAACTGAAATTGGAAATATTTATGCATGGGTTAAATTAGAAGACAAATTTGTAGAAATTTTATTCACGGATATAAAAGAATCAATAATTGTTCTTTAGAATTCCATTATTAAATATTATTTTTTATTTATTTATACCAATTGCAAAAATCGCATTTCCACTTTGCTTGCTGTAAATGAAACCCCTGTTCTTAAATATTCTATGAAGCGATTGTCGCACAAGGGTCACGTGTTTTAGCTTAAGCGACAATTTGCATACGAAACTAGGAATAGGGGTGAAAGGGTGTGGGAAAGCGGGAAAATGGAGCTGGAAAAAGGGGTAGCGACAATTTTCTCCATGCAATCTTTAGTGTCGAACGGTGCCAAGTTGGAAATGCACTTTTTATGTTCGCATGGCGTGCAACGTAACAAATTTAACCGTAGACAGATTGCACATGTGTACCGTTTTGTAATGTTATACAAGTAAAGTGCAACACACACTCGCACACATTTGGGTGCACACTGCACACACACACAGATACACACATACACACATACACAGATGGAAGCTTCAAACACAGAAACTCCAAACACAGATACTCCACACACACACGGATATCTTTATACACCGACAAGACGAAGTCTGGCAAAAGTTTTCATTCTGGCCATGGGAAAAAGGGAAAATGGCGAAGGGAAAGAGTCCACAAATGTGAAACAAATTGTTTAATGTTCTATCTCCTTCTCTGTCACATTTGTCGCTTTTGTCTCTTTTTATTGTCTGTCCCTTTTCCACAAAGTCTTGCTCTCTCTTTCTGTTCACTTGGAAAAATTTTTTTTTTTAATTTTATGGTTTTATTTTTTAAACAATATTTAAAAAAGATATTTAAAAAAATTAGGACGAAAAATTATAAAAGCTTAAGAAATTTATATTAATTCATACTTTAAAAATATTTATGTTATTTTTAAATTTAAATAGACAGTTATGAATTAAAATAAAAATTTAGTTTTATCGTTTTTTTTTGGTACAGCTTATGTTAAAATTTTTTGTTATGGGCTTAACTTGGTAAATTAAAATCTAAAATATTATAGAGCGATTTAATCTTAGTCCTAAAATTCTTTGTTGTTTTTTTTTTAATTTTTTTGAGTCTTTGCAGGTATTTTTACATTGATTTTTCTCACTGTATGTGCGTGCTTGGCTCTGGTTGAGTTTGTCAATGCGACAATTTCTCGTCGTCGACATTTGCTGGGAGTTTAGTAATCGCACGTTTATTACCTCCATTTGGATATATTTTCCCCCCCTCGACTGTCTGCCACTTTCTCTGTCCTTTATCTCAGTCCCTTTTAACCATCAAAATCATGGCTTAATCGCTGTGACTTGTGTTGTGGCTAATTGCAATTTGAAATGCTCCATGAGACGATGCGATGAGACGAGCTGAGCAGACTTTGATTTGTCCTAAGTCGGCACTTGTCACACAGTTTTTGTGTCACTTAAGGCTGTGAGGGGTAATTATTTAAGGACTGAGTTTTATTTTTGGGGGGTTCTTTGAAGCTGTGACTTTTGGTGAGGTAAACGAATTTGTGCCTTAGATTTTATTGATTTGTAAATTTATAAATTAAAAAAATAATAAAAATTAGTAGATAACCAGTTTTATTAATATTTTCCCTTTAACTAAATGGAATTTTATTAAAGAAAATAAGTAAGAAATTTTCAAAGATATTGTTTTAAATATTTACTTATCTTTACACTTCAAAAAAGTTTATGAAAATTCTTTAAGTTCTAAAAACTTCTACAAACTTTATGCTATGGTTAACTTGATTATTGAGCCAATTTTAACCCTAACTTCCAGATGTTAACAGCAACTCATCAATCAATTTTGAAATGTTAATCTACCTTGTTGCCATAACAAATGATTTTCGTGTGTTGAGATGACGTGGAAAATCTGTTACATAAATCCAAGCTCCTCAAAATTTCCTCAGGTAAACAAAGGCGAAAACGGGAAATAAATAAATTGGGAGGAAAATGAA
The DNA here is from genome assembly GCA_018150695.1 of Drosophila oshimai. Classification (NCBI taxonomy): domain Eukaryota; kingdom Metazoa; phylum Arthropoda; class Insecta; order Diptera; family Drosophilidae; genus Drosophila; species Drosophila oshimai. The sequence goes on along the minus strand of JAECWM010000252.1, from coordinate 2,240,374 downwards.
AACATTTTCACAAAATGCATAATGACAAATAATTTGTGCGGCAAAACTCATCTCGCACCTTTCACAAAAGCGAAATAAAAATACAAAAAATAAAACAAAACTTTTCCGCCAAGTAATTCTCATGATTTCAACTTTGAACTGAGTCGCTGCTGTCACTTGTTCAAGTCGCGTCTTTGCTAATTTTTCGTGCCCACCTTCAAGAAGAAGGAAAACTTCAAACTTGTTAGATAGGAAATTTTCCACTGAGCCTTGCTTTCCATTTTTTTTCCCCTTGACAGGCTTCAAGTTGAATTCGCTGGGGGGACCCGAAATTTATGCAAATATGTTACAGTTGCGGGCGCATCCCCCAGCTTTTCCTCTAGTTTTTCACACACCACCCCCCGCCCCCCGATGGCCTGTCTGTTTTCTCTTTGGGAAAACTTTTTCCTTGGGTTGGCCTAAAATGTCGTCTTGGCGCCAAAGTTTTTCCCTACTCCCTCCCCCTTCGCCTTTCTTCAATTTTTCCTCGAAGAAGAGTTTCGGTTTCTTTTCGAAGGCAATGATTACAGGGCAACTGGAAAGTTGCAAATTAAAGGCAGAGGAAAGTTGACCACCACTTCCCAGTCGACGGCGGAGTCCTCGATCAGGTTAATCCCTTAACTTTCCCCTTATTTTGCACCCTAATTCAATTTCCCTGTATGCCATAAGCCAGTAATTACCCCACACAAAAAGAGCAACAAACAGAGGCGCAAACAAAAGGCTTTCAATTACAATTGCGATTCCCTGGCGAATGTTTAACCATAAACACGACACCTGTCGGCATATAAATTTTTGGGCGTTGATTTTCGGGGGCTGTGTGTGTGTGTGTGTGTTTTGTGTTTGCCGGTGTGGTTAAGTTGAACATAAAATATTCAAAAGGTGGGTTGGTTGTAAGTGGGTGTTGGCTGCGGTCTGAACAAAAGCGGCACAACTGTTGCTACCCCTGGGATATCAAAAGGAAATTCAGCCGGAACAATGGCAGTGTACTATGTAAAACCAGCAGAAGGAAAATAAATTTAAAAATGTAAATGGCTCTTAAACTGTTTTTTATTTTTGAAAACTACTTCAATATTTAATTTGTAAAAATTTTTAAAATATTTCAAAACAATTACATTAAATTTTTATTTAAAATAATGTGAAAACAGACCTATTCTAGGGTTTATTTTTTTTGATTTGTAACCTAAATATTTATAAAATTAAACTAAGTAAGTAAAAAATTTTAAAACAATATATTTTACTTAAACATTTTTTTAACAACAGCCACAATCTAGTTAAAAACTTGATTATTATAAATATTTCTCAATATGCTTAAACTAACACAATGTCAATAAAAAATGTTTAAAATTCCTTTTGTGTTAAAGTCTACAGTCATACAAACAAATAAAAAATACCTCTATCTCTTAACTCCCAGAAAATTCTTATAACCTTTTTTCATTTTTAATGTAAGCTAACGTAAAGTTTTCAGAAAAAAAAACTTAATATTAAAGAGCAATACCTAAAACTTGCTTCAAAGCAACTCCAGCAACATTTTAACTATTAAATGCAACAACGTCGCACACACAACAGCAATATCGGTTACATTTGTTGGAATAGCAAAATACCAGCAAAGCCAACAACAATATCAGTAATATCTCCACATATTAGCAGCAGCAACAACAACAGTTGAAATTGCGAAAACAAAACCAATTACCGCAAAATAATAGAGCGGCTTGTCGAGTATATCTGATCCGTAACCACCCACTTTTGGCCACTAAAGCCTCCCACTCCCCCCCCCCAAAATTTCGACCGAACTCCAAACTCCAAACAGCAACGAACAATGCCAAATTTGCGAGCTATTATGTCGAAATTAAAGCTCATTCACTGACATTTTGTCCCCAAATGAGATTGTGTGTGTGTGTGTACGTTGTCCCTCTGTGTGTGTGTGTGCGTGCAATTGTTATTTTAATAATGGCCAACAAGGCCAACAGGCCAAAAGTGGGCGTGTCTATGGCAATAAACTGTCAATTTTCAATTATGCCAGTGACGTGTGGAAGCCACCTTCATGGCTCGAACCTCCTTTTCGCTTTTCTGACAGGTTGTTTGACATGGCCAACACATAAACATACACATACATACACATACATGGCCCACAAATACCGAGACACTGAGTGGGTAAAGCCTGACATTTTGGGGGATATATGTTACACCCCGAACTCATTGAGTCATGCGGTGAGCAATGCTCACTGCTCAATGTCCCATCGGCTTAGCCTTGTCCATTTTCCATTGAGTGCATTGAGTACACGGGAAAATAAAATATTTAATATTAAGTTTTTAATATTATATTATATTCGGAAGGGGCCACAGAAACCATTCCAACCAAATTCCAACCGAATGACAACCCCTTCTCTACCAACTTTGGTTGAATCGGTTTCTGTGGAGATTTCTTGGAGATTTTTTAATTGGTGAGTTAATGTATGAGAACCCATAATTAATTTGTAATTTATAATTTTTTAAGCTTAATTTTTAAGCTGTTCAAAGGTCAAAAAATGAATTAGTTAGTATTGTACACTTATTTTTAAAATTTAATTAGGCATCTCTTCATATTTCAATTAATCTTATTGTTAATAAGCATTTTTTAATAAATGTTTTTCAATGCTTGTTTTCTTTATATTAAATTTTGTTTTTAATATTTATAAGTAATGCTCTTACTGGCTTAAAGTTTTTAAATTATTTTCTTAAGAATATTTAATATCTTTCTGTGCAACTGCAATATTCCACCCTCTTTTATAGATTTACCACCATTCATAGAAAGACTTGAAGCTTTGGGTCTTCACTTCGTTGTGTGACAGAAAGCCTCTTCGAAATCTATGGCCCATAAATACGAATGCAATGATTATCATATAATAATCGTCAACAGAATAATGGTCAGCACTGTGAGAAAGCGAGGGCAGTTAGTAAATATTGAATTGAGAACTAGGGGTTGGTTGCTTTTGAATTTGTTGAATTAGGTCAGGTTTTTGCTGAATTACTCTTGGTTTTAGGATACTTGAGATACTGTTATTGTAAGAAATATTAAAAATATTAAATTATATTAAATATGTTTTTAGTATTAACCTTTTAAATAGGTTAAAATTGTTTTCAAAATTGTATTAATAAAATTTATAAAAAACAAGGGTTACTTTTTTGAAATGCACATGAATCTAAGTATTTAATACTTTTGTCAGGCTTGTTAAATTGATTTATTGACTTGAAAGCTACCTTGGGATGGAAATTTTCTTTTTTCCAGCGATTTTTCCCATTCCCCAAGTGCGATTTTAAACGCCTGAAGCGACCCACGTTGGCCTGTCCAATTGTTCGGTCCTGTTCATGACATTCATTAGCTTCAATGGGAAAGTGTTTCATCCGACAAACTGGGGGATTCGGACAGAAATATGGGCCGGGACAGGAGGCAGACAATTGCTCCATTCAGGCAGATGAATCGGACACAAACCGAATCCCAATCCCTGAAAGGCCCACCCAGTGCCAGTGCCACCCAGTGCCACCACTTGCGACCATTGTTCGTGTTTATGTCATCGGCATTGTTATCCCTGTCATGCTTTATGCCATGTTTACAACCCGATTTTTGTGCCCCTCCCCTTTCCCCACCCACTTCCTTTATCCTTTCCTTTCACAATATCCTTCTGTGTGTGTCTGGTGTCGTCAAGTGCAACACTTGCGGCCATCTTGAGCGTATTGAATTATCCTCATCATCATCATTGGAGCGGTGCGTTTGTGTTGCTATCATCCCGGCTATCAGGACACTTGCGAAAATTTAGGTTATTATTTATTAAAAATTAAAAAGTAAACGAAATTTTTCACGTTATAAATGAAGAAGATAATAGGTCGTACCTTAAGATTTTTTATATTAAGACCAAAAACTTTTTAAAATATTAGTTTGTTTGTTAGTTGGTACAAAAAGGCAGTAATATCGATTAAAAAATAAACAAAAAATAGTAATACTTTAAACGTTTTAGATAAAAAAATTAGGTTTTATATTATTTCTTAGTAATTTATGTTTCAAAAAATTAAAATTAAAATTAATTAAATTATTATATGAAATAAATATAGCTTAAGTATTTGTAATTTGTTTGACAAAACTAACAATTCATTCTAAATTAAATTAAAACTCAAAGTACTTTCTCTTTCTAATTTTTACTTAACATTCTGAATTTAGAAAAAAATTTATAAAATGTGTTACAATTATACGAAAACTATAATATTTCCTTTTATAATTTTTTCATTATATTCTTTGACTCATTTTCTCTCAGTGCCTGACCATCCCCTTTATCAATGATGCCATGAGTATGTAATTGCTGTGGATATCCGGAATGGTTATTCGTGTGCCTCAGGAGGGAATCACAGAAATAGATTTCTTCAAATTCTGATGGATGATTCGGCCTGAAGGTTCTATTTTTCTGGTTGCTAAGCAAACAATTTGTATTCCTAGGGATATATTCCTGGGCTTTTTGTTGTTGTTAAGCTGGACAGCAATTATTCGGAGAGTCATCCCCCCGCTTTTTGTTATTGCATCATCATGATGGAAATTATTGGTTTCTGTGTGTTTGCATGGATTTCCGATTTTATGGCTTTTTCGAACGGCAAGTGTTGCATTACAAATTGTTTGGGAAAGAAAAGACAAAGGCCTTAAAACAAAAAAAAAAGGGAACAAAAATGACTGATGAAGGCTTTCGGCTGGCAATTATTTGGATGGCCAAAAAATGAAAAGTTGATGGCGTTTCCTACGGCGAGTGAAAGGTTGTTGATGCTTTTATCTGTTGGCTGCCCCAAATCGCAATCGAGGGTTGAATGGTTAAAATTGATAGTGCCTGAGATACCGAAATTGTTGACTGACTGAATTTTTTATTAAGCGATTGAAGGAGGTGATTTTCGGGTTTGGAGGGGGAAAAGAAAAACGGTTCAGTAAAATCACGTAAATGTACTTGAAAAGAGAAAGTAAATTTAACCATTTCACTTAACAATGGAAAATAAAAAATAATGGAAAATATATTAATATAATTATCTCGCTAAAATTAAATTTTGTTGTATTTTAATGATATCTTTGAACAATATTAAAATTAAAATTATATACTGATGTAGGTACTCAAACTATCCAGTTGCAAAAAAATAATTTTGTTAAATTTTCAATAGTTTTGTTGTAACATTAAATTGGATTCCTTGTTATTGTCCAATTAGTTGGACTTCTTTCCATGTGTGTTCAACTCAAATTATAAGTAATTCTCGTTGCACAATGAATGATTTCGATTGGGATGTAAATATATTGCATTTCATTATTGACAAACAACAAGAGTTTTCTTCTGCTGCCCTGCCATCTGATTTCCCAGTCTCTGTGGCAATTTGCAGACAGACTGTTGCAATTTGTTGCTTACAACAGCAGCAACACCAAGTGCAGCAGCAGCAGCAACTATAATAAGTACCAAGGGCTGCGATGAAGTTGAGAGGCTGCGAATGGCGCTTGGTGTTGACGGCATTGTTGTTATGACTACCACTTGCCTTTCGCGATGTTGTTGCATGTTGTTGCTGGTTGTTGCACCAACAGCTGTCACGTTGATGCCGCTGCCGTAGTTGCTGTAAGCGACAGCAGCAACAGCAGCAGCAGCAACATCGACCGCGGCCAAAAGTCTGCGCGAACATGACAGAAGATGATGAGGTGGCGTTGCTTTTTCGCCATGGATCCAGCGGTACGAGGTTATACGTAGGTATATAAGCAAAGCTTCCAGTGCTGATGAGGTTTATGCGGTTAGCATAACCGCAAATTTAACATAAATCTTTGGAGCTAAGATCTGAAGACCTTAAGTTTATGTTTCTAATTTTATTTGCAAAATTTAACTATAGATATATAATATTAAATTATCTTTGTGACGAGAGTGAAAGAAATCAAAAAAAGTTAGAACTTTTAGAAGTTTTAAATTTAATTAAATGAGTAGCTTACAAAAAAAAATACTAGCAAAGATTTAATTGAATGAGAAAGTCATTAGAAAATAACAGAAAATAGAAAATATCAGTAAGAAATTCATTTAATTTTCGTTTTTTTTTATTTCATTTTTGGTTCAGGTTGTTTTAAAAGTTACTACTAATAATTTCTAAATTAAATATCAGACAAGTTGGTAATTAATAAATATTTTTAAAATTTGTTGTTTCCTGATTATAAATTTGTTGATTAAATTCTGAAACATCTTAATTATTTTTTTTAAAGATTTTCCAAAAGGGAATATTCATGAATTTTCCCACCGCATAGTCGCTCTGTGAACGAATGCAGTTTGCTGTGCTGCTCCTCCTCCTTGGTTGTCAGTTCATCTATCGCGTTTCCAGTCCCTTGCTCTTCAGTTTCACCTCCTCCTCCTCCTCCTTTACTCCATCATACCCTTGTTTCGTCTGCTGTCGCTGCTCATCAACTTCAGTTGTTGTGTCGCATTATGCAATCAATTTTTCAAAACTGCACCAACTTGGCTGCAACAACTATAGAGTTGTGATCTAAGGGGTTTCGCGATGAGCCCTAAACTGTGTTGGCAGAAGAGAAATTAAAAAGAGATGGATAAGAGTTTGTTATAAGTAGCTAAAAATAAAGGGATTTCTTCAAGGTTCAAAATTTTAATAGTAAGCCTTAAAAAAATCTAAAGATTCACAATATATATAAATCAATAGAAAACCAATATTTTCGATTTTTTTTTAAATTTTTGGGAATATAACTGATGGTAAAAAGTGAGTTTTGAAATCTTAAAACAATTACTACCTTTAAATAAAATGTTTCTTAAGTAAAATACATGCAATATTGCAAAGTTTTCTGAACTCTACTTTTGATTATTTTCATATTTGGCTACAAAACAGCCAAGTGAGCAGCACTGTTAGCCCAGACCCAGCGATTTGGGCAAAAGTTGATTATAAAACGAGGAGTCCCAGAGTCCAGGACTGAAAGCCCAAGCGGATGGCTAAGTGCAACTTTAATTGCAGATTTTTTAGCTTCCTTTTTTTGTTATAACTGCAACATTAATGCGATCATAATGCAAAAGTTTTCCTAATTACATTTTGGCTTGACTTTCTTATCTTTAACTCCCCCTTCTGTTGCCTCTTTCTTTTAATTCGCATTTATTTTTGGCCTGGCCCACATGGCGTATACTTCATTTGACACGTTTGTTGACTTTATGTCGTTGTCGTTTTTCCCAGAAAAACAGCTTTTCAGTTGGCAACAGGTGAAGATTCTCATTTCATTTTGGGGCTAAATCAACTGTAAAAAATTCAAATGCCTTATCAGCTTAAGCTTCTGCTTCAATGGAGCAGTGTGTGTGTGTGTGTGTGTATCTGTGTGTGTGGGTTTTCCGGAGTATTTGTGTGTGTGTGCTACATGATGAGCTTTTTGACTTTTGTTTGCTGTTTGCTGGCTTTTTGCAGAGTTTTCCACCGAATGAATGTAAATGAATAGGAGAATGTTTAAAATTGCAATTGAAACTGTAATTGAGTTGGCCAAAAAAAGGGGGGTAGGGGGTGTGGCAGTGAAGTGTGCTTAAAGCTTCAGGGAATTCGTTTGGCAGCAGATTGCCCAACCATAAAAGTCTACATCCTTTTCATTTTGTGGCAAGTTCCTTTTAGCCCAGCAGCAAAGTAACTTACTCCCCTGCGCCCCCGAAAACTGGCTTAGATAATAAATTGATATTCCTGACGCACCTTTTGAGGTGAACACGGTAATCGAAATGCTTTTCCATTTGCTTAGAGTCTTTGAAAAAAAAAAAAAACGAAGAAAGGGAGGTTGTCCTCGGGGATCTTCAAGTGAAACTTCCCAAAATGGTTTGGGATATGGAATAATGATGGAGATTAGATAGAAGCATGATGAAGTGCTCGTGTGTGGGCTAATAAATGGTAGTGGATAAGCAGATTGCACCGAAAATTGGGGTAAGGTTATGTGTCTGCAAAGATTTGTTCCTTAAAAATATATTGAAAGGTTGAGATTTTTATTGATTGAAGAAAAAATTTGTATAAACCGTTTTTAGTATTCAGAATCTAAAATGTTCTGTTATACTAATTCATACAGTCCACTTAAAAATTCCAAATGTCTGTTAGGGTTATTTTAATATATTAATCTGTCTTAATTCAACCTTTAAGTATGTGCTCTTTAGGATCCCCATTATAATGCTTAACTATTATGACAACATAATGACAGTCTCTGGTAACTCAAGTAACAAAGTAAGTCAAAGCAATTCCCCTCACTGAATTTCCACAGCCGAGCACTTAGTACAGAAAAGACCATTACATAAAACTGCAGCAGAGCACACTGAAATTATACCATCGAGAAAAGCCATTCATCATCTAAGTATGGAGTACTTTCAGTTGCATATTAAAAGCTGAAATTCGTATTTCGCTTTTTGCCAATTCATTGCTGGTCTATGAAATTTACTTTCTCAAATGCAAAAAAGCGCTTACCCCTTTTTTGGTCAAAGTGCCGCACCTTCGTCCCCCGAGTTTTTTTCTTTGTGAATTCGAGGTATCCTCAAAGCGAGAAGCGTGCATTGAACCGCCCAAGATTTACTCAAGATTTAAGCTAAAAAAAATGAGGCTATTTCTAGAAGTTCGACTTTTGAATGCCCTTTTTATTTATTTAATAAATAATTAATTTTGCCTAATATAATAAAACTACTAAAAACCTTAATTATATTTTAAAAAGTGCTACTGAGTTATATATAGTAAAAATTTAAAACACAAATTGTTAAGAGCACATTTAGTAATATTTTATAATTTTGGAGTGTCAAATAAATAATTTAAAAACAGTTTAACCAAAAAAACCTTTTTAATTGCAAATAGTTATTGATTTGTACATTTTTAGTTTTAGTTTTATTGACATAACTGATTGATTTGACGTTTAAAATGTTTCATCAAAAATATCATTGTAAATATTAACTGAAAATATGGATGCAAAAACTACCCACATTTTTTTGGATATAAATTTAATTAAAAAACTTATATACCCTCATTAAAATCTGGCCAAAAGCGAAAGGTGCCTCATCGCCTTGCTAAATATAATGGCCATAAGGAAGGTGGAAAACTAGGGGATTACGAGGAGCGGGGCTTAAGGTGTACCCCAAAACAAGTTGCAAGTACTTGAATGCGCTGCGAAAGGGAAAAGTGTGCGCCACGAGAAAAACTCACTTGAATGGAAAGCCAGAAAAGAAGAAAAAAAAAAAAACTAGAGGGAAAAACCGCAAATAAATGTCACGAATGAAGTTTAAGGAAAGGCGAAGCAACAATTGCTTGAAAAAGGGGGCACAAGGGGGTTCCCCCAAAACCCCTGACAAAAATAACAGTGCGGAAAATCCGCTCAGCAAAGCACAAGAAGTGGCAGCAGGGAAGAAAAAAATTAAGAAAAATCCCAAGCGCTTGGATAAGTTTTCGCAATGTGTGTGTGTTTGGGTGTTTTGGGTGTGGAAAGTCCCGCAGCAACTATTTGCCTGCAAATGACTTTGAAAGTGCGCATTTATTTCAATTCTTCTGCAGCAGAAGTAAGAGTAGAAGATGTCGCCTGTCCCCGGCCCCAACTTGCGTCAAAACTAATGAAGCGTTCAACTGCGAATCTGGTTCAACTATTTGATTAGCTCCATTCAATAAGGCACCACAATTTGGCCTTTCTTGGGGCTCCAGCCAGCACCTTGAGGCCACTGCCTTTGTTTGTGTGTGTTTTTCGCCGTGGGTGGGCCGGGCCTTGTGCACACTTGTTTTTCTTGTGGAATATTTAGGTCAAAGTGGGTTTGTAGATAGTATTTATTTGAATTGACTACCTTTGTTTTTTTGTATACCTATCTGTAGAAAAATCCTTAACTAATGTATTGTAATTATATCTAACTTTAAATTATTTGTTGATTAAGGTTTCAACTAAAATTTAACATATTTTTTACCACTGAAAAAATAAATTGTAAGTTCAAAAAATAACTGTAAAACAATATTTGATATACGATATTTAACTTAAAATAATTTTTAAAAACTTTTTGGGATTCAATTTAAATTTAACATAATTTTTCCCATGTGAAAAATTGATTATTTCTAAATCTAAAATTAAAATGTGCACCAATAAAATTTAAAAAAATTAAGGGTATTCTATAGTCGTAAACCTGAATCACTACAGGCAGCTTTTGCTTGCTTTGTTGATTTTCAAATCAGGAAGTTGAGGCGTCCATCAAAAGTTCCCCTCACCAAATTTCCGTTTCTGAATAAAATTGGTGTGAAATTCACTTTTTCTTTGGGATTTATTTAAGGAAAAATAAATTGGGGCAAGGTGGGTTTTTGTTTTTTATTGGTTGTGTCAGGTGGAATACAATTTGACTTTGTTGATAAAACACAATTTGTGTTTGTTTGTTGTAAAGAGATTTTGAATAGCATTTGCTTGACAAATTTTTGTACAAATTAGCATAAATACAAAGGAAATAAGATGAAGTTATTTTCGGAATTAGTGTTTACTTTAAGCTTTGTTTTGTATATTTTTCTGTATTCTGTAACTTTAAAAATAAAAGAAAGTTTGTAATTAAGAAGGAATTAGTTTTCATTTATAAAAATCCCATTTAAAAATTGAGTTTTAAGGTTTCTTCAGAAGGCAATCGCTGTGCAATTTTTTTCTGTTTTAAGCATGCCTCAAGCTCCACCCTCCCACTTAACCACCATCCTCGTAGTTAAACAATTAGCGCATAAAACAAAAAAGTAAAGAAGAAAACGTCTTTCAGTCACGCCAACGCGGCAAAAGGCTTCGGGCTTTGAGCTCATTATGTGAGCAGTCATGGGAAAGGGAGCGAACAAGTAAACAAACGGAAAACCTTTGGGAAAAGTAAGGTTTTTTTTAGGCAACGAATATTTCATGCACTTAAAAGTCAAGAAAATTGTCAAACTTCATTTTAAACATGGTAGTAAGAAAAAAAAATTTAAACGGGATTTGTAAAAAATGAAGAACAATTCTCTTACCAAGTGTGTAAATTTATTGTCGGTTTTTAAATGAGTTTATTTTGATTATTCCTTGACTAAAAACATGTTTTTTAAAATAAATTTTATATTGCATAGCAAGATTTATATTTGAAGCTCTCTTTTTAATTTTCTTCTTAGACTACATTTGAAAAACTGTAAAAATAAAATGTAGTTTAAGCAAATAAGGGATTTTAAATTTGTTTTTAAATATTTCTATGCTTTAAATAAAGAGTATTACCTTTAATCTATGTAAGTAAAAATGCATCCTTAAATTGGAAAGCCTTTCCCACAGTGTTTAATTTTTTAAAACAACAACCAACAGGTGTTGCTTCAGTGTTGTTATTAAAGTGAGTACGTACACTAATTTGCCCATGAAAGTATGCAGCAATTTTCATTTTTAATTGAAAATGCATTTGCTTTGCGTGACGCTAATTTTTCTGACCTCTAACAAACTATTCTAATTGCCTAACATGGCTATGGCTACCCTAGTTTAAACTTAAAGCTCACTTATTTAAAGGGATTTGTTTTCTTTCGATTGAAATAAACAAACCTCAATGAAAAATATTGATTTGTTTTTCCCAATCATATTTTTCTATTGCAAAAAAAAGGTCCCGGGAGAACGGCAAAATTATATGGTATTTATTTTTTCCTTTTTGCTTCATATCTCATTTCGTTTCGAGCATAAATAAGTTTTGCTCATTCAACTGTGTGTTTTTTCCTCTTGACTTTTTGTGGGCGTTTTTGGGTAGGTTTTTGATCAATTTGCCATTAAATAAATAATGTGCTATATTCTCGGAAATCTTTTGGAGTCGAGTGGAAAGAGTTATTCCATAAAAAAAAAAAATAAGGTCACTTGAGCTTTCTTTTTGTTATTTTTGTATAGGTTTCTGTTAATAACGAAAAATGGTTGAGGTACAAAAATAATGAAATAATTTTGTGAATAAAATAAAATGGTCATAAAATATTTACACAAATGCAGATTTTTATAAAAAATTGAGGGAAATATTTTCACATGATCTATTTTGTGTAGTAACGAAATGATTTTTTTATGAAATGGATGCTGAAATGTATTTGGTTTAAATAAAAATTTGTTTACCTTTAAACTGAATTTAATAATTTATTTTATGCCTTTATTAAAAATACACGAAATGTGTTTTGACCAAAATAAAGTGTTACTTGTTTATCAGGAACGTTAAAAATTTAAACTTTAAGAACGAGAATGTTGAATGTTAAAGAATATTTCAAGATTAATTTGTAGAAGTTTACTTTACCACCTTAAAAACATTTCAATTTAACTTAGTTTACTGTAAATGCAAATTGAAAAGTAATGTTAAATTCATGAATAAGAATTCCTTAGAAATGTCTGCATTTCTATTCTTTTATTTCACTAAATGGTCAAGTGGCAGAAATTCTCATTTAAAATCACGTAAATTCTTGTGAATTTAAGCACGCATTTTGTCGGGGGGCTAAAAGGTCCTGGAAAATGCGGAGGATAGAAAAAGGGGGTTTGAGGTTTCTGATGATATTCCTGGCTAAAAGCTGCCTGCAGCTGGCGCCAAAAGCGTCCATCCATCGTGATGCCTTGGCCGCTCCGACTGCCAACTAAATGTCAGTTAAAGTAACCCCCCTCTCTCTGTATATGTACTACCCCCCTTTGTGCCTTTTGTGCCACGCCCCTGTGCTTGTACATGCATTTCAGCTTAGGGTGAAAATTGCGAGCGTTGGCAGAAGAAGGATGAAAACTAAGGCACGCAGTTTTCCGATGCATTTTCATTGTTAAGCAAACATTTTATGCTACTGCTGCTATTAGTGACACTCGTTAGCATGTTGCCACTATGCCCCATGCCTCCATTTCCCACTCCCCATGCCCCCTGCCCCATCGTGTGCAAATATTTTGCTTACAATATACTCGTTTACCCGACATGCATATGCATATTTTCCGAGCATTAATTTGATGCGAAGCGTCGAGCGAAAAATGTCAGCACGTTTGTCACACGGAGAGCAAGGCGAAAAGCGTCCGAGAAAATGCTGGAAAATTGGAGTTGTGGGGGGCTGGGAAAACCTCCATCCACCCCCTTTGGTAAAATGGGCAAGCACAAATTTCATTTTAATTTTTATTGCATGCAAGGACTTGGTTGTGAGCTTCAAATGGCTAGAAGAGAGGCGGAAAATTGCGACCAATTTAGGAGTTGCAATGGAAATCGTACAACATTTTAGGGGAAAATTAGAGGCAAACTGTAAAAGAATCAAGAAAAAGTTTTATAACTTTTAAAAAATAACGTCACCCTTTAGTTAAAAAATTCTTATTTAATTATTTTAAAAGCATATTTAAGTAAAAGCAAAAGGCTCCACTATTTAGAGTTTAAAAAAAACACGCAAAATAACAAGTTCAAAAGTAAAAGATTTCACTAGTAAAAGTAATATTTTAAATGAAAGGAAATGAATTTTTAATAAGAATGTTTAGATAATTTAAAGATATTAATAAACATAATTACATTTTAAAACAGAAGTTAAAATTAAAAAATCTTTATGAATCGACACCTTTTAGTATATATTTACCAAATGCAGCTGTGTGTTATTAAACTGGTATAAAATAAAATTAAACTTAATTTCCATTAAAAACCGTTTAAAGGACATGTTTAACAGCCATTAAAATCTTATTTAAATTGGGTATTTTCAATTTTAATTGACTAAAGTGCGTAACTTTAATTTGGCTTTAATGACACAGAAAACAATTAAAATTATTTAAACTAGTTTTTATGATTTCAATTTCAATCATCACTTTTTTTTTACGAACTATAATTACACAAAATGCATTTGCAATAAATCCTTTCGCTCTCTATCTGGCGCAAAAATTTTCACAGCTTGACAAAAATTTTGAATTGTGTCCTCTCTGCATCGTAAATTGGCCACTTAAATACTTATGACTAGTTAACAACAAGCGCTGAAAGAGAGGAAAAGCGAATATGAAAATGTCAGCGGGAAACTTTGGGAGTTTGCATGTAAATGAAACTGCGAAACTGTAATGCGCATATTTATAGGAAATTTCGTTATTGGGCGCCTGTATATTCACGATTTGAAAAGTTTTTATTTGGGCGAATTTGGAACAAGGTCGACTTGTGGGTGGTTGCTTCACCTTGGGGCATTTAAGAAGCTTAAGATTTTGGTCAGATATTTGACTTTTTGAATTTTGTTTTTCATACTTATTTTGCGTAAATATATTCAGCACTTTTAAGTCGATTTAATGGGCTTATTGATGTTTCCATTGAACAGGAGGTTTTCTATTGAATTTATTTCTTTAAGCGCATTAGAAATGAACAATTTGGCGGTTAAATTGAATGAGTCGAAAAATGCACACAAAATTGGAGATGAAATTAGTTTTTGTTTGCATTTTAATGGCTGAGTTTTGCATTTTTTGGGGAGAAAAACAAAGCTTTCAATTTGTGAAATATTTGTGCAGCATTTAGAAAAATAAACAAAATGTGTTCTGCTTTATTTTGTGGCCTGCTTTTGGGGGCGCATTAAATTAAATGGGAGGACATTGCGTATGCGACATGTGGCACGCACGCACAGTGCTTGTCAAACTGTTGGATAATTGATTATTTAGCTTAATCAATTTTTAATTTAAGCTGTGAAAATATAGCAACTATTTATGAAATTAATTTAAATGGTATTCTCATAATTTCATTTAAAGGGCAACTAATATTGTTTAAATAATTGATTGAACAATTGGCTTAGCTGCAATAAAATTCATTTAAATTATTCATAAATTGTTGTAGTAGGTTGTCCATAAAATTTGTATCTCTGTATCTCACAGATAAAGCTTTTTGACCTTTGCATTTCAATTGCACATAAATCACACCGCCAACAAAATAAATACGTTTTTCGGTTTTAACAGCATTTTGCTTGTTGCTTTTGGACTTTTGGCATTTCTGCACTCGCAGCCACCATGTAATTTGCCTACATTTATTTTTGTTGTCTTATTTTGTTGTTATTGATTATTACTGCCCGCCAAATATAATGTGTATAATAATGATTTTTTTGCTTTTTATGTGGGCAAATTATCGGTTGCGGTGAGGCAACAGAAGTTGAATATTTTATGGGCTTAAATTATATGAAATTAATCACAATCAAATGGTTTTCCGATTGGTTGGATTTGAGAGGCATTTATGGATTTTAATCTTTTGGTGTTTTCGACTTAAAGCTTTTGTGAAATACCTGCATTAAAAGGAGGTTCAAGGTTGCTTTTAGCCACAGACAAGCCTCATTTGGCCTTTAACCTTCCTCCTCCCTCCCAATTCACACCTCACTGCTCTGACACAAGCATATATATTACACAACGGACACACACACAAATAACTCATCCTCATTCACACTAAATCTGAGGTCAGAGCCATCATCTCCTCCAGTTTCTGATGCTTCTGCTGCTTCCTTGAGCTCTTTTAGAACCAGTGCAAATACATCATAAATAAATAAATGGCTTGTCCCTTGTACCTGTGCACAGAGAAAAAATTTGAGTGCTTTTAAAGCAATGAAAACACAAATAAAATAAATTGTATTTTATTTATAATTTATTTATATGGTTAGACTCACACTGCTCCTATTTTAATTTAAATTTATAACTCTCCTTAAACATGATTTGTTTACATTCACATTGTTTTTTTTGTTTACTATTTTAGTATCTGGACTTTAAATTTTCTTTCTGTGTAACTACTGGGGTTTTCCCTCAGGAAAAGTCTTCCTTTTTTTGCAGCTGTGAATGGCTCTGTTTTTAACTCCACTTCATTAGCCAAAGGCCACGCCTGCTTGCTTAATTTTTTTTCTTCTTTTTTTTGGCATTTTAGTTTGTCGCTTTTGAAAAAACTCATCCTTATTCCGGCCACGCCCATCGCCGCCTCTTTTTATCCTTTGGTTTTTTGCCTTTTGGCGTTTCCTGTATATGTGTGTGTGTGTGGGTGGGTGGGTGATGCTCTTTTTGGTGGGCTTTAAATTATAAAGTGTTAATGGCGCTTTAATAAACCGCTAATTTGCTGGTAATCTGACCCCAGTTTGTGTGTATGTGTTTGTGTGTTTGTATGCCTGTATGAATGTGTCTGTGTGACTGTATGACAGTGTTGGTTAACGAACTTTGTGTGCCATAAATCGCTAAAAGCTTTTCCCTTTCCGCTTTCTTATCTGGAATATATGTATGTATTATCCACTAACTTACTCAGTGATGGGCAGTATTTATAGTTAAATAACTAGGTACTAAAATATATATTAACTTTGATTTTAAGAACAAATTTTAAGCTTCATTTTATAACGTTTGTAAAAAAAAGGAGGAACAAGAGTTTGATTTGAGGAATGCAGCTCCTAGTTTGGTGCGACTTTGTTAAACACTTCTAATTTATTAACAATTCGATATTGTAAGGAGTATAATAATAAATAATAAATAAAACAAATAAATAAATAAATAAAATATAAATAATAACAATAAAAAATAAATATTAAAAAGGTAATAAAAAGTGTTTATAAAAATCAGTATTCAGATTTTGACTAATAAATGTAGGTTTATTTATTTTTATGTTTCAAGCGACATTTAGGTAAAAAAACTGCAAATGTTCTCAAATATTTTGCACACATTTTTTTATAAAAATTAAAGTACTCTACCATTCACTGCAAAACACACAGCTTTTGGTTAATCCCTCGCATTCAATCCATTCATTTTGGTGGGCGTTGCTGCGTAATTGTTGCATTTTACTGCCCTCGGGTGTGGGGGTGGTTAAGAGTATTAACATTGTTCCTGCGGCTGTTGCTGCTTGCTTTAATTATTCCCAGCCTTTATTTAATTGACTTTAATTTTGTGTTGCGTTACGTACTTTGTGGGATTTAAATTCGCTCACTTTACGGCCAGTTTTGGGTTGGCCAACAACAGCTTCTGGCTATTTAAAGAGGCCAATTTACGGCTTTGACGTGGCCAAACGTTGATTACAGTTTGCGAGCCATTGAAGCACACAGTTTGAGCTCGTGTAATTGCATTACAGGACTCTATGATTACAGTTTTCGATGCATTGGTCGTGGTCCTGTGTAAATTAATTGTTTTTAATGGGGACAATAATTGAAAGATGAATAAGTACATGTTAAGACTAGTTAAACAATGTTGGGGGTTGAATAATATTATGGATTTAAATTATTTTTAAAATTTTAAATTGAATTTAAAAGACGTTTAAAAAATCTTTAAAAGCTGAAATGTTTTACTTAGCCTTAAAAACTAGGTTTTAAAAATTTTTAATATACTTTGAGGAACAAAATCGGGTTTATATATATTTACACTAACGTAAATTTATTATCTTAGACCTGAAAAATATTCTTGCAATTAGAAGTCTATTAAATTTCAAGTAAAGCTCTGTGTCTGAACTCACATATATTTACTGCACAATTGTGTAGAAAAGTATAAGCCGAGACTTTATAGTTGAAATTACTTCCACCGCCGGCCATCATAATTTTAATTAAAGCGTCTAATTGAGACGCAAACACGTAAAAATGTCGTTATTAATGCCATTAAATATTTTTTGCTGGTCAACTTGGCTGTCAGAAACTTGGCTGTCTTTAAGCGTTGAGCAATTAATTGCGCATTAAATTTATAAAGTTTATATAGGAAAAAACGTTGAATAACTTCATTGGCGTAGCCATTTTGCCATATAATTAATTTTAATTACGTTCTTTTTTTTTTGTGAGCCAGCTTTGACGCACTTTTCTCTGCAGGTATGGCGAACACTTTGACACATTTTTCCCAGGAAAATTGAGAGTGCGCAGGGTGGAAATCTAAATTTCATTTGCCAGCGCTAGGGAAGTTTTCCTTGGGACCTGTTAACATTTTCACATTGCAAAATTTACTTAAAAACTTCAATTTTTGTTCTTAACAGTTGAAATTAAGTATTTAGATGACATTTCTTGAGTGGAAAGGAAAACCTGAAAGCAAGTACTGAAAATCCTAGATCAAAATAGTCAAATACGTTTTTAGTGAACATTTAAAAAAAAAATAAGTAGGTAGGTATTATATAATTTTTTTTTATACATTTACTAAAATAAATGTTCCATATTTTCTAAGTTAAAAATTTGGTAACCATTTTTATATATACAGCATATTCCATTTAATGTTTAAGCATTTATTAATTTAAACTACACAGGTTAACAATTTTGTATTACCTACATAGAATTTTAAAAAATCCATTATAACGAAACTTGTATAAAAACCCAAAAAAAAACAAAAATTATTTGTATTTTTTTGTTATAAAATTATTTTTAAATAAACATTAACTGTAAAAAACCAATTCTTTTTTATTACTTTGTTATTTTTTTATTGACAATTTTTAATAAAGTTAAATTTAGGTATTTAATCATCGACTGCCTGACAAATAAACAAATACTTTTGATTGCAATCGTCATTCCACATTTCGTTGTGGCAAATGTCGATGCAGTGATCAAATTCGTTGTCCGGTTGACCACTCTTCCATTTAAAAAAGGTTAAACTGTTGTCAGAGGTCCAACTGACGTATTCGCCATGGTTTACCAGGTCGTTGAGGTCAATCCAGTAGCTACGACTGCTCTCGACTTTTTCATGGATGGCGTCCATCTCATCATCGTTTTGAATTGTCGCAAGCTGACCACCCATTTTTTCACAGGCCTTTCTAGCAGCGAACCAGTTTAGTTTTTGATCCTTTTCGATGTAAAAAAATCTCGATCCGATCTGCTCAAAATTGTGCGGAATAAATGTTTTCTGAGACTCCTTTGTGACTTCCACAAGGGTTTCTTCTTTGACTTTCACTTCGGTTTCTTTCCTGACTTTCAGTTGAGTTTCCTTATTTAAGCGCTGCTGGTTTGCAACTGTCTGATCCAGCATTATCTTAAGAGCAGTAAAGCACATTCCTCCCAGTTCCTCCATTTGGTTCCGTGATAAACCTGGAGTTCCAGAAGTCTGCAATTCCGGAATAACAGATCCAAAAGCCATTTGGAGAGCAATAATTGCATTTATTAATGTTAAAAAAGACTTGAACATTGCAAATTTGTAGAACCACTGATGGCGGGTGTTCTGATTATACTGAATCCGTACTTAATCGCTTTTGTGCTTTTAAACAGCTCATTTGTGTTGTTGATAAGCATTTGCGACCCGAGATAACCTTCTTAATATTGGTTTTCCACAAAGTCTTAAGTCAAAGAGAATTAATAAGCAATGTCTATTAAAAAAATTTAATAATTTAAATTACAGTGGATAAAAATTTCGAATTAAATAAATTTTTAAATCTGTACAAAAAAATAATATATAATATTTAAATTAATGAACCTAGTTTCCTAAAACAATTTTAAAAATCTTTTTTAAAGAACCTTCTGTAAATTTTTGAATTTCTTTAAAAACAAATATTATATAATTAAAAATCGGTACCTTAATGTTTACAAAAAATCATACTAACATTTTTTTAAATGTTAACTTTTTTACGCTCTGACTTTTAAATCCAAATTTTTAATATCTTGAAAACAAATTTTTTTGACAGGACCAATATTTTTGTAAACAAATATAAATATTTAAAAATGCTTTCTAGTGTTATGGTTTAATATTTTGATTTGATTTAAAAGTTTGCTGTTGTCTTGACTGTTTTTCAACACCATTCCATTCCATTTCCCTGGCATATGTCTAATGTCAGGAAGTTTCTAATGCAGCTGAGCGGAGGATAAGCCACTACCATGGAAACACCTAGACTGAAATTCCACACCCACTTCTAAGTCCTTGCCCGTCCTTCAGGTGGGTTGGTGGGTTGATTTTTAAGGTGTATGTGTGGGTGGAAGGTGAAGATTTCGCATCAACGTCGTCGTCGTCATCCTCGTGGCGTGCCTGCATGCAATTTGCAAGGGACAAGCTACAGAAAAATGCACTAGACAAAAAGGAAGAAAGAGAGAGCAGCACGTCCGTTTCACTTCACACCCACCACCCACATGCAGCACCCACCTGCAGCACCCACCTGCTCCACCCACCCATTCCTTTTGTGCATTCCTCGTTTTGTCATGCCATTTTGCCATTTCCGTAGCAAAACAAAAGTCAACTAAATCTCTTGTCACTGCGCTTCCTCCTGGAGGCTTTTGGTCAGGTCACTGCGAAAAAGTGGCAATGGGGGCGGTGAAAATTCTCTAGAGTGGTAAAAACTTTTCCACTGCCCCAGCAAAGTCCTTTACAGTGCAAAAAAAACCACACATTTTTTTAATTGTATAATATAACCAACATGACATTGTGAAAGCTTCAACGTGAATTTTAAATTTAATAAAAAACATAAGGCTACAGCTTTCCAGATTTATTTTATTGTAGGTACTAGGACTTAAGTAATATGCTTAGGTTACACAATATTAAGATTTTAACACAATATTTTAGTGTCAAATATCAATAAAAAATAATTGGCTTTAACATAAAATTGTTTTTTAATTTCTTATAAATATAAAACTGAATTTTCAGAGAGTTCCTAAGATCTAAAATATTAAGCTTCAAAGCGGACATAATATTTTGACTTGTAATTTTTTTTTAAATCAGTAAATTGAGCTAAATTTGTATTTATATAAATTTATATTCTAATTTTCGAAATTATAAGAGATAAGTTAATCCCACATAATAAAGTACACACCTAGACCTTAAATTACAGCACATTTAAATAGTAAAATGACCTACTAAAACTGACAACTTAATGTAATTTCTCTCAGTGTAAGAGATGTGATAAACTTTTTTCCACCAGCCTAGTTGAAGACTGTGGAAGGGTCGAGAACAAGCTCATTCCTGCTCAAGGTATTTTCGGCAACGACAATAAAAAAATTGCCAGCTCTAAAGTTGAGCCGGGGCTAAAAATAAAGTTTGGCCTTGTCAGCTTTAAGTTAATCTCAGAAAAAAAATAAAGAAAAGAGCATACTTATATACAGATGGAGTGAATAAAGGGGACAAAACCAGCTTAAATGCAACTAATTGAGAGTCAACACAGCGTTTGACATCTTTGCGAGGGTAATACATCATATTTTGGAAACAGATGCTTCAGTTTGGCTTTAGTATATATAAGAGGCAGGTACTAACTTAGACACATTATAATTTTAGATACACTTATTTTGTTTTAGAGTTTTAAGCACTTTAAAGGCGCTTTAAATATTCAGATAATGTGATATAAAAAATGTTTTCTGTAAGCTTCCTTATCAAGGAATATAGGGGTACTTATTAGATATCCATTTCTTGGTTTACAATTTGTTATATACCCAACTTGGTGACCAATTACCCAACAGGATCGCTTTACCAAACAACTTGAAGTCCCCGGGGCAGAGTATCTTTTTTGAAGCTGTCAGTAAGCTGATAAGTGGCACAAAATGGCATCTGGCATTGACATGTATGGAGCCCCATTTCCTCTGCCCCCCCCCTCTTCGACTCCGCCCATGTTAACGAGCTTATGAGGACATTCCTTAGAGGGGAGATCAGAGAAAAGGAGAGACTCTCCAAGCGAAAGGAGAAACGCATCCGAAGACGAAGACATGTCCTGTACGTGACGCACACTTATTTAGTTTAATATATCCCCATTCACATGCTGAGCCATACAAATATATTAAAGGATAAACAATTGGGGTCAAACAAATGGAAAATTAAAAAAAAAATTAAATATAAATGTTTATAGGTTTTAGATATAGGTTTTTGTGTCCACGTTTAACCCTGAACACTAAAATATTCTTATAAGCTTTGTGGTAATGTCAAGACTTAAAATTAAAGGTCACCAAAAAGTGTTTATCTATGATAAACTACAATGTAATGATTACAAGTATTTATTTGTAAGAATAAAATTAATTAGTATGGTAATAAAAAATATTTTTTTAATTTTGTCAAACTTTAAATGCTAGAAAAAAATTTATTTCTTTTTAAACTTTTTTCTAAGGTTTTCTGTTTATATTTTCCTTACCGCAAGTGTAAACAATATTGGTTTCATTCATGTGACAGCTTGGCTTGTATTTTTTGCAGTCTAGAAAAATGCAGTTTGCTGATGATGAAACGCAGCTAGAAAAGTCATGTCTGCGACAGAAGGATTTTCCCTGAGAGCTCAATTTAATGATTTTGTTTTCTTGGCCATTAAAGTGCTTTTTGAGTTTTCCTTACAACCCATTTGTCCATAACTCTCTTAGTGCACTTGGCCAACTTCAGTCGGATGTTGTGTGTATCACAACAATTGTCAACAACCCACATTTGAGTGCATTAAAATGCGGAAAGAGACATCGAGATGGATTTGCATCTCACGGGTTTATCTCTTTCAATCAGCCGCCTCCTCCATGTGACAACCTTAGGGTTTCATTTCGTTTCGGAGACTTTCCGCAGTCCCAAACCCAAGCCACGTTGCATCGTCATCTTTTGCGGCATCGTGCTTAGGCAGCTATCATAAATTGTTGCTCAAATTGCATATCATACGGTGACATCGAGTGGTAACAGCATCTCTCCATCCACTTGCAGAATATTCATCAAGATTTGGGGGGCTTTTTTTTTTTTGGCCAACCCAAGAGATTTCACCAGTCACTGGCTCTTGGGTGAATTTGCCGAAAAAAGCAGGTGACACATTTGGGAGGTGAAATCGTGAATGAAAGATTTTATATGAGTCTTTAATGGATAATTTCCAAAACCTATAGACAAAACCTAAAATGGTTTAAATATACATATTTTAAAACGTTATAAATGATTCTTCTAAATTTTTAATTTACATACACTTAATATGTAGAACTTTTTATTTTATTTTTTTTTATTTATTTATTTCAAAATTAGCAAATATCTGCCAATATAAAGCCTAGCCCCCACCTCCGCCCGAATTTATTTGATAAGTTTTTCATAAGTGTGTTTTTTTTTACTTTTAAAATATACTATGTTATGTAAAATCAGGAGCGGATCCAGGGGGTTGTTTATTTTCTTCATTTAAAAACTAGTGAATTGTGCACAAATATTTTGAAAGCCCCCCCGAAATGTTTTAAAACCCCCTCCGAAATATTTTTCTGGATCCGCGCCTGTGTAAAATCAATTTAATCATTTGAACAAATAGAGGCATAATAATAATACACTGTCGAAACCGTTCCAACCAAAGTAGGTTGGAATTAACATAGAGAAGCTGTTGACATTCAGTTAGAATTGGGTTGCAATTTGGTTGGAATTTGGTAAGAACGGTTTCTGTGGCATCCCCGTATGTGTACACTTCAAGTAAAAAAAAAATGTAACAAGCAGAACAAGAATTAAAATAAAAACATTACTAAAATTCAAACCAAGATAAATAAAGTTAAGGTAGTTGGGTTTTTGAAGACCATCAACTGATGTGTTCAACAATCGATACCACCAGCAGTACTATCGTTATTGTGCCACCACTACTAAGATGCCCTCTCAGAAGATCTGTGGGTGTGCAGATAAATTGATTGTCAGTCAGTTAGTCATTTAGTCAGTTTGTCAGTTTGTCAACCCCTCAATGCGGACTGCTGTCACCTAGTCATCGTCGTAATCATCATCAAGCCGTTGATTATGATCAGGGGCAAAACGTAAAATGTAATTAACATGTCAAAGTGCTGACAAACTTAAAGCCTTTTGTGCAGTTTCTTCAATTGCGGTTTGTTGTGTTTTCTGTTTTTGGTTTCTTGAAAATGTGTCAAGGCATAAAAGATCAGACAAGAGGGTTCAACTAAAGTTGAACCAAACTAAGAGTAATGCTGGCCGCAAAACGTCAAAGGTCTTGGCCTTTTTTTTTTTTGAATTGCAGTCCGCCCACGCCTTTTGGTTTATTATTGCTTTTGTTTTGGTTCTCTGCGCTTGGGGATTTTTATTTTCTGGGTTTTCCTTTATTTATATATTTATGACAAAGGTAACCGGGGGAGCGGTTGAGAGATGACAGCCTGCATTCGCTGATTGCCAACAGCTTCGGCACTTCATTTAATGAGTTTTCATTAGCACGCAAATTGATTGCGGTAGCTCGAATAATTTATTTACGTATACAAACACATTTCGCAACAGAACAGCCAGAAGAACCTTTAAAAACTCTTTAAATTTTACGGCAGTTTGGCGCTCAAAAAAAAGGGTTTGGCTTTATGGTGAGCGATTTTTCAAGTTTTAACGACAGCTTCTCGACCAGCTCAAACAATTAAGGGGCAGTCAAATGTTTACTAATTCATTACAAAAAAACGAAATTAAAATTCACTTTCGATTTAATGTTATGACCATTTTTGGGAAAGTTGTTTCTTACCGTTAAATTATCTGAAAAGGTACTTGCAGTGTAAGTACGCTTTTGGAGGTCAAGTTTTAGGACAGAGATTAAAAATGTTTTTGTACTTTAATATTAAAAATGAAAGTAAGAAAAATTTGTGTTTTGTATTAATAAATAACTGAAAAAGTCTGGATAAATTTGGGAAATCTATGAAGTTTACAGCTTTAAAAAAAATAAACATTTTAAATATTTTGAGAATTTTGAACACTAAGAAAGAATTTATCTGAGCATTTAAAACTTAAATTTCTGTACAAATTTATAAATATTTTTTATAGAGTTTTTTTGAGTTTTTAAAATAAAAAATATAAGAGTTAAACCTTTTAAATATTTTGAGATTTTTGAAATTTAAAATAGCTTTTTGTGCAGGTGATTTGTAAAATTTTCTAGCCGAATGTTGGAACGCTCCCGCCACCCACACAAATAAACGCACATTGGTTCTCTTCTAAGCCAGCGCTCTTATACTATCTCACGCTCTCGCTCTCTTATACGGCCGCAGGTCGTCTGCAGCTTCTAACTGGAAATTCTTCTCCAATGCGATCTCACAGATACACAGATACAAATGCACGGCAAGTGCGATGACGTTGGCAGCGACGCCGGCAGCGCTGCTTTACGGGTGTCTCAACCTAAGTCTTCGATGGTTTTTCTTCTCTTTTTATTATTTTTTTTTTTTTTTTTTTTTGCTGTTCCAATTGAAAACTGGAATTGGTTTCACTGGAAGCGTTGGTATGCGATTTTCGGAATCACGGAATGGTCAATGGAAGCCAAGAAGTACAACAACAACAAGTCATAATAATTGAGCACTTGATCAGCAGAGAGAAAGAGAGTGAGAAAGAGAGAAAGAGAGAAAGAGAGTGAGAGAGAGCAAATAAGAGATAGCGAGCTCAAAAAATACAGGCATTAAATATAATAATAATAATAAAAAAGCTAACGTAAAAAAATAAGGAAAAGACACAAAAATTACAAGATCAAAATCTTTTTCCAAAGAAAATTTGAATTGTAAAAAACTTTGATTTACACAGAAAAAAAGGGGAAAATAATATAAAGAAACTGACACTTTAATTTAAAAAAATATTTTATTATAAATACAAAAATATAACATGAAAACTGATGTTCTAAAATTAAATAAGACCTGAGAAAGTAATAGATATTTTGATATTACAACTTATATTACAAGAACTTTTAGGAGTTCAAGTTAGAGGTAAATTTTTAAAAATTAAAAGTATGGTCCCGTTATAAAAAAAAAGTTCTTATTTTTAATGGTAAAAAAGAGAAGGTTTTAGAACGAGAGTGATTGAGAGGTGGAGAGTAACCTGCAGCTTAAGTAAATAATTCCTCGGTAGTTGTTCTTGCTGTTGAATCAAGCAAACTGAGCAGTCAACAAGTCAGCTCACAGATACAGATGCCACTGATGCAGATACAGATACTCACTCACACAGATACACACCGACTTAGATGCATTTGTTGCTGTTTTTGTTGTTGTTGGCAAACAAAGAAATCAATGCACACAGAAGAGTGCTAAAAGACAAGTACAACGAAACACGAAGAGCCAGAAGGAAAACCCCAAAGAAAACTCCCCATAAAAAAAAAAAAAAACAAACAACCTACAAAAAAAAACAGGCACTAGTGTGTGTGAGCAAGTAATGAAAGCAAAGCACTGGAAAAATAATGATTAAGTCTCGGTAAATGCAAGTGTGTGTGTGTGTGTGTGTGTGCTTGGAAAAGAAAAATTAGTCGATGAGGAAAAATCAGCTTGGAAAAGAAAAACGCGTCGTCTTGTCGTGTGTGAAGTGTGGAAGAAGCAGAAGAAGAAGAAGTAGTAGAAGAGAGGGAGGCAGTGGGATAAAATTGGAAAAACTCGATTTATGAGTTTTTCAATGCAGTTTCCTTCATTTCTTGCCCACTCACATATGTTTGATCGAGAGTGTGTGCGTGAGTTTTCTTTAAGTTGGAACTGCATACCAAAAGTTAACTGTCTAGCATTCGATTTTAAAGGAAAAAAATCGGTGGAGGTGGAATGAGGTTATCTTTAAAAATTGTGCCTATATTTTTTATTATTTAATTTTAAATTAATTTCCATGATTTTAATTTAGTTTTATTTAAAGTAATAAAACATTACCTTACCTTATACAACATATATAAGACTTTAAGTTCTTGGTAACTTGTATAAATAAAAACAATTAAGTAAAATAATTCAAGAAGGGAATGACAGAATATATTAACTAATTGAGTTCAATTTTGTTATATATCATTTTTAAAATTTATTTTCTAATATTATGGTTATTAAACACAAAAAAATTTTGTATGTTGATAGACAAGATTTAGTTAA
The DNA here is from genome assembly GCA_018150695.1 of Drosophila oshimai. Taxonomy (NCBI): domain Eukaryota; kingdom Metazoa; phylum Arthropoda; class Insecta; order Diptera; family Drosophilidae; genus Drosophila; species Drosophila oshimai. The sequence goes on along the minus strand of JAECWM010000252.1, from coordinate 2,213,788 downwards.
TTTATTTTTCATTACATTTAATTTAAAACTATTCCACAAAGTGAAACGCAAAATATAACCAAAAAAGTCATTTATCTTACCCAGCTTTTTTTAATATTTTTTTCTTCCAAGTTTTGTGGCAACAAATTGAAATGCCTAAACTATTATTTTTTGGGAATTAAAACGAACAGCAATCATAAAACAAGATGGAAAACAGGCTTTCAGAGAGATACTTCACTAATTTATATATACTCATACAATATATCTGTGTAACCCCGAAATTTTGCGCAACATTCGAGTGCATCCTGTATTCGACGGGCTTGCAAGAAAATAAACCACAACTTGATCGCCTGTAAGTTGAGCTTTCTTGTATTAAAATCGGTCTCCATAAAAAATCACTTTTAATAAATTTTGTCATAAAGTTCACATTCCACGCACCTATACAGGGAATACATATTTACGTACATAATAAAAATGTATAAAAATCGGCAGAGTAAGCTCATAAATCTCTGGCCCAGTCTCAGTTCAGTCCGTGTGCCATAACAATAAAAATAAATCGCTTACGATAGACAACTGGGGAAATCCCCCAAAAGACACACACAGTGTAAAATGCGAAAAAGAAAAAGCACAACAAAACAAGGCGAAAAGAATGAAAAATGAGAAATAAGAGGAGAAAAAAATCGGCAAGAATTTAGCTGCAACTGTTGCACACCTTGTTCGGTTTTGAGCTCTTCGCGCCCAAGGTCCCTACGACAATCCCCCAGCACAGATGCAGCTCCTCCAATCGCTGCTTCTGAGGGGCACTGAGGGAGGGGTTAAGCTGCAAGTTGGTTGCAAGTTTTGTGGCAAACAGGGGACAGCATTGCGTTTAGTAAGCAAACAGCTGGTAAGAAAAAAACGCAAACCTTTATTGAGAACAAGTAAGGAAGGTAACCGATGTTTTAAGTACTCTAAAAATTGTAACCATAAATATATTATAGATAGGTAAAATTAATTTTCACAAACATTGTTTTTTTTGAAACAACAGTTTTTCATTATTTAATTTCAGAGACTAAAATACATTTTTTTTTAAATTTTTATTTTTTAATTATAATTATTTTTTGTCGTTTTGGCTGATTTTTTTTTGCAATTTGTACACAAATTTGTACAAATTTGATAAATTTTACTTTGTGGACTTAATATATGATTATAAGAAATAAAAATCAAGTAGTCTTTTAAATAAAAGTCTTAAATAACTTTTTTTTTCGGTCCCTGTTTAAATTTCTCAATAAGAAATCCCTAGGATTGTCCTGGGTTGGGTTTCAAAAGTACTACAAAACGGATGGATTTTTATTTATTCACCTGTTTTATATGTTGTAAATTTTTTACAGCATACTTTTAGACAAAATTTAAAGTGTTTAAAAATCTCAAGAGATTTTATGCGGAAGAGATTTCTACCTTGAATATTATTTTTATTTATGCTTTGAAAGCTGTTATGTTTACTAAAAAAAATAAGACTTTAACAACTCCAGCAGCCGTAAATGCTGAGGCAAAAAAAAAGATGCACCGCATCTTGCAATAAAATAAACGAAGGGGGTCGGGGGCTATATATCGCATATATATTAAATATATATATATGTACATATAGATCGAGTGCTGCCACTAGACATTGGAGATTGAGAGGGAGGGTCGCGAGACAAAGGAAACTTTTCAACAGCTTGCGAAACGAGCGAGAAACGTGAGCTAAGCCGTGGAAAAAATATGCAATTTACAGCGGCTTCCACAACCACATAGGCAGGTGTACCCACACCAGTGCACCCAGCCCGTATCTGTGTGTGTCTTGTGTGTGTGGGTCACCAGCTTCTACCTACAAAAGTGCAAGATGCAACAGCGTTGGGCTCTCGGATGGGTTGGCCATATTGCCTTGAATGAAGAAGATGCTGCTAGAACGCGACCCCCTTTTGGGTTTCACTCCCTTTTCGCCTTGGCTTCGGATTCCACACTGCACAAAAAAAGGGACACACTTGGTATACTTTTAGTCAAACTAATAAAATCCTGAGCGAGAACTTTAGAATCAGTTGTGTATTTTTAAAATTCTTCATTAAAAACAATGATTTGAACTGAAATTTTAAATCTTTTGATTAATAAGTAAAATATTTTTTAGGGTATTATTCTGACATTAAAAACCAAACACAAATAAGTTACTAAATAACTACTTATGTCTGTAAGTATTGGATAAATTAATTTTAATAAATAAACTATATTTGTACTAACATTTTTGCAACTTTACGAAAAAAAATCATATTTTATTTGCCTTAAAAATTCTAAATATCACCATTTTTTCTGAGTGCATTCTGAGGTGAAAGACAAAACAAAACATTAATTGCATATGGCAAGACGATCTGAGTGTGCTGAGAAGGGGGATGGATGGGTAGGCCTTGCGGTTGCATTTCGTGACGACGATGATAAGACCCGTAATGATGATGCCGACTTTTGGAGGAGACTTCACTCTATCTCAATATCTACCTGTCTGTCTGTCTGTCTCTCTTTTATTGCCCCTCTCCTTCTCTTTTCCTCCCCCTTTGAAGTTGAAATTTTGTAGTGCACAGTGAGAAATTGTGGTGGCTTGTAACCATTATAAATTATTATTATTTGAAACTGAAACTTTTTGAACACTTTTGAAGCCATAAGCGGAAAGATATTATTTGATAGATTTTTTATAAACAAAATGGGATGTTAAATGTCTAATTAAAAAAAAAAAAACCAGAGCTTTGAAATCCTTTTAAAAATATGTCTAAATGTATGCTACAAAATATTTAAAAACAAGAAAGTTCGGTGAATAAAAACTAAAAGTCGACATTATATTTTCCATAGCACATTTTCCAACATTCTTTCATCATTTTCTAATTAATTTATTTTAATATAGTTAAGCCGAAAGGCTCTTCAAAGTTTAAAATATTTTTTAGATAATTTTTTTCTGTGTGACGGATTGGGGCAACTTGGCTTCATCTCGTTTCGTTTGTCTGACTGCGACATGAAAAATTAACGCAACATGTCGGCAGCGACAATGGTGAAAGTTGTGAGCTGCAATCGCAGCTCATGCTTTTCAAGGTCTTTCCTTAGGTGTTGTGCCCCCTTTTTTTTGCCGACTGATTTTCCCGCTTTTCCCCCCAGCCACTTTTCCACAATCCTTTCCTTTCGCCTTGGACTCCTCGAGCGATTTGCGGTTAGTGCAACTTGTGGCTGCAGGAGTGTCGAGTGCAAGTGATTTGATTGAAATTTTGTTGTCTGATACGGATGCGATACATTGTGGGGAAATCGATTACAAATTGGAGCACGCTCCACTTACAATCAGGGTTCCGAAGGGTTTGAAGAGGCGGCTAAATTGGGTTACTGATATATCTGAATTGAAATTGGGTTTGGGTTTTGCAGCAATTATTGGCTGTTAATGTCAGATAAACTCAGTCCGCAAATGTGAGGGGATAATAGGGGAAATATTTTTGATTTCTGTTGAATTCATTGGGTGCAATCATGTTTTTAATAGTATCGTTTTAATATTTAATACTCAGAATACTTTATTTATTTTATTATGCATTCAAGATCTTACAAACCATCAGTTTTTCCTAACCTGAAAAATATTGGATTACCTTTGGATTATTGAGTTTAACTTAGTTAAACTATTTTTTTTCTTGTACATTTTTTGTTTATTTTATGGTATGACTTAACCAAATTTTTTAAAAACAGTTATTCTATATTCTATGTCTACCATCGATGTAAGTTAATAAAATTATGTGTTTGGTTAAGGAAAAAAAGTACAAATTTTAAATCAGTTATATTTTAATGTTAAGAATCGTAACCTTTTTAGTCTCAAAATTAAAAGAAGATTCAATAAATAAAAGCAAAGTTCATTAAAATAAAAAAAATGCAGTCCAACTGCACCAATAAAATTGTTCTATTATTTTTGTAAGCTAGTGCTATACATTAAAATTATTAAATAAAACAAAATTTTGAGTGGCTAGTATCTAAGAAAAAGAAAATAATACCAAATCAAACTGCAAGCCCATTTCCCTTTTCGACATTGAATGCCAATTTGCTCACGTTTGGACACCGCCTTCCTAATGAACGTGTCGATCCCCGGAGTCATTCGATATGCAAATCTCCAACCATCGCAGATTTCCAATTTCACCTTTCAAGTGCTGAGCTCTCATTTCCATATTTCGACAGTGTATGAAAAACCCAAAAACCAAAGTCCCCAACTCTTGCAGAGTTTTCCTTCTAGCCAAATTGCTTCAATTCCTAATCACGCTCAGAGTCGAAAGCCAGAGCCAAAAATCAAGTCGTTAGCAATGCCAATTGCTCTCAGCTCAGACACTTTGCACAATCGAAATCCGGGGCCGAAATAGACGATTTTCATTTCGATTTCCATTACCATTAGCATTTCCCTGCCATTCCCTGTCCATTCTGTCCGAAATTTCAGTGGCTGACGCATGTCAACACACCTTGCAAACTCGCAAACTTGCAAACTTGCAACTGCAATTTGCACAACATTACAGCGCAAAATTAAATCATTAAAATTGCGACACTAAAAAATGCCAATTAAACACCAATGGGAATTTTCGCAGTGCCAAACAAGAAATTACAGATTACGCGAAAAAAAAAAAAAAAACAAAATGTCAAAAAAATCAACAAGCTGCGGAAAAGCTGTGAGGGAGAAACCGATGAAAAAGAAGAAGAAGAAGACGGAACCGAGTCGAGGAAAGCCACAAATTAGATGTTGAAAGATATATACACACGAAGCTCCTCCAATTGCACCTAATCTTCAGGGGGATGGGGAATGGGGGGACGACTTGTCGGCTGACGGCGAAAACAATGTTAACGAAAAATAGCATTTAAGGAGAAAGTGCGCATACCAAAAGCCAAAGTTTTACAGTCTAACAATTACAGCATGATGACGCTGACGACGACGATGATGAAAATGATGATGATGATGATGAAGATTGTGGGGAAAAACCAGAAAGAAAGGCCTGAAAGAGATACAGAGATACTCTTTGGGGAAGTGGGAAAACTGTTGATAGCTCCACCATAAAATGTTGCAAAAAAATCTATAAAAATATTTATTATATATATTAAAACTTCAATAATTTTAATAACTTATTGTAACTATAAAATAATATATTATTGTTAAGCATAAGGCAGCTAAACTTCGGCAGGAAAACGTCTATTACAAATCTTTTTTTTTTATATTTAAACTAAACGGAAAAACCTTTTGTAAAATATAAGAAATACATTTTTTACAATATAAGTATAAATAGTATAAATTTGTATCTGCAATTAATATATTTTTAAAAAATTTCATAATTCTATTTATATTACTTTCTTAAGTTGCTAACAATATAAAGCATAAATTTCCATCACTAAAAGGCTTTTATCGTAAAGCAATTGTGATTCTCCTAAAGCGTGCTAAACAATAGTTTGTTTGTTTAAAGATAATTGCTAATTGAATGTTAAGGTACCCACAATCATATTATTAATTTTCTCTATGTTATCTTTTCGATCTACAAACTTAAAGCGGAACTTCATTCAGTATATAATTTATTTGTAAAATGCTTTATTAGCACGAATTGTAATATATAATTTAAAGTTTATGGTAATAATAAGACTGCTCTATTTTATAATTAAGATACTTTATTTATGAGTTGAATTAAAATAATATTATATTATAATAACATAATTCTATAATATTTATTGAATGAGCTTAGCAAAAGATCTCAAAAAAACCTAAAAGAAATTAAAACCATTTAAAAATGCGCCTTTAAGTTTGCAACTATTATTTTTTCTTAAATTATTTGATTTTTAGATTTAATATGTGTTTTAAATATTTATTATTATGCCACTATTGCTTAATGGTTTTACTAATAGTACATTTTAAAAGGAAATATTTTTTAAATTATATTTTAAGTTACAAATTAATATAGGGAAAAAATTAAAAGAAATTGTAAGGAAGCCCAGCTATTTAAGGGTATTCCTGAAGAGTCGTAAACTGGCCTAAAACGACCCCTATCATTACGAATTAAGGCAGTAGACGAGGAAGACAGTCGGACAGACAGCAGATGAGGCTGCAGCCGCAAGAGAAGTAGCTAAAGAAGGAGGTGGAACACGTTTAAATGAGGTAAAATCCGCCTTGGGCCTATAAAATACAGCAAAAAAAAAGAGAGTGGAGACGATGCAGAAGCTGCGGCTAAAAATATCCAAGATGTGCATCTGGCAGATACAAAAACAAGTACACCTAACCGAATCAAAGGCTGGAATTCCGCGTATTTCGCCAATTGGAGTGACACTGAATACGTTCCAGCAGTTCAACGACCACCAATGCAAACTAATAACCGGATACTCCACAGAGATGCAGATTCCAGCTTCAAGAAACATCTTATTATGAGTGATAACCAATTGACACTTGGACACAGGACAACCTTAACTCGACTTTAATTAAAACAAGTCGAGGTTGGAAGTTAAAGACGGAGATGAAGACGGAGATGAAGACGGATCTGTAACCGATATCCAAGGGCTGCGGAAAAAAACCCGATCTTCTTCGTCACAAGATCACAAGATTTCTGCAACGTTTTAATTGTCCCACTTTTTTTACTGGCCTGCACTGACTGGAAACTCGGACCTTGAAAAGTGTTCATGCCCTTCCATCCATCGCCTCATAAAGCGGAGAAATAATAAAAACAAGTTCAGCAGGGAAGAACCCAAGAAGTGACACTGATTCGGATTCTTCTGGTTGTCTAGAAGTCTTCTCTTTGCAGTGTCAAACTAGACAGATTTTAATTTAAAAATGTGGCACTGATGGGTTTTCAAATTGAGTTGTGTTTTTAAAGGATAAAAGTGATTTAAAAAAACATAACAATTTAATTTAGTAAATAAATACAGTCCACTTTCAAGTTAGAAGCCACAAACCAAGCCAATAGCCGAATTTCTAAAGGAAGAAAACCATATCTAATATCTAACCGACAAATTCAAACTCCTTATATTTGACTTTCTCGTAGAAAACCACTTCCTTTTCAACAAACCCGCAATAAAATCCTCCCGAAAAACACTTTACGGCTTAGATGGATGAGACAGAACAAGTTGAAGAACTAGGATAACAACAAGAATATCCGATGTGTGCTAAGTCTTTAAAAACTTTGAGTTGCTGGGAGGGGGAGGGAATGAAGATGCGAAGAGCAAAAGACCACCAACATTCCATCAAAATATGTGGCACAAGCCGATTCAACGAACCGTCACCATCTTCAATTCAACGCAACTCAAGCCAAGGCGATAGATGGTTTGGTTTCGGTTAGATGCGGAGTTTACACTGGGATTATAAACTTAAAATAAAAGTTTTCTTAAATCATTAAGCATTTATTAAAAAATATATATTTTTATGCTTTTTATACTTTAATAAAACACTCCTTCATTATGAGTTTCCTACAATTTAATTCGAATGTCGTAAAGTTTTGATTTTTGAAAGACTTACAAAATTTTAAACAAGTGCTTTAAGTGATTTAAAGGTTTTTTCTAAATTTAAAAGTCAGGAAGTTGTATATAAGCGTCTCTTTTTTAACCTTAATAATATATCTTTTAGGCACTTAAATAACATTTAAAAGTACCTTCAAAATTCAGAAGCAGAAGTTTAACCAAGCGATTTAAAACCCCCTTTGAGTTTCTGACAGTTTTCTTGGCAGCAGAAAATGCGACTCCTTTTTTAATATATATTTAAATTTATTTTAATCTGGATCGCACTTGACACTTTTTCTGCATGTGCATGTGCAGTTTTCATTGCAATATCTCAAACACAGCCAACGAGGACAGGCGAGCGACATGAATGGCAGCATTTGCTTTGGATTTTCCTCAACGAGAACTAGTTAGAGGAGGAGGAGGAAGAGAGCTTGGTGGGGGCACCACTACCATCCACTATCCACTTTTTGAAATCCAACTAAGCTGCAAACATCAAATGCAATTCAAATTGAAATCTTTACAATGCATACAGTAGTAGCATTTTCGGGGGCTTTTCTGTCTTTTCCTGTGCATTTGAAAAAAATCGTAGGAGAAGACCAAAAGCAGTGGCAGATAAAGATGAAAAATTCAAGTTTGGGGTCCTTTAGAAGAGATCTCCCGAAAAGGAATACTTAGTTTTTTAAAAACGCTGCTTACCTTTGGAGAAAGGTAATTAATTGCTAAACTTATTTTTGGAGCTACTTAAATAACATATTGTGACTGAAATATTTGTGCAATGGGTTCGATTTTATACACAAAAATTAAATTAAAATAAAAAAATCAACAAAAATCTATCTGAAACTATACACAATAATTTAATTAAATTAAAATAACCAACAAAAATCAATTTTAAACTTTTACACTTTCGCAAACCTTTAAAATATTTGGTATATGTGTTAAAATGTATTAAAAAATTTTACTTGTTGACATCAGTTTATTATAATTTTAAGTAATAAAGACATTACAAAATTTTAAATGAGGGCGTAAAAAAAGATTGACCTACCTTTGATTTATGCCTCTTTTTTTAAAGGTCCTGATTTTCTCTCTAACAAATTTCTCCAAAAACCGACTATACCCCAAAGCTAAAGCTTCACAGGGTATCGCAAAAAAAGGAACCTAATCCGAAGAGAACTAGAAGAGGCAGAGAGCCAGCGATTCGATGTCGCCCCCAAAGGCAAAAGCTGCAGTCACAAAAGAATCTTGAACTCGAAATGGGTCCAACACAAATACAGATACAGATAGAGCTGAAGCACAAACAGATACAAATGCAGAGCCACCCGCTTGGCCACAACAACGATACTACGATACTTTAATATCTGGCCAGACTAGTTTCAGCTGCCGTTTTTATATAGTAAAGATTGTCTGCATTGCATTTCCAAAGATTCTAGCTTTCCTTCTGTCTTTTTGCACTCAAAACATTTATGGCCTGATAACACAGCCACAGCCACAACGTTGACATAGATATGTTCATTGAATTGGGTTAAGTTTTTTTGCCCCTTTTGTCCCCGGGTTGTATTTCTGTTTTCCTGACTTTGGGCCAGAGTTTTTCTTTTCCTCCTTTTGTGGGGGAAAATGAGAGATTGGCTCTGTAAAGGATGCGATTACTTTGATTTCCGTTTGCCAGCATCGGATTTATCCTGACCTTGATCTCTCTCTGGAATTTATTCATTTATACTAATGCTTTTCTCTTTGCATATTTATTTGCAGGTGAGTGTCTGTGGTTCTTCCATTAAAGATGATGATCTAGCGGTGGTTTGGCCTTTGACAAACTCAAATGCTTATGTCAGATGCAATTTCAAATTGATTGGCTAAAATGTGATTTATTTTATGGGTAAGATGTCATTGGTTTAGCTCTTAAGACATTGCTATAACAAGTTGTCTGTATGTAAATGTAAGCAAATTATTTATAGGTTCTGTAAAAAAATGTTTTGTTTTAAGAAATGTTCATAATAAAATGTTTTATTCGATGGGTTTAACATTAAAACGTCGGTACTCAATTTTAATTTTTTTGAATATTTGTATAAGTCACTAAGTTTAATAAGTAATATTTTTTTTACTAAGTATTTTAGTTAAGCATTAAAATTTAAAAATAGAGTTACATTATTTAAAATAATTTCTTTAAAATCTAAAAAATAATTTAATTTTAAATTCTAAAAGCTGTGCATTTACCCCACAAATGCCTTAAGTTCCCAACTAACTTGGCCCAATCAAAAAGTATCTTTGGTTCCGTTTTGAACTCCAAGCTGATCCCAGGGATTCGTTACGCTATCCACTTCTTTTGATAAGATCTACATTTACCGAAATTAGCTCAAATTGTTTCAAATGCAATGCAGCGAGACAAAAAATACAAAAAAAATACAAACAAAAATAGCAACTGGAAAATCCCGCACACACAGATGCTGCACCTCAAATTGCAATTTCCATTGCCATTTCTTCTTTTTCTCTGGTTACACGCAGCTACCTCTATCTCACTCCTTGACCCTCTCTCTCGCTCTTTCTCTGTTTTTCAGTTGAGTGGCCAGTTTCGGACTTATTCCACTGATACACAGAGAGAAAAAATTTTAAACTTTGAGAAAATTAAAAAAAATATATATATTTATGTATATAAGTAAAGAAAAAAGAAAAGGAAACCACCATTCTTGATATAAAATAATATACTTAATCTTTACTTATCGATTCTGGAATCAAAATATATATTTTATTGTTTATAATACTCTGTTAACAAAGTCATTTCAAAGGTTCTTATAGAATGAGTTATTTAAAATAAAGAGCAACCACTTCTGGTTCCATAAAAAGGCTTTTTTTCTCACTTTAAGGACCCTTTTTAATTCCTGTTTAAATTTAAAAATATAATATTTGTCAAAGTAGTTTTTCCCTGTGCATTCCTCAACCGCCCCTCAAATCGCCACCCCCTTAGCCAGCGATTCAATACAAGTTGCAAGTCGCCGCCGCATCGCTAACAAAGCCACTCGACAACTGCAAAAATGTGGCAAGGCGAAGTGTTGATGATGGGCGGGGGGTTTCTTGTTTTCCGAGGGGGTTTTATACGATGGGCTGTGTGGTAGAGGGGGGTGATGGGGTGGGGATGGGGATGGTGATGCTGCCACAGAAGAGAGAGCGGCAGATTGGCTAACTGGCAATTTGAAGACTCGGGCAAGGCGACCAGTTGCAGAACTGCTTCTGATGCTGGATGTTGGATGTTGGATGTTGGATGTCGAATGCTGAATGGTGGGGCTGCCTTCTCGCATGACAAGTGGCCCGCAACTAAATCGTTGCAACAGCAACAAATACACTTGAAGAAATTATTTATTTTTTGAGTTTTAACACTTTTAAATATTTATTAGGTTAACAACTTACGAAGTTAATGTGTTTGAAGTTTATTAGCGAGTGAAAAGAGAAATAGAAAAATGCAGAAGCACGAAAGGGTTACGAAAGAATGTTGCTTCAGTGTGACCAAACATTAAGATTAAGATTAAGGTCACACTCCAGCATGTTTATAACATGTTTGAATGTGAACAACTTTTATAATGTTTTCAAAAATAACCATAAAATGGTTAATTTACGTTATTATTATTGTATTTCCTATTTCCTTATTAACACCCACTAATTTTAAAAATATTTTATTGACAGTGTAGCAGCAGCTGTAAAACGAGCTTTGGTAGAAAGACGCAGGCCAAGACCCGGCTTCCTTTAGCTCAGTTTTTTCTGTTTTTTTTAAACTTTTTTTCCTGCTCTTTTGTGCATTTCAATTTATTGCCCCAGAACAACAATTCAAGAGTTTTGTGCTAGGCACCACCACCCACCCACTCAGAATCTGCTTCCCCCTCTAAAAAAAAACAAACTTGCCTCCGTCCTGGAGCGAAATTGTTTTGGTTAAAAATAACATTTGATGCTATATAGCAATTGAAATTATGCGTATGCCCGATGCAAAAATATTTCGCATGCAGCGCCATCTGTTGTCAGAGTGACCTGAATTTTGGGGCTGATGGGTACTACGGGGGGCTAGGGAGTTGCCTTTACAAAGTATATATTTTTATGGAGTGTTCTCCTCAGCTCGTTTGATGTGCATGTAAATAAAGGAAATTTGCAAATGTTTGATTTGCTTCAGGGAAAAATGTCTTTGAGTTCCACAAAAGTATGTGTCCTACTTTGTCCTAAACAAGAGAAATTTTTTAAAATAAATTAACCTAAATTGCGAAGCCCTTATTTTAAAAAGTCATTCAGTTTTAAACGACATTTTAAATAGAACGCTTGGATATGTGAAGAGAGCAATATTTTATTAAGGACAAAGGCTAAATTGTGTAGTTTAATTCAAATTTTATCTCTAAAAAACATCTGTAAGTTTTTTAAATTTTATTGTCTTTAAAAAAATATATAATATTAAATAGAGTTTCTATTTTACAGATTTTTAAAGGGAAGGTATTTAAATGTCATCAGAAATACTTAACTGAAAAACAAAGAGACAGTTTATTATTTTTAAGTCTTATCTTATTTTGAATCATCAATCTTTCACAACAGTTTTCTATTTAAATTGCACTGTTAGAGCCTAATTCCATACACCAGCTATTTATTTGCATAAGTAAATAACTCTGCCACTTCCTACCAAATTCCCTGCACTTAATCCACAATTAATGAGCTACAAAATCCGGCCAACTCAAAGGAAATAAACAACGCTCTGCAGGAAGGACTTGACTCCCCCAATTTCCAACTATTAGTTGGCAGGGAACAGGTTGCTTTGGCGCTGGACCAAAAATGCCGAAAATTCCGATGGCGATTCAATCAATAGAGGCGAAACACGTGAACTTTGAACTGACCTAGCCCACAAAAAGTCAGAGAGAAAACGGTGGAAGTGCGGAGAGAAATCGAGAAAAGGGAAACGAATCGAATCGAATCGAAAACGGTGCACGAAAAGTGCAACAAGAGGCATGCAACAAGGGAAAGGTAAACACACCGACGAAAAGGTACAGATGTGGTTAAAATAATAGTGGCTAAAACTTGTTTGTTTATTTACTTTACTTAGAAAGTCAAGAATCTAATAAGTAAAAACCCTTTAACAAATATTTTAAGCAAAAAAGTAAAAAAATAAAGATATTTTAATTAAAAAAATATATATATAATAATTTAAAATACATTATATAAAAATTGTTCTACTATTGGTAAAAATCAACATATTATATCAAAATTAATAAAACATTTTTCTAAATTTTAAGTTGACAAAAAAATAAACTTCAAGGAACTAAACAAAATTAATGTTAACATACCTACTTAAAATTTCGGAAAAAAAATTACAAGTTGAAACGATTTCAATTACAATGTCAGAATTAATTTTTATTCGTATTGCACTCATTAAGTCATATCAACTAAAAAGTTTGAAAGGACTTTACAATTAAAACTTACAATTTTAAAATAATTATAAAACAACATTATCTTTTAAACTTTTAATGTTCATAATTTTTTGAACTCATGTGTACATCTCAGATACATTTAGGCCATTTCTGGCCAGGCACTCGAAAGGCAATTGGCAGCGGGTGGAGTAACCGAAAAAAACGGCAATATACTACTATATGTCTATATATATTGATTTACGCAACGATATGCAGTGCTTTTTTGTGTGAAAGATACAATGCTGCTGAAATATTGAAATCAATTGCAGGTTTCTTTTTTTTTTTGGGGTTTTTTTTAAGCGCTTTACTGTTGTGTTGTTCTGTTTTTTTTTTTTTGTGATTAATTGGCAATGGGCAATGCAAATGCTGTTGGCCTTTTGGCTGGGGCACAGAGGCACACAGATACAGATGCACAGAGCCACAGATACAGTTGCATTGTCAACGTTCCAAAACAGCCCCAGCAGCGTATGGCATACAATTTAAAAATGTATCCAAGAGATACATTACACATTACGGCCATGGCTTGCCAAGTCTTGACTTGGAAATTCCCTTCACTGCATTCTTTCCCACACCAAACGAGAGCCAGACAAAAGAGCCAGAGATACGTTTGTATGTATGTATATATGGGTGGGCTATAGATACTTTTCGGGCCTTTGGTCTTTGCTAGTTTTGGTTAGTTGACTGCAGGGCTTACAAGGCTCCCCCCCTGTATCTTTATCTTGTTCTCAGACTGAGACTGAGTAGTCGCCGTAGTCATTCGCATTGTCGTAAATTTTATTAGAGTGTAGTGTAGCATCATCATCATCATCATCATCATCATCATCAGGCTGCGACCTAACACAGTTCTTACTTAGTTTGCATTTTTAGCTTATGGCTTTCGTGTTTTACACTCTAAAAGAAGCTTAAAAAAAATACATACAACCATAAAACGTTTCGCATTTCAAAGGCCACAGCCACAGCCACACATTATTATTATTATTTTCAGCTATTACTTTGGGGGTATTTCTCAAAAGTTTTCAATTTATTTTTGTGTGGAAAACTGATACGACTCTGACTTGACGCTTTGAGTTATTGCCCCCCAAAACATAAATGCTTGTGCCCGTCGAAGTCTCCAATTACTTTTCATTTTTGCCATTCGCTCTTTGTCAAAGTTCAAAATGTTATCACTCAAACTCAAGGCACGAAAATCTCATTTATGGGCTTTTGTCTTGGGTCTCTTTGGGGGTTATCAATAAACAATTATGCTGGGGATTGAGTTTGGGAGCGCACTGATTTCAATGATGAGATGGGTTCATTGCCCATCCAAAGGTCGATTTTCATTAGAGATTCCCTCTTAAATACTTAGTAAACTAGTTGTAAACTTAGTGGATTAATTTTATTTGTGTTATTTAATGATGGTTTCTTAAAATTATGTTTTAGTATAATTTTTATATGTTTTAGAGGTTCAACTTTACTAAATAGCAAATACTTCGAGGTAATATGATCAATGGTTAAACATTTAATAAATAAAAGCATTGATGTGTTTAATATAAATTAAATGCATAAAATTATTTTAGACATTAACTTAAGGATTTATTTTGTACTTAGTTTATTAAAAATTATGTGCTCAGATTTAATTCATAAATAGGAAAAAGCTTTACAAAAATGTATTCAACTTAATAACACAATTTTTGTTCTATCCCAAAAATTAGAATTAATTTATTACAAAATTTCTAGCTAAATTCAGATACATTATTCATCAGAAATCCTGTGAATCGTGATTTTCCTTCCAAAAATCAAACACAACGAAATACTTTTTAGATTTTGGGCAACGTAATGCAATTTATAATAATTGCTTTGCCAAAAACTAGTTCAGAAAATCCATTTAAAAGTGTCCGAAACTAGGAAAATATGCTAAATCGGGAAATCACACAATATTTCGAATTAAATTTCTTAAGAGAAGCACTCTTTGGATGGCTCTCTTTCTTAATTTTTTGTGCCCACATGCACAAGAAAAATGCAGTGAGAGAGGAATGCCGGTTTTTGCTGTGCGAGTGTGTGTGTGTGTGAGTGGGGTGTATCTGTGTGTGTGTGTAGGCTACTACGTTGCGGTGACGGTCGTTCGTTCGCTTTTGTATCTCTCAGATAAATCGCTGTTACTCGCCTCGGTTGTGTAGTAAATATTCCGCTCAGCTGTGCTGCGGGTCCACTTTTTTTTGTTGTTGTTGTTTTTACTCGCATATCGCTACAACAACAATAACAACAACAACAAATGACATATGCGGGACCCCTGAGCAGAGCAAAAGAGTATCTTCCAGTACCGCCTTCCAGTTTTGAGATACTTTTCGGAGTTCCAATGAGAACGGGCTTCGGGACTTTGCCAGTCGTTTCGTTTGTTGCCGACTTGGTGCTTCGGTTTTTCGGATTTCGGATTCCGATTCCGGTTCGGGTCCCCCGATTTTGAATACCACCGACAGCCAACAGTCCGATATTAACTCTCAAACTGTACGGTTTGGCAGCGCAGCTGAAAAGCGGAACGGAAAAACTGAAGAGGAAAAGCGGTGAAGAGCGAGGGCAGCGAAGGGAAAGGCAGTGCGTCGTCGTGTGTTTCTTCCTCCTTCTGCAATAAACAATTGTTGTTCTACAAGTTTAAACAATTTAAAGTGAGTGGTGTTTAAAAAATGTGTGATCCCAAAAAATCGGAGAAGATCGAGCTCAAATCGCATTGAAAAATATACTTAATAGTTCTTGTATTATAAAACAAAACCTGACTTGAAAATAAAATTATTTAAAAATACATTGAACAACAATCACAAAAACTTTTATAAAAAAAATTTATTAAGTTAAAAAAACCCATAAAAAAATATAACACTTTATGGTTATCTCGCCTGACATCCTGTTCTTTTGTGCAAAAAAAAAAGAAAGATAAAAACACAGCAATCGCAATAATCATAAATAATAACAACAATTTCGTGTGACGTTTTAGTTAATGTACTACAACAACAATAACAACAAATAAAAGAATGATAAATAAACAGCAAACAAAAAAGCAACCACTTTTTTCAATTGTAATTTCCGGTGTAGCGGAATTTCACTGTGCATTGTGTGTGTGTGTGTGAGCGATTGTGTGGATGAGAGAATCAAGAAGGAAAAGAAAGAAAATCAGAAAAAAAAAACATAAACAGCCCAGAACAACGTGTTCGTGTGTGTGTGTGTGGCGTGTGTGTGTGAATAAGAAGAAAACTGGAACCCTATAAAGAAAAACAGTCCCAAGAAAAGTGCAAAAATGGCCTTTGGTTTATTGAATTTATAGCCGACTTTTGTCTCTTTTGGCCCACATTGAGGTTACATAAAAATCCGGAATAACTAAACAAATTCGTTGCTCCTCGTTTTGGGGTCACCATAAAAAAATGGTTCTAAAATATAAACAATGTTTATACTTTGTTTGTTTATTTGTAGTTGCTTTTATGCCAATTTTAAACAAACACAAAAACTTTATAGCTCTGCAGTTTAGAATTGCTAATATGTGTACTTCGAACTATAGTTAGACTGGTGCCATGTAATAAATATAGATTGCTGTTTGTAGTTACTCAACAATTACTTGGAATTTTAGTTAGCTAAAAAAAAAGCAATGCAATTCTCAGAAAAGTTTAGAGTTTTTTTTTGCCCCTACCAACTTTATTACCTGCTGAGCATCTCAGTTACAGCCAATTACCGATAAAATCCACTCAATTATTTGTAGGAAACTTTTACTTTAATTGGCTTTTCAAAGTTAGAGTCGTAGAATTATGACCCTAAACTGACCTAACCTAATCAGAGTTGACTGCAGGCAAATATTTATCAGGACAGAACTTTACTTAAACTATGTTATCTTGAAGGGGGGACTTTAACTAAGCTGCCCATCAATTGGCATAGAAAAGTTTTCACAGCCCGAAGAAACTTCAAGGCCGCAAAACTTTGATTAAACATAAAGCAACCCCAAAAGGAAAATAAAGTGCGACCCCAGGTTCAGAGATTTTCCCCCCGCCTGTCAGCTAATTAACATGGAAAATTTCCCTAGAAATATATATCGTTTACTCGTGGCAAACTTTCAGACGGAGATCCGGGGGCGGCGCCATAAGTTTTCAGAATTTATAGAGTCGAAAGCTTTCTATGGATAGATAAATATGGGCAGCGAGAAATACAGATACAAGTACTTGCGGATACAAAGAAAGAACAACCACAAACAAATGGGTATAATAAACAATTAAAAATTATTTACTTGCTTGCTATATCGAACTATAAACAAGTGATTCCCAGTGTGTAACCTCAATGTGGAACAGAAAACATCTAGCTAATGCATCATTCTACTTTTCAGTCTGTGGGCTTAAGTGCAATACACAACAGCAAATCGAACACTGAAGCATTCCAATTAAACTAACAACTAAAGTGCAATACAAATAAATCCAGCTAAAAATCAACAATAATTTTTCCAGAAGCTGTGTTCACAAATAGATTTGCCCCAAACAAAAGCCACTCAAACCAATAAAAACAAATCGAATTAATACTTTTGCCAGCAAATCATTAAACAACAAATACGAATAAACTTAGTAAGCATTTATATAATAACAATAACAATTTTGTGCAATTTAAATTAAATAATAATAATAATCATATACGAAAATCAAAAGCCTTTTAAAGGTCATCAGATTTTTGCTACACACTTTTGCGCTAAATCAAAAAAAAATAAAACATTTTATAAACTTCAATTAGCTAAATTGTTATTAAATAAAATTTATAGAACTATTAGTAAACAAATATAATGCTACAAAGTTTTTAAAAAGTATTAAATCAACTTTAAATGCAATTTGCTGGGACGGATTACGTTTGAAATACTAGCTGAATATTTTTCATCATTGTAAGTATAAATATTACAAAAATTAAATTATATCTTTAAAAAGTCTAGAACCACTTGATCAATCCAAAAACGTTAAATCTTTGCTGCACTTAGGGTATTTTATATTTTTAAACTTTGTTTTCTTCTCAGAAAATCTGTCAACTCATTGTCAGCTTATTTGTTTGTCCAACATCATTTATAACACTCAATGACATTGTAATTGAAATTCAATGAAGCTTAAACTGACTTACTAGAATTTAAATTGTTGACCTATATTATTGTTTACCAATAAAAAAAAAAGAATTTGAGGCTTTTGTAAAGTGGGTCAACGATTTTTCTACTATTTTTTATATAACAAATATAAATATACATTTTTATAGTAAACCCCCACAATCTAAGTGGTTTTCACATAAGAGGCTTACTAGACAAACAAAATCCCCATCAAATAAATTTAACTCAATTGCCCAAACATTCCTAAAAATAGATGAGCGTTGATTGTAGATTGCTGATGATGTATTATTGTTGTTAAGGTTTACGTGTAAACTTTTATCTGTGCTTAGATTTTTGACATACAAATTTATTGTTTGTGCCCATGATAACAACAAAGAACATGCAATTTTGTAATTATTAATTTTACGGTCTGTTTGAGTTTACTATACACTATACGTGTGAATTTGAAGAGTTTGTTTGTTGGCGAAAAGCGGGGAACAGAACTCCCTGCATAAGTGCAGCGCCTAACTGTTGATCATTTCCGCTCAGTTTTGGCCAAAATAAAAAACTGTCCAACTTTGTCGGTGAGGTCGGTGAACTTTTTTAGCGGCCCATGCTGCGTGTTTATTTAGGCCCGAAAATCCCACCGTCGCTTTACTGCGGTTATTGACTTTCAACTCATTCCGCTTCTTCATCTCCATCTCTTTTAACTGTTTGGCCCACACACACTTGTCCATCAGCGTTCTGGCCCTAATTTCCTTTTCGGTTTTGGGTGTGTTCGGCACCTCACAATAAAAAATAAGTAAAAAAATGCCAAAGAGGAACAGAAATTAACATAATCAAATTTACTTTTGTACGTTGCGAACACGTTTCGTGGCTGAAATAAGAAAAAAGTAAAAACTATTATTTAATTTTCGTGTCAGTCGGCGCATTGCCCCGAACGAATGGCATTGGGTTATTTACACATGCCAATCGACTTGACAAGATGGGCTCCATGGCGGTCTATAAACAGATTATGCCACGAGTGCCGATTGAAAAGGGTTTGGGTTATACTTTACAGCTGGAAATTGACTTGAGTTTGTGATTGAGAAAGGCTTTTTTATAAATTTTAAATCTTGGGATAGGTTTTCGTTGCTAAATCAATCTTAATTTACTTCACTTCAGAGGTAACTTAATAAAACTAAGCTTGTAAGCTCTAAGTCCTAAAGCTTTTCCATATTTATTTGAATTTTTTTTTAAATGTTGAATGATCAAAAGCTGCGAAACACTGCAAATGGCGCCCGAAGAGGGTCGAAAGCTCAAGAACCCTTTACTAAAAATATTCCACTGATACATATATAGATATATTTGATAGGAATAATGATCTAGTTGGCTTTCATTTTTTTGTAAATTTTTGTATGTTTGGAATTAATAAAAAAAAACAGATCTTACCATTCACGATGTGATGGATGCTTTTAAGCTGCCTTCCGTGCATTTTTTGGCTGATCTCTTAAATCCGTTTATCCAAATTCCCAATTACTCCGAATCCGCAACATGATGAGCCCGCATCACATAAGTTGCGGGCTAACAGCAAAATTTCCACATAGCTCCAGAAGATTTATGATCTGCGATCGACCAGCACCGAGATCCAAATGCCAATCTCAGGAGCTACGTCTTTGGGTGCAGAAAAACCAGGTGGTGATCCAGCAATTGGCCAAGCTAGTTGGATGCTATCCCGAGGAAATAGAAGGCTTTATGTTCAAGCTTAGTCTGCAGATCTACAATCGCCTGTTGAACCGCAAGGTTTGTGGATTCCATGCCTACCATGTGCCCCTTTGTTATCCGGATGTGTGCGATCGGTACATGGGCATATTCGATCTTCATGGCAACCTAAGGAGTCCCGTCTGTCCGAAGAGCCTCCTAAAACTCCTGCAATTACTGCTGGATTACTTGAATGGCGATTTGCCCGACGACTTTAAGGATTCTATAGGTTGCAGAGATGGTGGTCGGGTGAGTTCCCAACCGCATTCTGCTGCCGAAATGGTGAAAGTTTTTGACCCAGGAGTAGAAGCCACCGATGACCTTAGTCTGGGATATTCAGATTGGATATTGTCAACTTTGATCAGTACTAGTGCTCCAAAGACAAGAAAGCAGAAATCACAATCAGTAGAAAATCCTATACCAATAGCAGAACAAGAATCTCAGGAAGATAAGCGGGTCTTTGGGCGCCAGAGTGTGTTCCTAAACGATGCACTGGCCATGTCTTATGCCAAGCCATATGACTATGTGGAGAATCTGGTAAAGAACCTAAATCGTCCAAGAGGGGAAAGCTTTATAGGCCCTGTGGGAGATCTGAGAAAAAAACGAATGCGTATTCTAATCAGGGAATTGCTTGAAAGAAAGGAAAGCACAGTAACTGAAGAGGATTTGAGGAATGCCCTGAAAAGAGTAGATAATAATTGGAATTATACTGTCAAAGATGATTTCAAACGTCAGTTAGCCTCCGCCAAAGACATCTCAAAGCTGTACAACACAATTGTAGAGAAGAAATCGAAGCAACCTGCACTTTCCTTCATTCAAAAAGTTAGAATGAAAAACCCAAAGAATTCACGAGCTTCAAAATTCTCCAAAAGGTACTTGGCAGATGATGACTGGGATCCTGGTACAAATTGGACCTGGCATCGTCGATCTACTAAACAAGTTCGCCGCTATCAAAGCATTGCTGTCAATAAACAGATGGAGCTAGCTGGAACTCGGTACTCCTTTCGATCGACACTGAGTGATAACAGTGGATCCCCAAATCGGCATTCAATTGAACCCTTGCTTGGAGTGCCTGTCCGAAAATCAATCACACTCAAGCGAAAGTCATGAAATTAAATTTTAAACAATTGATAATAAATGTAATCCTTGACAAATTACTTTTTTTCCTGGTCTTTTATATTTTTACACGTATCCCCCACTTGAACTAAGATGAATTTAACATTTTTATAGAAAGGTTATACGAAGTAAAGCATCATGATTATCTCAGTATGCTTTGGGATACGTTTTATTATTCCTTTGGATGCCATTCAAAATTTTTGCCTTAACGGAACAGTTTCAAAATTTTTTAATAATAGGAAAACACCTTTTTCGGAACCCGCTCTAAGACGGTCAGGTCAAGATGAGCTCCTGCTGCTGTGGATCGCCTAGCGATCGCACTGATACTATGGCCTGTCTTCCGGCGCTTCCTCGACTTCAGCGGAACCAAAACTGTAGGCCATATTCAGAAAGTCCCAGAACCAGCTGCTGTGTGTCCAGCGAGAGGCAGTGGGGTCAGAGGAACTGTCAAATGATCCAAGTGCTAGCCCAGGTGGTGGATAAATCGGCCTGCACGGTCGCCAGCTTCCTGCATCAGCTCACCATGCAACTATTTGCAAGGATTCTCTATCCATTGGCGGCGGGTTGGAATACTCTCAAGATCCCATTTGTCCTGCCCGATACCTGTGAGCTTTACTACGGGATATTCGATGAGTGTGGTAATCTGAGGAGGCCCATGTCCACTAAGGCATTTCTTGTTCTCATAACCATGATGCAGTACTTTCTAAACTCACCAGCAGCAGGCTGCAGGCAAAAGATCAAGTGTCAAGGGACCAGGAACACAGAAGATAACCTCAGGAATATACACAATCCTGGATATTGTCACCAAGGTGCTATGAAACCCTTTTCGGAAAATAGGTCTATAGGAAGTCAACCGTCTGCTGGTCATGATATTCGGGCTGGGCTCAGACGATTGGGTTACGAAGAGAGTGACGGTCTAGAGAGTTGCTTCTCGGATGAGTCAATACCATATGGTATACCCCATTGTTGTCCTTGTCATTACAGTGATCCTTGGTCTAGACAGGCTCCTCCTACGAGTCCATATGCCCACTTGTCTGGTCCCTCAAGAACATTGGCCTTAAAAAGAGCATGCGAGGAAGAGCTACAAAGTCCCATGTTAGCTTCCGATTGCAAACAGGTGTGTTTGGAGGAGTCCATTTCGTCGGATCATATCAACCACATCTCGAATCTTTATGCTGCAGTCGTCCAAGACAGGCACTCTAGACAATTACTGGGAGATGTAAAGAGACCGAAGCAGAGAATAATACCCTGTACTGAAGACAAGCGTAGATTTTCCGGTGGTTTCATAATGTCCGAACCCCACTTAAGTGGTATGCAAAGGGTTCCTAAGAGGATAGAGCCACTTCCAAGTGGAGCACTACCATGGTCCATTCCGCGTCATAGACGTCAACCGTTGGATGAAGAGTTTCACGGATTCAGTAGTAAATATGAGGATGTGAACAGACATGAGCAGGCTTACTCCTTCAAGGAGAAGTATCTTCGAGAGGAAAGATACCAGCCCCTAATCCCAGAAAAAATGCAGTGGGAGCAGTTGCTGTTGAAAAGAGTTAATGAAGCTAGGCAAACAAAACATCCATTAGATTACTGGGAGGAGATAATTAAGCGAGAACAGATGAGAATTAAAATTGATCAAGGATGGAAAGATACTGGAAGAATGGGCAATTCAACAAACTCCATAAAAAAGAGAAACATTTCCATTACCAGAAAAGAAAGTTCCCCTGTTCGGGTGGATAGAATTTACAAAACCCTAAGGTCAGTTAAGCAAAATCAAAATGTTTCCATCGAAAGTAAACATCTAGTTGCTGGAAAAAAACGAGTGACAATAGAAAAGAAACAGTTGAGAATCAATTCCTCCGAGAAAACACCTAGACATACAAAGAACAAGTCCGTAGATATTGTTCCACGATCGGTAGAAAAATCTACAGAAAATACTACTAAGCAATATAATTTCCCCGATCCCGAGGATTATAGAAAAGAAATTTCTAGAAAGAGACGTCATGAACGGAAAATTGCAGGTGAGAGTATCTTGCTTTTGAAACCTGTAGGAGATCTAAAGTTAAAGATGAAAAGTGCAATAAGAGGTGCATCCCCTGAAAGAGTTAATTTTGTACCTGAAGGTGGAGATCAGAAAAAGACTATTATTAAATTGAAGATGTTTAAAAAGACACAAGAAGAAGGTCCCAAACTTATTAAGCTCTCAAACTATACTGAAGATAAGATAATATTTAAGTCTAGGAGCAAATCACCTGAAAGAATTATACAAAAATTGAGATTTCATATAGATGAAGAGACAAAGAATAGAACCAAGCGAAAAAAGCAATTTACTTCTTTGGTAAATTAATGTTAATTTCAAAATATTCTGGAATAATCCTCGGTCTATATGGTAAACTAATGTTTTTTTGCTGAACTAGCAAATGTAAATAAATCAGGGCCTGACCGCCTATTAAATTTACGTTTGAAGAGTATACTCATTTAGAAATCCCCACTACTCATCCAGTTTTAGTGACCATGGGTGTCCACCTACGCTGATTGAAAGCCGCAGCATTGCAGCATAGTTGTTGCGGTGAAGTTGGTTGCGCTTTTCCGCTTTTCATTTGGGCCTAGATGATGATGATGACGATGATGCGGCTGTTGCTGCGGGACTCTGACTAAAAGCTTTTCCTTTAAACCTTTCCACTCATAGTCGTAGTTAACTCTGTTCCCCTTGCAGTTGAGTTGGCTTAAATTTCCCCTCCTTTTCAGCCACTTTATTTGAATATTTTCCTACGTTTGAGGCCGGATTTTGGCTCATTTTGACGCGTTTACTGTACGTTGGGGGGCCATAATGTGTGTCCCTTCCCCAAAACTCATCTAAGTGTTTGTGTGTGTGTGTGTGTGCTTTTTGAAGAGCTGGGGGCCATAAGCCAAAGGGCAAACGTTTTGTGGCCAAAACGCAAGTTTTCCGCTAAAGCCTAGGAGCGTGTTGGTTACAAGTGCCTCTCACTTTGTTGGCCCCTGGGCGGGCTGCCCATAAACTTTGTTTCAGCCGAAGACGAAAACAGATTAGATATTCATATAAGATTCAAGTGACGGAGCACCGCAAGTTTTTTGTATAAATTTTGAATAAATTGTGGAAATTAGCAGTAACTTTGTTTAATGGGGAAAATTGGTAGAAATGTAGTTGAAGGTCCTATAAATTTACTTAACTTTTATGGTTTTAATTTGATAGAAGCATTTGTGACATTTAATTTTGTTATTTAAAAATTTAAGATGAAAGGTAAATTTGCACTAGAATTTGTATTACCTCATTGATAGGTATTTTGTTTTTTTTTGCAAGTTTAAGTCTGATTTTTCCTATGTTAAACAACTAAATCAAAGTAGCTTGTGTACCAAATTTCATCATCATAGCTCACTTAGAACCCAAGTTCCTTGAGATTATTTTCCTCCCCCCAGCATCCCTTTGCTATGTCCAGCTTTCACCCAACCATTTCTCCCATCCTCTCGAGCTTTCTCTGTCGCCATAGTGCTTATCAGTCTGATGTGACTGTGATGATAATAATTCAGAGTCAAATATCTCGCGACGTCTAGTGGCCAAGACATGATTTATGGCATTCCATTCGAGACTTAAACAATACGATAATTATTTATTAGAGTGGAGGAGCCCCCTCTGCAGAGAGTTCCTCTAGAGCAAACATACACAAATATGTGTGTGTGTATATAAATAATAAGTTTTTTGTTTGGCTGCAATGACTTTGGCCCCGCGCCGTTCCCCTCATGCGGCAATTTATAATGTTGAGTGCCAAGCAGTTAGGAGGGATACTCTCAGTACACTGAGTACTATATATACTTTTGTACATTTCTGTATAAATGCTGGGATATATATATCGGGGAGTACGAGTACGGAGTACGGAGAGTGTAGACAGACAAGAGTCGCCCTGACAAAACCAGTTGGAAATGGCCTGGCAAACGGAATTTATTGCAATGGAGTGCTGAAAACTAAATCATCATCTTCTCCAGCCCAGCACCCAGATCCCAGATCCCAGTACCCAGATCCAGTCCAAAGGGGGCCACAACAATTGATACACTCTCCACCAGCAGCTCATTTAAAATTTATGCGCATTTAGCCGGGCACTTTTTGTTTGGCCAATAGTTTCAAGTTGGCCCATGCGTAAATATGCGCAAAATAAATACATTTTTTATCTTCATTTTATTATTATTTTTTTGGCTCTCCTCTCTGCTGGTAGGCATAAATTATGCACATACAAGGGAAATATTTAACGCCTTTCCCAAAAAAAAAAGAAGAAAAAACCTCAAGCAGGCATCTATAAAATAAAAGTAAATTGGTTGTCCGGCTTTGGTTTCCCCAAACATCCGTCTCCCCAGTTCCGCATTTTCCTTGCTCTTTTCCTTATATTTTCTTCATTTTTTTCTGTGCGTTTTTCCTTCTTTTTTTTCTTCTTGTGTCGAGTCGTTCAAGCTGTGGCATAATTTTTACGCATTTGCTTGTTTGGACCCCTCTAGCAAAAGTGTTGATAAAAAAAAAAATCAAGAAAAAAAGTGAAGGAGGCGGTAGAGCGGGGTGGGCGTGGCACACGCACAGACTTCCTGCTTGAACTACTAGTACAAAAAATATATATATAATAATAAT
This sequence comes from Drosophila oshimai, assembly GCA_018150695.1. NCBI lineage: Eukaryota > Metazoa > Arthropoda > Insecta > Diptera > Drosophilidae > Drosophila > Drosophila oshimai. The sequence continues at coordinate 2,188,362 of JAECWM010000252.1, read as the reverse complement.
GAAGAAAAATGCTGGAGCCGGGCGAAAAGTTAAACAATTCATGGTCGAAGCTTTATGCTTTATACGCAAAACTTTGGGTTTTGATTTCGGATGTCAGCTCCAAGCTCTCTATGTGTGTGTGTGGAAGAGGAACGCTTATCTATGCCGGCTGCCAAGACGCACATCACCCAAGCACAATGATGTTTGCATGCCCTTGTGGATCAAAGGGGTCTATTCAAATTGATGGTGGACTTGGCTTCGGGGAGGGATGACAGAAGTGGTAACAATCGTCTATACTTGATCAGGGAATTCAATTATTATTTGTTGTACTTTTAAAGAAAAAAAATACATCTATTTTTCTATTAAAATGTATTAAATTCCTAAGACAAGCATTTAAAAAAAAATTGATTATGTCATACATTATGTCATAAAAAACATTACTGGAACCTCTGTACCTTAGTAGCTCCACAGTTTCAAGACGATAACTTAAAAAAAAAAAATTTTTTGAATTAAAAAATAAGGACCTACTTTACATAATTCTCACTTTTTATAATTTTTACTTCAGAGCAAATTTGGCTTTCAAAACAATTTCTCAAATAATAAACTCAACATAAATAATATTGTAAGTACTTTTAAAGGCTTTTAAATAACTTAAAGCTTGACAAAGAATTAAAGAAATTTTATCCAAAAAGATTTGTCCAAATGGGTTTTTATAAATATGTTTTTTTATTTATTTTTTGTTTTTATTTAATTTATATAAATATTTTGGTAGTAGGTGTTTAAATATTTTTCTTATAATTTGAATTTAAACCAACAGTTTCAAAAATGTTTTATACATTTTCTATGAAGACTAATTCAAAGTTATTTCATTTTAAAATAAGTTTTGGTTTCAATATTAGTTGTTATTATTATATCAAGTACTGCTGTTAAGCTTTTTTGTTAAGTTAACTTAATTTACATATTGAGTAAGGGTACTTTTCTGTTCGCCTTAACCAAATTAACCGAATCGCACATTTGTGCTTGTTTTATGTTTATTTGTTTGGGGCCGCGACGTTTGCCAAAAACCAAGGCTGTCTGTCTGTCTGTCTATATATCTGCGATGTCCCTGTTCCTCCCCTTTTTTTCAGCCTCACAACCCCCTTTCCCTTAGCCTCCCCTCACTCTATCCATCTCTTTCGCCTCAGTGCAAGCTCGTTCTGTGTGTGTGTGTGTGAGGCCAAAATCCACTTAAATCGATAAAAACTATCAAATCTGTGCGGGGCGTGTGCCTTAGTTGTCGGTTGGATATTTTTTCTTTCCTAACCCCCTTCTATTTTTTTTTTTGGTATGACCCGGAGGAGCTTCGTCACTCATACGCCATGTGCGCCGTCTCCAGCGTCGTCGCCACTCATTTTTCGCCCATGTTGCGTATGTTGTCAAGTCCCTTCCGTTTTCTCTCCGTGTATATGTGTGTGTGTGTGTGTGTGTTTGCCATTTTTTTCTTGGCAGCGGCCACTGAAATTGTGCTCAGCATTATCGTTGTTGTTGTTGCCGCTCTGGCATGTCCGTTTTGGCATGGACTTGGCCCAAACTCATTGTTTGAAAATAGTCCTCCTATTTTTTTTTTTTTTCGGGGTGGTTCGGTTAGGCAGCAGCATTTCCGTTCTTTTCCGCTGTTGTCAAGCGGCTAACACACACACACACACACATGAGTTTATAGGCGCCGGCATTACCCCAAAAAAAAAAAACATCCAAATGAGATGTGTGTGCTCGTTCCCTCCTCAAAACTATAATGCTAAATGACAAAATATGACAAATTATAATAAAAAGGAAAGAAAAAAAAAATATATACGCATTTTATGACATTTGTCATGGAAATCTTTCCGTTCGGCTGATTCGTCTTTTGTCTGGCCAATTTTGTGGTCGCCTCACATGACTTGTAAGGCACTTGGTTCTTGGTTTTCCGAAAAAAAAAACCGCTGCATTAATACAAAAATCACGCACTCGTAAATGCTCCTTTTATAGGCGTTGCGTGCCGAGATTTTACAATGGCTGCGAAAATAAAGAAATACCAGAAAAAAATAGATTAACAATAATCGGATCTAATCATGGTGTAATTATGTGTCACATTAAGTGGGCTACTTCAATTCAGTGGAGAGATTACGCAGAGGAAATATAGATAGGTATTAAATTTTTTTTGATTTTTATTAGAAGAACTTTAGCAAAATATTTGTAATCATACAGTGCTCTAAAACATTTTGAGAGATATTAAGCAAAAAAAATAAATTTAATTAGATGAATTTATGAAAAGATTTTACAAGTTCTTGTTTTAATTTTCTATCAAATAAATGATTTTGTACAATATAAATAGGTATTTAATTTACTTGTTTATTATTAAAAGAACTAAAGTGAACTTTATCATATAAAGCTTATAAAGAGATTTTATTTCAACATTTTGAGAGATACTTAGCAAAACTAATGAAAAATTTAAATAAATGAATTTATGAACAGATTTGATTAGTTTTTGCTTTTAATTTTCTATCAAATAAATTATTTTGAATAACACAAAAATATACAAGTACCTTATATCTTTGATTGACACAAATTCATAAATTTTTTTGCTCCACAGGAATTTTCCATTAACTTTTTACTATGTCAACTTCAGGCAAATATAACTCAATTTACATGATTCCAGAAAAATCAATTAAAGCTCCCATCACAAAAACATTGCACATATAAATATCAGTTGACAAAAACAACAAAAAAACTATTTTAAACAAAACAATTTCAAAGCAAAACTGAGACAGAAACAAAAAGTTGATATTAATATTATGAGAAAATGTGGACTCAACGCAACAAAAACAAAGTGAAAAGCAACTTTACTGGAGGGAAAGTGGTGAAAAACAGAGGTGGTTAAAAGGGTTTGCGGGGGAAAATTCCTCTTGACAAAAAGTAGATCTCGGTTTGGGTTATAATTGGTGGAAAAACCTCACGCCGAGCAAAGTTTCCAATTAGAAAAGCGAGTGGAGCAACAATTTTTATTTTTTTTTTGGTTCCAAAAAACCCAAGTTTAAAGTTTTCCCAGTTTTGGTTTAATTTAGTGTACATATATTTTGTGCAGTGTTTGTGTGGCTGTTTTTTTTTTTTTAATATATGTTTGGCCAAAGCAATTTGCACACATGAACCAAAAATGGCACACCCAAAACAAAAAAAAAGCGAACTTTATAAACTAATAAACTCAACCGTCGAATGCCACGCCCCTTTTTCAGTGCCCCCGCCTTTCACTCACTGAGTTTCGATTAAATTTTTGTTTAGGTATTTTTGCTGCACTTTTTTTACTGCATTGCCTTGCACTGCATTTTCTGCCCCCCTCAACAAGCTCAACAATCGGAAAATTGCTGTAGAAATTTTTGTGTGCTCCATAAATATTTCTCGAACATTTTTTGGGGTCTCGCTGGGTTTTTTTTTTTTGTTATTTGTCATTGGCCATATGCAACTGGCAATTTCGAGTATTTTCCCCCAATCCACTAAAATCATAGAAACCCAGACGCTCCTCAAGGCATTTGTTGTCGTTGGAACTGATTGGAAATTTATTAAGGTGTTGTTGGTATCAGTTAGCAAATTCAGGGGATTATTTAGTGGAAAGTAGGAAAACTGGTAAAGCATTTATGCAAATAAAAAATATCTAAATAACTCCTAACGCTCTCTCTCTCTTCTCTTGCATACAAAATTCAAATTTCCTAATTTTCTTTTCAACGCCCCGAAAAATTTCATAATTGTCCATCCGGTCTGCAAAAAAAATTTTTTAATATAAAAATCAGCTTCGTTTTATATCATTTGTGCTTGCCACATGCTGCTAATTACATGCCTCACTGCCTCTGACCACAATTAATTTGGCTTTTTTGTTTGCAGTTTTAATTTTTCACTCCAACAAACTACAATTGCAAAATCACAAAAATAAACTACATATAAAATAATATAATACCAACGAAGGCGGAATGGAAATTTCTACCAATTAGTGCAGAGAGAAGGGCAAAAAGGAAAAGCAGAGCTGCAGTTAAGGAATGCAATTATCAAAAAGGCCAAAAGCAGCAGCAGCAAAACGAGGATGATAGTCAGTCGACACAGAATTACTAAAATGCAAATGTGTGCCTTTCGCTCTGTCTGTCTCTTTCTGTATCTCTCTCTCTTTGTCTCTGTCGCACTGTGTGCGGCACAATGATTGCTGCATTTATGAGATAAGTTTTTACTGTCGACAACAATTAAATTACATTTTAGAGTTTATGGCCTTCGTTGTGCCGAGGAGTCGCTTCTGTCGCCAAACTTCAATAAATTCTAATAATTTATTTCATTACCAAAGTGTCTGCGCATGTGTGTGTGTGTGTCTGTGTGTGTGTGAGTGTAATTTCTGCTGCATTTAAAATGTATGGAATGCCAAAAAAAAAATAATTGGGAGCACACAGACGACAATGGGGCTATAAAAAAAAAGTGTCTTTGGTTCTTTTGGTGGAATGCTTCTGCTAGTAAAAATATCTGGGTATTTTTTCCAGGAAATGCATTTTTAAATATTTTTTCCTGCACTCTTATCATGGGTCTAAATTGGTTTTGGCATGGTTTGGTTTGTGTTCAAATTAAGAAAGGTTTAATTAGTAAAGATTACACAATAAATATCATGATAAAAGAAAAATAAATATTATATATATATATATATATTATAAATTCAAATTAAATTTAGGTACACATTCCATACATTTTTTTAAGTTAAAGATTTTAAACATTTTTGCAAAATTAGGCAAATTTATTTAATTACAAATTCTTATCAGTTGTATGTTATTTTCATAATTTTGCTTGGTATTTCCATTTTGTGAATTTCCACAGCAACAAATTAAATTAAATATAAAATAAATATATTATTAAATCAAATAAAATTTAGGTACACATTCCATAATTTTTTTTAAATTTATAAAATGTAAACGTAAACATATTTTTGCAAATTTAGGCAAATTCATTTAATTACAAACTCTTATCAGCACGTATGTTATTTTCATAATTTTCTCATGTGAATTTCCACAACAACAAATTGATTATCATTAGGGTCAAATTTATTTTTCCCGACCCGCATGCTGCTGGTAAAATATATTTGCATTTCGGGCATTGTCATAATGCGGTGCCAGTACAACCCGCATTTGTCAGTAATTTTGGGTGGTGGTAGTGATGCTAGTGGTGGGTCCAAGGGCATTCATTTAGTCATTTTAGTGTGGTTAACATGCCCCCTTTCCCCTTTCAACACCAACACCAGGCCACGCCCCCTGTGTGTTAGTTAGTTATCGGGGAAATTGAAAAACCGCATTGCATGTGTGTCTCCCCCTAGCAGAATTTTCCCCCTGGTTTTCCCTTCACTATCTCGCACTTCGTTTTCGGATTATTTTTGCGTGCCACTGGGCGTGTTAAACATGCACATATTGTGATATACGAGTGTAGATGCGGACAGATATCCTTGGCAGTCGGTGAACATTTTAATTAGTAGGGTCCTTCAACCCTGACTAATGGACGTGGGGGAATATAGTGTGCGGATGTGTGTGTGGATTGCAAAATGCCCAAAGCAATTGGTAAATGGAAACCCACGAACAGACATTTATGATTCAAGTTTAAAGTTACTTGAAATTGTTTAGACAGTTTCCGGGTGTCATTTAATAGGTAATGACACAGGAAAAAATATTAGTTTGTAAAGTTATTTAGAAATTATGAATTTCTTTCAATAAATCATCAATTTTTATTAGGAGCAACTTAAGTTTAAGCAACTGACTTTTAAAGAAAAACTAAATTATTGAAATTGTTTACATAGTTTCCTGGTGTCATTTTATAATTAATTAGATAGAAAAAAGGGTTGTTGTAAAGTTAACTAGAAATTATGCGATTTTTTAATTAAATCATAAATTTTTATTAAGAGCAATTTAAGTTTAAGCAACTGACTTTCAAAGAAAAATTTAATTATGTTTTGCTTTATTGTCTTAAAAATGAAAATTCATTTTTTCTATTATTGAAACTTTCTTAAATCTTTACCATGATTTTGTTTACATTTTCACAGATTAAATTATATTTTGTTATAAAAAAAAATTTTTTTTTCAATGAAACCAAAATTTTGTTTATATTTTTGTTCTGTGAGAATCACAGATTTTTCTCGAAAAATCTGCATATCTGCACCCCAAAACCTGAGTCATCAACCTGATCACATGCCACACAGAGCCACACGAAAAAAAAATGCTGTCTTTATGCAACAGCAGTAATTAGCCGCCAACGCTGCCACAAAAATGTACATGCATTGTTTTTATTACGCTGCCTTATGCAACCAAAGATAAAAACAGCGAAAAATAACAGCGAAAAATGCAAACAATAACCAGAAATACCAAAAAACCAAATCATTAACATAGTGTATTTCTGTAATTAAACGAAGAAGCTGGCCAACAACACAACACAACAACAGGTTGTTGCAGGTCGCATATGGAAAATTGTTGTCTCTTGTTTTTTTTTGGGGTGGCTTTTTGGTGGAAAATTGTCGGGAAATTATTGAGGGGCAGGGGGGAAGTTATGCAATTAAGTGGTGCTGCAGCATGTGAGACATGTTGCATGTTGTTGGTTGAAAATATTGCAGGTTTGCTGTGTGGCCTGAATGGGAGTTTTTGAACCAGAAACCATTCTAAACGGAACCAATAACCAGTCATTGAGCTTGGTCAGGGGAAAATGTGCCACGACATAAAACGCACTAAGGCATTTTCCACATTTTCCCCCCTGCCACTGCCCCTGCCACGGGGGAATTTTCTAGACGCGACGCACTCGAGTGCACACAAGAAAGAAAGCTGTGAAATGGCCGCCATTGACTGCAGTTGTTTTTTTTCTATTTTCTAGACATTTTTCCATGTCTTGGCTCTCGCCAACTTGGCCAACTTGTCTATTAACGGTAACTAGGTAAATGTTAGAAATTACCGTTAGAAAAATTGCCTCTGCTCCATTGCTATTTGCTATTTGCACACAAAGTAAGCCATTTGTTAACTTGCACCGAAGAAAAGAAGAAAAGAGCCAAGAAGAATCAGTAGTGGGAGACGAAGAATTGCTTTGTCTTTGTCTTTGCGGGCTTCTGGCTTCTGTCAGTGGGAAAGTGTTGACTTGGCCCGAAAAGAAGAGCCCTGAAATATTTAGCACTTACACTAACTCAATTGCAATCTACGAACTGCGAACACGAGAATTGCTAATTTCATTTACTTTTAAGGCAACTCTTAACTTGGAAAGGGGCTCATTAAAGGTAATTGTTATTCTTTATTTAAAGAGGGCTTACACTAATAGTTATCTCGTTTTTGGTTAAGGCTTAATGGACTTTGGCCTTAATATATTATTGCTATTTTGTGGGTGTCAATTAGTTTAATTCAACTTCTACATAAAAACATTTGTAGATTTTAAAAGCACAGAATTAAAATAATTATGATTGATAAATGACTAAATAACCAATTAAAATTAATTGAGCAAGTTCTCGCTTCTATATTACTTCTACAGTAGTTGTTCTTAATTGGATCCTTATTTAATATGTTTAAAATACAAATTACAAACATATTAATTTAAATCTTGATATATTATTGCAAAACGATAATAGTACTTCACTAGTATATTTATTTTTTTTCCACATTTAATTGTTTTTGACTTTTAATTTTCAAAATTGTTATTATAAATATTAATTGAACTAGAATTTTCTTTTGTTTTTTAAAGATTTCACATCGGAATTCTTTACGTATTTAAATGATTAAATGCTTTTTTTTTACATATTTTTTTAGTGTTTTCGGCAATATTTTCAAATCCTCTTGTACTTATTTTTTTAATTTTTAATTACTGACGAAATATATTTTTTAATGAATTAAAGGATTTTTATGTTTTTGTGGTTTTTATATTTGCATTTTGTTGTCTATAAATGTTTATCGTTTCTTTAAGCAAAAATAAAAACTTGACCTCAAACACTCCAGCAATAAATACATTTTAAAATTTCAACTGGAAAATTCTAAGCCACAGATTTATCTAGAATGTGTCTCCATTTGTTTTAACTGCTTCCTTGTGCATTTTTCGATTCTTTTTGGAGTGACTTGTTGGCCACATCACGACTTTCTGCCATTTGGCCAAGACACACACACTCGCCTGATCTCTGATGGCTGCTCAATAATTCATTAGACATTTGACACCTTCGCAGCGGAGACGGAACCGACGACACGTCCATATTCCATTCCACGTTGACACCTTCGGATGCAACTCACCTGCGATACTCCAACAAATGGCCTCATCAAGACGCTCAACGTGTCGCAAATGCGTTGCCGTTGAGTGGCCTCGACACGCCCATCCACCGCCCACTTCTCACAAAATACAAAAAAATACAAAAAACAAAAAAACAGTACCAACCCGGGGGCAAGTTTTCATTCCGTAACCACCTGAAGCCGGTCTAGACACTTTTGACACAAATGCGGCGGGTGTTAAGAAAAAAAGTCTACAAATGTCTCCTCTTCATCTGTCTGCCATTTAATATAGACTCTAAAAAAAAAAAAAACCAAACAAAAACAGAAAGAAGCAGATTGCTAAGCTGCGTAGATTTCCGCGTGGTGTCCTCCGTCTCAGTCGGTCCTCCTCTCACCTCCTCAGCTCCTAACCTCTCACCCCTGAGCTCTCACCTGAGCTCCCTCACCTGAGCTCCCTCCTACCTGGCTGTCTGCCGTCGACGTCAACGTCAGCGCTGGAGGTGCGTGTCTCATTGTCTGACACACTCTGAAAAATCTTGAAAAAAGTGTAAAAATTAATTACTTAAAAAATCTTCAACGTTTTCTGGGATAAGATTTATAAACTTAAAATTACGTTTACCTTTAATCTTGATAAGATTTGCTATTGCAACTTAATAAATGTTATAAGCAAATTATATACAACCCAATGAAAATCAAATGTTAATAACATCCTATGAAAATATGTTTATAAATACTTGATATTTAAATTAACTTTTGAATAATCTTTTTCCAAATATATTTAAATGTTCATTTGAACATTTGAACATGAATAGTTTCTAAATTTTTAGGGGAAAGGGTTACCAAACATTTTAAAACAAGTCCCTTGATGAAATTTATTTAAAAAAATGCATTTATAACACTCTCAAAATTTAAGTATATTTGGATTAAACATCATTATTATATATAATAAGTTTTCTAAAAATACAGACATTCTTTAAACTCAAAAAAAAAATAAATTTTCTAGAAGAAACCAAGCGTAATAAATTTTCACGCAAAGTATATAATTTTTGTTTTAAATTTTAATTTAAGCATCATTAATTGAATTAACATTTGACATTATTTATGACCGTGTAGGTGGGTGCATGTGTGTGTGTGTGCGATGGTAAAGGTGTGAAGTGCGGGCAGGTGAAAGAGAAAGAAAGAGAAAGGGAGAGAGAGAGAGGAGTACTTGAGACAGGTACGAGAGTGCATATTGAGACAGGTGACAACAGTCGCACTTCATTCACTCTGTTGTTGCGACTGCAGCGCCTCTTCCTCTTCCTCTAGCCACCACTTCTTCTGCTGCTTCTTCTGCTTCTTGGCCAGGTTCTTCTTCTACTTCTTCTTTCTGGCCCACAGCATTATGCAACGACAACAACAACTGTTTGGTGGTAATTGCTGCGTCTGCAGACGCACTAAATCAATTAGAATGCAGCCCACGCATCGCATTTGCAATGGAAATTCCTAAGCACAAACAGATTGTTCTACTTCTAGTTTACGATAATGGGGCTGTCTAGAGTTGAGGAGCTGTGGCAAAACTTGGTAACTCCATTCAGATTGCCATCTCCAGAGTGGCGGAGGAGTATCTGCGAGCACTTACCAAGAAACTGTTGGCTAAGGAGGGAAATACGTTGGGGGAATTATAATGGCGAGTCTGTAAATCATTTCCAATTAAAAGTTTAACGAGATGTGCATGAATTTTCAGAGGCATTTATTCTGGGGAATATTTGTATACATTTAATGAATAAATTTATGACATAAAAGAGGTTCAATCTTTATAAACGAGACCTTTATTTATTGATTTGTTCATATAAATGACGGATAAATTTTAAGATTTATTCTTATAAATGATAATTTAATTTTTGTTTTTTTTTTTGCCAAAAAAAATTCAACTAATAGTAAGTTATTTTATTATCCTTACACATTTTTCCTAATTTCAGACTACATAATGTTTAGAAAAATATTTACTTTAAAAACGTTATATTAAAATCAAATGTTTTACACACTCTTTTTATATAAAATTGTTATCTTTCCTTCAACACCATTTGTCCATATTTTTTCCATTTATGGAATCTTAATGGAATGCATTTCTTTCACTTTTCGCTGTTGTTTTTCATTTTTTGGCGATGATTCTCGCCGCAAGTCAATGCTCCCCGAAATGGAAATGATTTTTGCCTCCTAATGGGGTTCACTGACCCTCCCTCCTCTCTTTTTTTCACTCCCGAGATATGCAACACCCAACACCTTTGTCAAAAAAAAAAAGGAGAAAAAATGTTGGTTCGGTCAGTTGTCAGTTTGTTGGTTGGTTAGTTGGTGGAAAAGGTGCGATAAATGCGGACAGACGTAACGAGCGAAAGGGCCAAAAAAGAAACCCATTAAAGTAAAGCTGCATTAACAGCTAAATGAAAACACCCAACCAACAACAAAGCGCAGGCATCAAATTTCGTTACAGACAGAAAAAAAACGGGGGCTTGTGCCCAGTTAACACAGACAAGTAAGGGGAGAGGGAGATGGAAAGAGGGAGCACTGGGAAAAAAATTCATCAAAATATTAAAATTCCAAATTCCAACCAAATTCCAACCGAATGTCAATCCCTTCTCTATGTAAATTGCAACCTACTTTGGTTAAAACGGTTTCTGTGGCACCCCAGATATACTATAATAATTTAATTTGATTTATTTTTAATTTAATTGGTGATTTGATCTGTTTTATCTTTACTAATTTTTACTACAAACTTATTTTCTCTGCGCTTCTCAAAAAAAACAAGCCACCTTTCTCAGTGATTCTCATTTTTTGAAAGGACTTAGGAGTTAAGATTTCGCTTTGTTTTATCAGTAAATATTGTATAAAGCAACTTGTCACTTTCTGGATAACTATAAAAATATAAATGGGTTTAAAAAATATATTTTCCAATTATATATTTTAAATACCTAAATTTAATAGAATCATTTTTTTTCAGTGTACAAATGAATGCGGGGGAATGCCAAATCGAACGATTAAGACACGCTTACGTTTTAATTTTGCCGTTGTTGTTTTGTTCTGCAGTTTCGTCTTTCCGTTTTGTGTTTGTTTTTTTTTTTGCCCTCACTTTTTTGTTTGTTATTTGCTATTTGCGGGGTTTCATTTAAGTGCCCGCTGCTGTATTCTTATTAGTTAGTTTTCACTCTTATCTCTCTCGTTATTCTCGGTTGTTTTTTTTTTTTTGTGTGAATGCATGTGGGTGGTGTTCCCCCAGCCCAACGCCCCCTCAATGCCCCCCTCTTTTGTCGCTCAGTTTGTGGCTTTTGTGGAAATATTTCAATTATTTGTCAAATTGACACAATGCGCAGTTCTGCTTACAATTCGCAATTGTTGTTGGCTGGGCATAACATAAAAAAAACAACAACAATTGTCGTGATGCTGTCAACAGTTTGGCGAGATAATTTCAATTTGATTTATTTTTCGCACTAAATCTCATTGAAATTATTCATTTTGTTTAGCATCTTTCATGCTGTTGCTAATATTCCTGGGAATTCTATGTGGAACGGAAGTCTTTTGGCTCAGATCTCTAGCTCTATAAATATTTTGGTTAATGTGCATTAAAGCCAAGAAACATGTGTTGACATTGCGGGTGGTCTGTGTTTTCTTTGGCTGAAAAAAATGGATATTATAACTGGGACTTATTAAAGATGAAAAGACAGAGTATTTTTTTTAAAGCAAAATTTTTTTTAATTTTTAAATACTATAAAAAATTTGTGTGCCAGTTTTATAAATATTTTTATATATTTTGGAAGATTTTAAAATATAATAAAAATAATTCAACTTGCATTCATTTTCTTTAGGTGGCTTAAAATATATTCTCTTAACTATTTAACGTATTTCGAAACGTTTGTTAAATTTTTCTAATCCTAAAAGCCTTTCTCTGCGCTTCTCAATAATTTGAACTAAAGTTAACTCTCTTCTAGGCTTCTTAACAATAAAAAGAAGTACATATATTTTAAATTTTAGTGTGTTCTAAATTTAAATCAATAATTCTATACCAATCTTAAAGAACATTCTTATCAGCCTTGTCTGGAATTCAATAGACTTTTATAGAAATAAAAAGAAAACTTTTCCCCATAGTCAATTCTTGGAAGAGAGCGTCGTAGAATTCCCAAGAAACTCATGCGATAACCTTGACAGGGGGCCAGTGGGTGGCTGGGTTGTTGTTTTGTCTCCGCTCTCTTATCTTAGCAGCAAAGAAATGATAACGTTTTTGGATTGGTAACCGAGTGGCAAAGGCCTTTCGCCTGCGTGCAACTATTAATTTGAGGCAAACAATGTGTATATTCTCTTGCAGATAAACAAAGAAAATCGTAATAATTAAAGTGAAAAAATGTTAAAAGTGGCCTGAAAAAACACACAAACACAAAGAAAAGGAAGACATACCATGGTGCGACTGAATGTTGCAGAGCAACACAGCAGCAGCAACAACACCAGCAACACCAACGGAACAATTACTAGCATCAACAATAATAATGCGGGTGGCAGTTGCTCCTCGACGACCTCTTCAACGACCAGTTTGAACAGCAATCCGGCCTCGCCCGCCGCCTGCACGATGGTGATGCTGCCGGCACCGCAGCAGCAGCAGCAACATTTGGTGGTGCAACAGCAACATGCCCCACAGCAGCAGCAGCAGCAGCCACAACAAGTGACACAGCAGCAGCAACATTCGCCCTCGGATGGTGGTTCCTCCAACTGTTCGTTGCCCGCTTCACCGCCTCTGCTGCAGCAGACTGCCACGCCCCCTCAGGGAGCCCAGATAGTTCCGCCCGTCTGCGCCCTGCACCACCCACAGCAGCAATTGGCCCTGATGGCGGCCATGCAGCACCACCACCACCTGCCGCCACCGCATGGCCTGCACCACGCTCCTCTGCCGCCACCCCCCAATCTACCACCACCCCACGAAAATGGACATGGTGGTGGTGCTGGGGGCGGCGGTGGTGGTGTCTCACCCAATGGCGGAGGTGGAGGGAATGGTGGTGGCTCTTCGGCCAGCAGTGTGAGCAGCCTGTCCAGCGGCTCTGGCGGCTCCGGTGGTCAGGGAAATGGCCTGAGCAACGGAACCAACGGCATTGGTCCACCAGTTCCACTGCCCCCGGGTCAGTTGTACATCCAGTATCCGGGCGACTTCTATCCGCCGGAGTACTACATCGCACCGCATCCGCACGAGGGCATCTGTCCGCAGCATCCGCACCACCCGCATCCGCATCCGCACCACCACCAGCCCATGTGCGCCATGTCCACGGAATACGGTGAGTTTTGGAGTTTGAATAAAACTAAACTTTAGGGAATTTACCTTTAAAATTTTCATAATACTTACACTTTAAAATAAATAAAAAGATTTACCCTTTTTTTGGTAATAATAAATAAATAAAAAAAGGCCTCTCCCTGCAGTTTTTTAATGATATAAAAATATAAATATATAAAATATAAAATAAGCTAAAAAAATTAAGTAATGTCCCTTGATAGAATTTTTTGAATTTAAACCATCAAAACAAAAAAAACTAAAGCTACAAATATTTCTCTAAGTTGGCTGAAAAAATCCAATTTTCTCATACATTTATTAAATTAGATAAAAAGTAGTTGGGTTTTGTGAATTTCCCTTGTCAGCTTGTGTGACCATGTACCACATTTATTTTTAAGAGAATAAGAATAAAATAAAATACCCCCACAGAATGTGAAGCATCTGGGCAACGCTTGCTGAAGCTAATTACAGCTGAAGTAATCCGCCCTCTAAGTATCTCAATTCGTCAAAAGATACTTTGCTAAGCCTTTGCCCACGATGATGCAGTCGTCGAGCTCTTAAGCTGCCAAAAAAGTTGGCAAGCGACACAAACAAACATAAATGGGCGAAAAAGGGGAGGAAAATTCGCTGGCTAAAAATAGACGAAAGCCACGAAAGGCAGAGCTTAGAGCCGCCCACTTTCACCCACATTTAACCCACTTCCACCCACCACCCGCCACCCTTGCAGTAAGTTGTATACATTTGGCATTTAAATCTGCTGAGGAGCAAACCTCAACCTCAAACCAACGACCCACCGCCCTAGCACCCACCACCCACCATCCACAAAGTCAACAAGTAAACTTTGCATTTGATTTATATCTCCATCCCCAGTAAACCCCCCTTTGACTACGCCAGTCATTTAATATCATCAGGCAACAAATTAGCTTGAAATCGCCTTTTTTTTTATTTTGCTACAAAACTGAATGCACTCGGAATTATTTGAATTTCCATAACAACAGCAGTGGAGTAGAGTATATATATTAGTACATAGATATGACATCTAGTTTCAGCTTAAGCATCGGCTTAAGTTCCAGTTCCCGTTGGCTTTATATTATATTTAGTTTATATTTACTCATATATAATATATAAAAAGTGACCAATGTACGCCCATCTCGTGATTTGCATATGAGAAAACAAATTCGCTATATAGGGTGCAGAGTTGAACACATTTAAACGATTAGTTAGTATTTAATAAATCTAAACTCTTAGGATAATTTATTAACTAATAAAATAATGATATTAAATAATTTAATGAATAATTTATTTTAACAGAAGAGAAAAAAGGGTGCAGAGCTTGGGAACTTTTAAAACATATTAAAATGAGTAGGAAATATATATTTGAAAATATTTTATATAATTTCTTTGGTATTTTATTTATAATAAAATAATAAAAGATAAAAAATGTGAAGAATAATGAATAAATTATTAAAACAAGAGTCGCAAGTCTTAATGTCGTATACGTTCAAAAACAAAAATTAAAAAATTATCATCCAGAAATGTTTTAATTACAAATTAATATAGCGTAAAATTCATTCTGTTAAAAAATGTTTCATAAATACATAAATCTTTAAAGTGTAAAGTGATGTTTGTTACACCAATTAAATTAAAGAAGAAAAAAAAATTTACTTCCACCATCTAATTAAATTATCCCACAAATATTTGTATAAAGTATTTAAAAAAGAAATTAGCAAATTAACACCCTATATGCGTGGCTTATCTAAGTAACAAGCAATTTGCATTTGTGTTTAGGCATTAGCATGATAATTTCCAAGCACCCACACAGACTCCAAAGACTACTGACCATACTAAACTAAAAGCCAGTTTTCAAAGCGGACCAAGCCCAAAAGTCTGTCAATCCATAGAATTACGTACAAAAATAGAACTGTATAGTAATGTGTCACTCGAGAAGGAATCAGATGGAGACAGACAACCCAGAGAGTGTTGGCAAAATATATAATTGAATTTGATCAGGTTTTTGCCAGCGCAACCCAGAAACCCCGATAACCAACATTTCCAATTTATCAATGTCATTAACCTTAATTGTGGTTTTGTGGGGGGTTGAACAAAGAGCCACCATTGATGATCGACTCTGAGAGAAGACTTTAATTTTTTGGTTTCTTTTGATTGTTTTTTGGCGCCTTTTCTAATTCAATTCCCGGACTTACACTAGACTGCAAGTGTGCTAATTGAATTTGCATGTGAGGCTGGCAGTTATCCACACACTCACTCACTCACTCACCTTCTCCTAACTAAAGTCCCCCCCTGGAACTCTGTCACTTAGTTTGATGTCAACATCGAGGAATCGAAGGGACACCCAGCATCCTGGGAGTATTCTCTCCACTAAGTTGCACATAATTTACAATTACGGGGAAGTGTAAATGGCTTTTCTACCTCCAGCCTCCTTTTTGACCCCCTCCCCCCTCTACGCCTCTGCTCCTGCCAAGCTTCCTTTGCTCATTTGGCAAATGTTTGCACTGGGGGAAAAATAATTGCCACCTAAAATGAAAACAGAAAATTATAATTTAAGATGTACTTTACACGGAGAGAATTTTATTTAATATAATTAAGGGTTGAAAATTAAAAATTTTAGTTTAGTCTTTTAAAGACAAAAATTCTTGATTTGCTGAGAAATTAAATATTAAATTTGAGTACAAAAAATAAAGCAATAATAAAAAATTAAAGCCTACCATTTATAAATATTTAACAAAGTCTTATAAAATCTTTTTAGCATCTTGTGGATTTTACATATTATTTTATGAACCAACAAATAATTGCAAAAAAATATTTCACACTTTATTTTTACACTTAATAATAGGAAAATATATTTAATCACTAATGTATGAAGTAAGGTTTAAAGATTTAATAATTTTAATAACAGGTATCAGAATCGACAATTTAAAAGATTTTTTTAGCACACCTTTTATGAATTAAAATATTTTAGAACATATATTTATTAAGAAAAATTACCTATAAATTCGTACTGTAGAAATCTGAAAACTAATTACTTATTTAGGTACGTTATAATTTTTGTGCAGTGATTTCTCCGTCAGACTCCTGCCTTTTCCCTCAACTCCAATCGACTTTGCCCAGCTCTGGTTTGGCCTGGCCTGATTGTTGTTAATCGAATAAACTTGCAGAGGAAATGGGCTCTGAGTGCGTGCTGGGCCTTAGACTTTGGCAGACTTCCCTGGCCCCCCAAAACCCCCTCCCTTTTCGTACTATACGAACCCCCCCTTGTGTGTGTCTAATGGAATTTGCGCCCGGGTCGACATCAACTTTACTATATTGATATGGATGCTGAGCATGTTATAATTATAAGAATGCTGAGCATGCTCTTGTTTTTCCCTTCTTTAGTTGTGCAAAAAAAAAAAGAAATATTTAGCTGAATATAGCAGATATGGAAGTATTTCTGGGGTATCTTCCGAAGAATAGGAAGCGGGTGGTCTGGTCACTGCTCACTGGTCACCCTCATGGTGTTGATTGCCAACGAGTCCAGTTCTCTCTAATCAACATAATTCCTATTATTTTATATGCCCACACCCCGGATTCTAAATGAGCACAGAGCAAATGAGAAACAGAAGGAAAAAAATTATATATAAAAATTGAAATTGAATTGGAATTGAAGGCTGATAAAGAGCACGTGGCTGAAGGCCGTCATTTGAGGAAAGTTGAATCTGGTTCAGCTTCCATTTTTGTGTTATTTCTTGGCTGATCTTTAGCGGAAGGAAGTGGCAAAGTGTTTCGGAAATTGTGAGACTTATCAACTTGTGTAGTAATTTATAGAAAAAGGTTTGAGGGATGTAGGTTTTTTTTAATATTAAAATAAGGGGGCTTTTAAAACTATTAAATTGCCAAGCTTCATGATTTACAGTGAATAATTTTTCAAACCCATAAAAAGGTTTTAATTACTTTTGTCTAAAATTTAAAAAGTTGTATATTTTCCGGATAATTTTTTTAAACCCATAAAAAGGCTTTATTTATTTTTACATATATTTTTTTGTTATATGTTTTTGCTCTATTATTGAAAGTGCATTTTTTAAAACCCTTCAAAAGGTG
This sequence comes from Drosophila oshimai, assembly GCA_018150695.1. Lineage (NCBI taxonomy): Eukaryota > Metazoa > Arthropoda > Insecta > Diptera > Drosophilidae > Drosophila > Drosophila oshimai. The sequence continues at coordinate 2,170,755 of JAECWM010000252.1, read as the reverse complement.
TTATTTAATTTTATTTAAAAGTGTTTATACATTTTTTTCTTTTATTTTTGTTGCTCTTTTAATAAACAAGTTTTTAACGATAACAAGCGTTTAATTTCCTTTATGTGGTCACGTTTTTCTGTACTGAGTCATTTAATTGAATTTTTTATACGTAATTGAAAACTACTGATTAAATATCCAATCACAATTTGTGCTTAATTAAATACGCTCTGACGTCAAACGTTTATGAGTAATACGAAAATACTTAAATATAGTTTCTCTATTTTTTCCCAACCTATTTTTTTAAAGTAAAACACATGTTTGAGGTCATTAACTAAGAATACTCCCATAAATACAAGAAAAGCAAACATCTCAAGTCAATGAACTTGTGAGAAATAAGTGAAACTGGAGAGCAAATAAAGGGGGCGCGTAGATGGGAAATCCAAGTGTTACATCAACACTTTGCCCACAGATCAGAATCAATGAGAACAAACAGGAAAATCGAAGGGGGAGGAAAAGCCATGAGGGAGGGAAACCAATATCTAGTCATAATTATACTCAGCCACCCATTTTTCGGTTAATCTCTTTGGTAATAATTTTTAATTAACCCGCACATCGAACGCCCTCGGCTTATTAAGACTTATTATATTAAGAAGGGCGAAGTGAGGGGAGGGTTTCCCCAGAGGCTATGAACTTTGCACTTTTGAACTTTTTGCTCTTCCCCTGACATTTAATGTTTAAATGGTAAATTAAACGAGAAACGAGCTGTCAAATAAAAATGCTCTCTCATTTAATTGAGAACTTTTACACCGAAAGTAATACAATATAGGAAGTAATACGAGTAGGGAAGGCACCTGCTTCAGTAAAAGCCAAGAAAAACTGTGTCACAAAGTAATACAAAATCGTACAAAAGGACTTGAGCAAACACTGCTGATAGAAACCACAAATGATTGTTACTTATTATTCGCACATAAAACGTTTTTCCCAGGGTTTTCCTTTTTCCCCGCCCAACAATTGTTCAGTGAGGCATAAGCAAACATTTCCATTTTGCAAGTGAGGAAAAGGACATTGTCGTGGAAGGTCCTGTGTCCTGTGTCCCGCTGTGATGTCATATTACAGAGCTCTCAACTCGGCAAAGCTGGATTCAGAGTCAGATTCAGATTCAGTAGATTCCTGTGGGTCGGTCGTAAAAAAAGAAAAGTGCATAAAATGTGTTGTCAGTGGCTGTCAAACCGTAGGCAGTCAGCCAGCCAGGCGACAGGTAGCAAAGCAGCAACTCTCTAAAAAGGCTAAAAAGAATCGAAATAAATGGCAGCTGCTCTTAGCCCCCTCACATACATAAACTTGTCCATTTTTACGAGCCGCTTTGGCGGCACAGATTTATTGGCTTCCTCGCTTTTGCTCGATTTTATTGTTGGCCCCCAGGAATATAGCCCATTGCATTTGCATATACTACATACATACTATGTTATATGTATGTTGGATTTGATGGCAAACTCGAAGGTTAGCCAAAACTCGAAATTCCCCAAGTCGAGTTTTATGCCTCACTTTGAAGTGGAACATTATACCGCGTCTCTTTCATATGGATTTATTTTTTGGGAGGAGTTCTTAATGACAGCGACGACGACGACGATGCTGTCAAAAGTCCCAATGACAAATTGCTTTCAATACGGAAAAGTTAAGAGGAAAATTCTAAAAAGAAGAAAAGCATCGTGAGGCGGCATAAATTCATATTCCAAGTTTTGCTGATGAACTCTGTCAACAATTGACTTTGCTTTTTGACCCATTTATTTTCTTCCCCTTTTCTTTTGGGGTTTAATTAATTTTTGGTATCTTGTGTAGTGAACATTTATTTGCTAGAGAACTTGTGCTGAAACTTACTCCACTATCAATGTCAGTTTATCATGGGCTTAATGGGCTTATCCCAAAATCTCACCCCTCCTCCCCCCCTTGGAATTTCCGTCCGCCTGCATTTGGTTTCCTCATTTAATATAATTTGTTGCAAGTTTTGCGGCATGTGGCAGCTGCACTGCTGCACTAATTGAAACGTAATTATATCATTCGGTCACAGGTTGCTCAGTGTGTCAGTTTGCCAGTTTGCAGGTTCCTCAACCCGTCAATTAGTCAGTGTCTCACACTCTCAACTTGGGCACTAATTGCGATTTGCACACACAGTTTGAGCGGCACTAGGTTATATCACCTGTAATTCTGGTTGATATGCAATTTGTTATACAACCTGCCACTAAAGTTTATCACTCAGTTGTGTAATTTTGGGATTAATATTAAGGCAGTCCCAGGTTCAAAAGGGGAATTACAATTGAATAATTATGGAGTAAAGAAACCAGGTATTTTAGCTACTTATTATTTTAAAATGTTCAGCTGTGGTGGAACAATTTTTATTATATTTTTTTCAATACCTTTAAAAGAATTTAGAATTTAAAATTAATAATAAATGTGAGGAACTTACTTAGTTATTGTTGTGTGGCTTATCAAACAAGTAAAAATCATCAATATAAAACCCAGATTAAGCTGATTTTTATTTATAATATTTTAAATAATACTTCTCTAAATAATTCAATATAATTTATAAGCCATGTCCACACAAAAGTATAACCAAATAAACCCCATCGCAGTATTATCTCTTTTTCCACAGAAATAGTTAAAAAGCGGAAAACTCTTCCTTTTTTTTGTTTTTTGGCACAGCCAAAAAAGTATTTTCCATTTTGATCCGCATTTTTATGCAACTCTCATCAAACGGAAGTTGTTTCCCGATTTTCTTTATATATATATGCACATATATATTCTGTGTTTTTTTTTTCACTGTTCGGGATTTGCCAAAGGAGCGCAATTTATTCGTTTGCATTTTTCGGGCTTAAAGTTTTTCGTTGCGTGTGTGTGTGCGGGGTATAAATCCGCCAGCGTATAGATATATTTTTTGGCAATTTAATTGAAATGTCAGGCACGTGGTTGGTGGCTCTGAGGATGCGGAGGAGGAGGAGGAGAGCGGGTTGCAGGAGCAGGTTTAAGCTTGACCCTCGAGTTTGGTCCGCTGCCTAATCCCGTCCAGCTCTAGTGGTTGTCGCACATTTCCGGCTTAAAGTGGCAATGTTGCTGTTGTAGTCTGCCACTTCCGTTTGCGACGCGTACACGTAATTGATTTTCCCGCCCCTCCCCGCCCCGCCCCCTTTTTCGTTGCGTTTGATATTCAAGCGCAAAATCTCTTCGCCCCACACACGGGGCAAACACAAACAAAGGAGCAAAAAAAAAAATGAAGAACAAAAAAAATAACAGCATTTTTTTCTGCGTGTCAAATGAGAATTTCACTTGATTTGATTCGGTTGGTGGGGAGAAAATGCACAGAAAATAAAAACTTTCATGACAACTTAATTTTAATAAATTTTAATAAATTCTGTGTATTAGAATTTTTTTATTTTAAGAAGAAAATTAGGTTGCTTAAAAATTTGTACATATTTTTTTCACATATCTTATTCTTAACTTAATGTCAAAATAAAATTCAAAATATAAGGAAACCTTATTCAAGAAATTGAATAATTCAAAATTTTCCGGAACGCAACTTCAGAAATTCAAACTAATATCATTAGGGTTCTTTGAATTATGTTAATTTTTTTAGACCAGAATTTTGTGAACAAATTTATTAACTAAGGTAGGTACTTATTATCTTTAGACCTAATATTTATTTATTATTTGCATACGAAGGCAAATACTGTAAACGATCAAATGTCGCGTCCGTCCGGTGCCCGCGTCCGTCCGTCCGTCCGTCCGTCCGTCCGTCCGTCCGTCCGTCCGACAAACATCGAGATCCGGGAACTATAAGAGCTAGAGCCACCAAATTTGCACACAGACTTCATAAGCAAGGCGCAGATCAAGTTTGTTCAAAACCTGACCACGCCCCTTTTACGCCCACAAACCGGAAAAAACCTGTGGTGTCCACATTTTTAGTGCTAGAGAAAAGTGGCCCTTAAAAATGTTGTCGTATTGAAAATATCTACCCAAATATCTAAAAATTTTAAAAACTGACCATTTTCAAGAAATTGTGTATACAAATGCGTTGAAAATTTTTATTGCGCCAAAAGTATGCAAAACATTTTTTTAAGAGAGGCGCTTAAAACTGATTGCGCATGAAAGTAGGCTACACATTATTGAAGAGGGCTAGCTAGCTGTTTTTAAAGAGGGCAATGAGTATCGCAAATCTTATAGTCGGGAAACCCGACTATAGCGTTCTTTCTTGTTTATTATTTATTTAAAGCAGCACATTTTTCTAACACATTAACCACCAAATTTTTTCCTGTGTACTTGTGTACGTCTACGATTATTATTATTTTTTTTTTTTGGCAAATCCAACGGTAAATATGACCCTGAACTTTGAGTGTGCCACACACATGCATCGGCAAACAAATGACTAACAAACAATGAACAAATCTCTAACAATAAATTGCACACAATTGCAATTGTGTTTGAATAAAGCCAAAGCTTAAATTCAGTTATTTCTTCTAAGCCAATTAAATTCCAGAGTCAGCGTTGCCATTTCGGCCAATTGACATTTGCATGGCCAATAAAAGCCAAGTCGATTAACGCGTAATTTATAGGCCAGCCCAAAAAAATCCTCTTTTAATATACCTTTTGGGCCCTCGCATTTTTCAAGCGCATGTAAGCCGCAGTAAACCGCAATATTGGCCAAATAATCACTGCCGGGTGAACCAAATAAATTCCATTCGCAACTTCAGCAATCCCCGAATCGAAATCAAAATGAAAGGAGGAGAAAAAAAAAACAATTTCGCATAAATTTCTTCTTTCTCCATCAGAGGAGGAGAGAGTGGGAAAATTGCCTTTAAATTGCTTGAAAATGTTTTCTTAATACATTGCGCAATTGCGTATTGAAATCAGGGTGTGGCAAGGAGCACCCACAAAAATACTACGCACACACACTAAATAAAATAAAAAAAAAAGGAAAGGAGAGGAAAACTAAACGAAATAATGCAGGATGACAAAATAACTTAAAGCGGCCATAAATTTTCTAGCTCAAGGACATGCTTAAGACAATGTTCGAGGAAAAATGTAGATGAAGATGAAGCAGCAGCAGGGAAAACTGTCAACACGTTTTGGCCATTTTTGTCTACGTTTCGTTGGCCTCAAACAAAAAAAAAAAAACAAACGTGAAAATTTCAAAGTCGTGGAATCTTTATTCGGTTATGAGAAGAAGGGATTTTTTGTGGATAATTTGGAATATTTGGTTAAAGGGTTGAGAGCTACTTAAGATGTGCTCAGTTTTGGTGGATGGTTAAAACGTTGTAGACCAGATTTTAAAATTTAAGAAAGCTTTTAAAAAGTTTTTACAAACTTAAATTTGCTAACCTAACAACATAATTGTTTTATTTTTATATTTAATATTGTTTGTTTGAAGTACTCTACTTTTATCTAAGGAAAATGTGTCTTCGTATTTCTTAAACATTTTCTTTCAAAACTTTTCTTGTGTAACTCATTTGATATCTCCTGCCATATATATTTTTCCCCACCATATATCTTAATATCTGAGTGGAGAATCTGGCTGTAATCTCCTTGCTCCTGCTCCTGCTCCTGTGTCCTTGTATTGCGGCCGCCTTCTTCTTGTTTGTTTGCCTTGCGTGTCCTTCGTTCGGTGGCGTATGCGTAATATGTTTTTGTTTGCCACAGGCCTCGACGCTGTAGCTCCAGACACACGCCAGACAATACACATCGGCTATATACACACAGATTCGCACATATATATTTACATATTTATACATATATATATTTTTTGTATTATATACATACTATGTGCGTGTTGACCTTGCGAATGGCCAGCGGCTATTGAGTGTCTCCTCAGACGCCTGTGTTTTTGTGTATGTCCCGCACAACAAAAAAGTCTTTTAATTGCTTTTTAATGAGTTGCTGCTGTCATTCAGCAAAAAAAAAGGCGTTTTACAGCGGCACTTTTAACGGGGGGGCGTGGCAAAATGACGCCTTCACGTCGACGACTATAAAAGCAATAAAATATATAATGTATATGCTTCGAACAAATATCGGTTGACAGGGTTTTAAACAGTGCCTGCTCATTAATTATGAAAAAAAAGGGGAAGGTCCCTGTACTTCTTTAAAAAAAAGGTAAGATTATACTAGAGATAAAGAGCCAAGATTAAAGGGGATTTCCCTAAATGAAATATTATCACTCATTTGCATTATAAACATAATGATATAGTTTTAAAAGCAATTACTGCAAAATTTAACAACATTATTGATTTTAAATATATATTTGATAAATTAAATTAGGTTACATTTATTTTCTACGAGCATCAAAAACTTTAAAAAGTTATGTTTGGTGTGCTCAATGTTAAGATTTTTTAAATCCACCTGTACGGTATTTTAATCATATTTTAAACTAACTTTATTTTAAATTCAGCATATTTCATAATGTGACCACATTATTTCCAGTATGACCGAGTGTCTTTTATATGCATTTTTATTTATATCGCCGCATTTTTCTTTTGCCCTAATGAAAAAAATTTGCAGAGGCAGCGGCAGCGCAGCTTTCATTTGATTTGTATTGCTTTTGTTGCAGTTGTTGGCCACGGCCACTTATGGACGGCAAAAGCTTCTAGCAAAAATGGGTTCAACAACCGACAAATGCAGCTAAAAGGAAAAGCGGGGGAAAATCTGTGGAGGGGGAGGGGAAAACCCCTTCTGGGACGACAGCACCCGAAAAAAAAGCCAAGCGAAAAACGAAAGGGAGAAGGGCAAAGAAGCAAATGCAAAAAATTGGCATCAAACAACAGAAACTTACAATTGGTGGGGGGGTAGGGAAAAGGGGGGTTAGAGAAAAGGGGGTGGGGAAAATGGGTTGGAAAAAAGGGGGCGGGGCAGGCCAGGGGGGCACATATGCATTGCGCATTAAAAATTGTAACTGTAACGTTTCCATCTCCATCTATCTCTATCTCAGTCTGGTTCTCTGGCCTCAAGGCCCACTTCAGTCTCACCCGTCCCTCTTTTCCCCTTATTCGAGAATTTTCCCCACTCTATACCAGCATTTTCCATTCTTCTGCCATTTTCATCTCTCTCTCTGGGCAAGTTAAGTGCCATTCATGTGATTCCCTTCTCCTGCTCCTCCTTATTTTTTATCTGGTCTCCTAAACTTTTTGTTACTCCTGATTTTGGTCCTTTTGCTTTTTGTTTCGACTGTTTTATTATGGTTTTTGCTGCTTCCATATTTTCCTTTGTCCTTTTTTTCGAGAGCCACATTTATTAAAAATATTTTATTTGTTTAAAATTTTGGCTTAACTTTTCATAACAATTTGATTTTACATTAAAACAGTTGGGTTTTTCTTTAAATTCTTTTTATTATACATTTAAAATGTAGTTAATTTTTTATTTATTAGCTTGTCTTTTTCATAACTAGTTCCAAACATTATTCATGTCACCCAAATTTTCGAATTGAATTTAATTTTAAATGACATATTTTATATTCCCACGGGTTTTATATATTATTTAGGTCGCTTAAATTTCCCAATATGTTTTTTGACAAATTAAAAAAATAAATATTTATCTGGTAAACCCAGTTTTCAAGAGCTGATAATAAACCTCAACCTTTCACCGCCTTTAAAAGCTATATGTATCGTTTCTGTGTCTGCAGCTCAATATTGATTTCAATATCGTTTGTTGTATTTGCCATAAAAAATTTCCTTGTCGTTTCATTATTGCTTGTTGGGGGCACGTTATGATTGTTGTAATTGCCTTGGCCACCCCCCTCCCCCCCAACAAAAAAATGGGTCTCAATTCCCTTCGATTCCATTCGAATGGTCAAGAGAGAGAGTCTGGGCCAAATAAATTGCCAACAGTTTCGGTTACCAATTTTTTTCCATTTTATTCCCGTTGGCCTTTTCTCGCTCCTTTGTTTGCTGGTCATTTGTGTGTGACTTTTGTGGTCGAAAGAGGATTTTAGTGGTTAATGTTCTCTGCTGGGGGTCAATTGTGGTGCTGTGCTGTTTGCTGTGGAGAAAGGGTTAAAAGGTCAACTGGCCATGCTTGTTAAGTGAACCAATTTGTTTGGAGATAAATGCTGCTGAATGCAAAAGGTTTTTCCACAAAATGATAATATTTTCATGGGTCTTTACGGCTCCCTCAACGCAGTCATATTTGGCATAAAAAGAAAGACCTTTTAATAAGATTATTTTTCTTTGAAAAAGAAATTTAAACAATAAAAATTCTTGATAAATTCTCATAAATATATATAATTTTTTTCAACACCTTTTATTGCAATTAAAAAACTTTTTGGGCTCACAATTTATCTTTTACTAGACACACGTGTCCGTCATTAAATTAATTTGAGATAATAAGTTTTTGTAGTTCCCCTAAGTGCTTGCCTTCATAAAAATAAAAACTAAATAAAACAGAATTTCATGGCAAAGGATTTATTGAACAAATATTGTAATATTTATGGCCTGTATGCTGATGTGTGTGTTGTCATAAAAAAAAGAGCAGGAAATATGTATCTGCGGCACTTACCGAAAAAACACGACAAAAAAAAGAGAATCAAACAAATGAAGACACAAAAACTCCGCCACGCCCAGCCTCATAAACCACAAAATGTGTCGAGGCTCGTCATAATAATGCACACACACACACACACACACTGATATATGTACAGTAAACGACATGGCATTAAATCCACATGTTGTCTGGGAGGGATCACAAAAATATAATAAATATGTTCTCATATTAAATTGTGTCGCTCCAAAGGCTGAAAACAAAACAGTTTGGCTGTTTCTCCAAAATTTTCGTGAATTTCTGGGTTGTTATTCGCATGAAATTTGAAAATTTTTTGGCGCACATGCGGAACATGCTGCACAAACGCTGGAAAACTAAATTATGCAATTAATTAGGCAGCTCCCAGACTCATTAGCCAAATAACCAAAAGGCCAACCGGATTTCCAAAATTAATATTTATATAATTTAATTTTAGAGAGGCGTTGACATGAATTGAATTATAATTATATAGGGTAATAAAACATTATAATTAAATTATTAAAGAGTCTTATAAAAACGACATGAAAATGTTCTGTTAACATTTAACAAGCTTTAAATTAAATTTACAAAAATTACAAAAGAAATAAATTTAATATTTGTTTATGGGTTTATTAACAACCCTTTTCTCTCCGACTCTGAATTTGTTTTGCGGTGCTGAAATACGTTTTAAATATTCTCTGTTTGTATTGGTCATTTACGATTTTCACTTTGTACCTACATAATTGTTGTTTAATTTAATTATGGGTTTTGTAACTCCAATAAGAGTATTTTAAATATATATTCTGTTTAAACTGAAAGAAATAACTTCACAAGTTTTATATTTTTTTTTTTTACTTTACCAAATAAGTGTTTGATTTTTCTTTGAACCAGTCTGAAAACGTGGAACAAAGTTAGAAAATTGTAGGTTATTTATTTTAGGGTAAAACCCCCTTCTTTTTGGTTGTTTGCAATTATATTTGTGGCTTTTTCCGTCTGTGTTTGCATTTTGCGTAAATCAAGCGCCACATGAGCGTGATGCCAAAATGAGCGATCATATAAAATGTACAATTAAAAATATGGAAACAATATGCATGCACAGCCAAGTGATGTTCATGAATTATTAATTAGTTTTCAGCCGCACTTTAAGCCCTTTAAGCTGTGTAAATATTTTTATAAAATTATCAATATATTTACATATAATATATATTTTTATAAAATTACTAATGAATGTTTTTCCCAATTATTTTCATTGCAGGTAAGCAACAGTCAGAGATGATGATTACGTATACGCACTGTTTCTGCTCAAAGTGTAAGTGCAAGTGACAAATTCCATTTCGAATTCAATTAAGTCTCAAGAGGAGTTTGTTTGTGTGCAACTGACCGTGCAACAAGGTCAGACGTAAAAGTTTCAGTTTTATTTGCTCGTCTTTTTTTTTTTTGCCTTTGGCAGTTATGCAATCCTTGCGAGGATTTCTCCTTCGCACACCCGCCAGGAAGTCCATATCTCTCTCTCTGGGGTCTTGGCAAGCATTCCCATATCCTGCAGTGGCCACGCCCCCATCCTCCCCATCCTTTTTGCTCTTTTTATGGCCACGTGCGATAATGCGGCAAAAGTTTTACGAGGTCAGGGTGAAGATGCTGCTCCTCCAATTCTCCACGTTGAAGATGCTGCTGCCGATGATGATGTCACTTCAGTGAAATAATTTGATACAAAAATATCAAAGGGGAATGAGTGCCAAATAATGTGGCAAATGAATTTGCATGAACAGAGAAAATAGTCAAATTGGCAAGCATTTGAGTCTTCCAAAAATATTTAAAAAAGATTACAATGTTCTGTGAAATATTAAAAAAATTACAAATAACTAGCGTAAACTTTCATTGAAACTTTTTAACACCACTTCATTTGTTTTTTAATTCAACTCATTTAAAAAAATTATTGATAATATAAAGAAAGATTTTGGTCATTTATATTTTATATTACCACAGAAAACTACTTTTTTATTGAATTTTAAAAAACTTTGTTATTAAAATAATGTAAAGCATTCTATACTTCAACACCAAGGGCTTGTTTCTTTAAAAAAAAATAAATGGGAGTCTGTGTAGTGCAAAAGATAAACTTAAAGAAGCTGCTTTTGAGCTAAGGTTAGTTTTTTTAAAGTATCACCAAGTTTTTTTCTTATTATTCTCTTGTGACCACTTTTTTTTGTAATTTAATTCCTCAAACTGCAAAGTGACAAAACTCTTTCGAGTACTTGGCACTTGTTGCCGCCTCAAAAAAGAAATTCCCAGCAATTCCCAGGCCAAAAATGGCCAAGATCCCAGAAGACGTCAACAACTTTGGCAGGACCACGCCCCAACCATTCTCACAAACGCCCCCAAGTCGCATGCAAAGTGCAGCAGAGCTCAGGGATTGTCAGTTACACAGTTTGTTGGAGTTTCAACTGGAGCTATGTCTCAGTTTCTGGAGTATCTGGCTCAGATGGAGCGGAGTCCAAGAGTCACATGTCTGCTGGCCACGCTCAATTCAATTCAATTAAAAGCCGGCACACGCCGCACCCAAAAGCAAGACAGCGAGTGAAATAAAAAATAAAAAGAACCCGATAGGGGGACACATTTCGATACCATTGCCCTCTTAAAAAGAGATGTCGACTGAAAGAGACAACTTTCGCCAATCAGCTTTAGGCGCTCTCTAAAAAAATGTTTCATACTTTTATAAAAATTTTCAACGCATGATTTCTTAAAATGGAGATTTTAAAATTTTTAGATTTTGAATATTTTCAATCGAACAAATTTGTAAGCCACTTGTTCTAGCACTAAAAAGTGAGATTTTTTCCGTTTGTCAAAAATGGGCGGTCAGGTTTAAACAAATTTGATCCCCTTATAGAAGTTTGTGAAAATTCTCTAAATTTATGAAACGAACGGACGGAGACATTTTAAATGAATTTAAATGCATTTCTTAGTATCGCAAATTTAATAAAAAGATAATAGTGAAGACAACTCGAAGCCACAAAATTCATACATATTATAAGATGAGAATAAATCGAAATTTAATTGGCAAAAGGTATGTGCAATAAATTAAATACAATATTAGATACATTTATCTTAAATAAAATATATTTTTGACATTTAATCAGTATTTTTTAAAGTGAAATTTATCTTTTCATTAAAATATATTTCATTAGTATTTTTAAGTGTTAATTTTATAAAACAAATAAATAAGTTGGTTGCGCTATTTTTTAGTCCCAAATTAAAATAAATTATATTGATACAATTTGTAATTGCAGAACTTTTACAACATGTCATACGTTTAGCAATTTCGATAACAATCTTTACAACCTATTTTTTTCTTTTAGTTTTTTACAATATTTTTCCTGCACTGCTGATTCGTGTCAGCGAACCCAGAAAATCTGATTAAAACCTCGAATGAAATTCAGCGAATCGTTATGCGATATCTTTTTCATTTTGTGTTTCTCCCCTTTGCTTGTTTTGTTGAATTTTTTCCAAGTAAATATCAATTGATATTTGTTTCTTTTTTTGTTTGTTGGTCTGATTTTTGTTGTTTGTTGGTTTTAAACATTGTTCTTTTTGTTTTGGGGTGGAGGGCCTTTGGCATTTTTATTGGGTGTGTGTGTTGTATGTGGTTGACTTACTTATTTGGGGCGGAAAAGTGGGAGTGGCGGTGGTGCAGCGCAGCGCAGCACTTGCCACAAATTATCCAATGGTCTCGGGGCTGCCAGGTTGCCATTCACTTTTCCACATTAACTTCAAGTTTTTTTGCACCCAGCGGAGCGGTGGGAAAATGCGAAAAAGCGAGAGAGACTGGAATGGTGGTCACTTGAGGTTTTCCCCCTTTTTTCCCGCTCCACCAGCTGTTCAATTTCCTCCTGCTCTTTTTTTTTTGTCTGCCACTGCAATTTTCCTTTGATGAGTCATAAAAAGCCCCTGCATAAGTTACAAAAATTATAAAAAGTGAGGGAAATCCCCTTCACATTTTTGCATTCACCCGCACCTTTCCCCGCCCACTTTCTCTTTCGACTTGTGTTCTATTTGCACAAGTGAGCAGCAATTAACGCTAATTATGGAATTTTCTTTTTAAGAAATTAAATCAAATAAAAAAAAGAGGGATAAATGTGCAGCTTACAGGTTTTAAAATTTGATTTAACAAAATTTATTTTCCCCATAAGATGATGCTGTAAAATATATCAATCTAAGCCTTAAAGTTTTCGTTTTAATCATTTCCTTAAATGCATTCAATTTATTTACTATCCAAGCCAATAAACTCTGTTTTAATTACCCTTTACTTGCTTCATGTAAAATCCATTTTTGCTGAAATTGTCAATTAAATTTTCGTAGCCCAATTAAATTCACATGTAAAGCCCTAAAGCCTGAATAGTTACTTAGATCAACATCGCATGTTAATCATTTTGCATATTCAATGAGCCTATATGAGCTTAATTATGATTTATGTAGATTTTCCAGAGAAATTTCCAAAGGGCCTGCCCCAAGGCCACTTTAAGCTGATAAGTTTTCCCCCGTGGCGTTTGTTTGTTTGTTTGTCAAACAAATTTCTTATCAATAAAAGTAAAATACCAGGCCACTCACAAGATACAAATTGAAAACTGCAGTGTTTGCTTTTTTTCCAACAGTTTGTTTGTATCTCCAGCAGCAAGTGCTGTATCTTTGAGATGCAAATTAAAAACGGAGCGCAGATGCGCCAAATATAATTCACTTAAATGCGAGTGACTCACATCCTCAATTTACGTTCGTTTCGTTTCGTTGATGTTTACTCTGCTTTCGTTTGTTTTCCCCCACTCGTTCTGTCTTTTTTTTTCTCCCCTTGTTCATTCATAATTACGTGGATCGGGGGAATTTATGTATATATACCTTATCGCTAAACATGTGACGACAATGCAGTGAGTTCTCTAAAAATGAAGTCTCTGTGGATCACCGACTCTAAAAACCCCCATAAATCAAACTCTATGATTCATCCAATCGGAGTTTTCGATTTCTTTGGCAAATTCTTTTGGGCTTAGTATGTCCGGTTTGGGAACTAATCAAATTTAAACGGGTTCTGGGAATTTATTTGAAAGAAGTCTTAAGAACCAATCAAAGAATTCGCATTAAATTATTAGTATTTGGTTAAACGAGATGGGAAGCCATTTAATCCATTTAAAATAGTTTCTTTAATAGGCATAAAAGAAAAAAACAAAATTAATAAATTCCAAAAAAAAAATGTGAGTATGAGAGGAAGAATATTTGAGTACTTAAATGTAAATTATTTCAGTCCAATATTTTTCATTTTGACTTTTTCATTTTAAAGAATTCATTTAATTTCAGGTACAAAATAAGGTTTAAAAACCTTTTATTTTTACAGCTCAAGAAATACTTTTTTTTTAAATCTTTTTAAAATAACAATAATAATATAATAAACATCTTCCAACCAGGAAATTATCTTTCAGAATAAGCTTAAACTATAATTTGTGATCTTTGTTTTGTTGTTGTTTTTGTAAGACCTCACTAATTTAATCTTTCACCTATTCAAACAAGCGTTTGTTGAATGAGACGTCTTTGTTTTTTCTGCCTGTGACTCACCTGGTGGCTCAACTTTTACTTTTGGCTCTGTTTATATTTTGTTGACCAACTTAAGTTTCATAATTAAAACCAAGTTCAAAGACCTGCCATATATTTATGTCAACATGTCTGAGGCAGACTTTTCATTTTCCCCTTTTATTATTATTATTTTTTGTTTGCTTTTTGTTTACTTGTGTACTCTACCCTGCTAATGAAATAATTAAAAAATAGTTTTGGTGCCACTGGCAGGCGGCAGAAAAAGAGCAAATAGCAAAAACCATAAAAGTGTCAACTGCAGTTGATGAAAAAATCAAAAAAGAAAAAAAACCAACCAAAAATAGTTAGCAGCTCTGAAATTTTGTGAAATTTCGTAGGCGAAGCGAAAAGAATGTCATGTGTGCGTGCAAAAAAAGTGCATGCAAAAAGTGAAGTGAGGGGGGCTGGGGAAGAGGGGGGCGTGGCAGCAGTCACGGCATGCGAAATGTATCTATTAGATACACGCCTGCAAAATGCGGTTAACTGCATTGGCAGCCAACGCAGCTTTTGCTTTGCCATTTACCGTTAGCTGAAGTTGAAGTTGCAGTTGCACTTGTATCTGTATCTGTATTCTGCACTCTGTGTGTATCTGTATCTCTGTGTGTAAATGTATCTGTGAAGTAGAAGCCAGAGCTGAAGCTGAAGCTGAAGTATTTGGGTCACTCGTTGCCGCTTGGCTGCCACTCGAAGTCGTCTAATGCCTCCTCCAATGGCCATGGCGGGTTTTTCAACTTCTTCTCGACTTCTTTTTTTTTCTTCTTTTTTTTTTTGGTTGGCTAATGCAAAGAGGGGACAGTATTTCGTATTCAGTTTGTTACGCTTTTTGGGGGGACAAGACTGTCCGCTAAGAAAGATTTAAGTACTTTTCTTGATTACACTCATTAAAATACAAGCCATGCTTTAGACTCAGCTCAAAAGAAAAACTATTTAAAGTTAGTTAAGCCCTTTATTTTAAAAAGAAAAATGACAACGAAAAATGTTAATTAAAAGTCATTCAAAATAAATGTAAATAAAAAAATGTAAAATATATAATAAAAGCAACTGGGTTTATAACAATTTTCAAAAATTAAAAATTATTAAATTCTCACATTGCTGTTTTCATACAAATTTACAAATATTTAAATTTTTTAAAGTTAGCCTTTAAAGACTTTAAAATAGTTTTAGAAGTTTCTTAAGAAGATGAATTTTATGAGTTCTATGCCGTTAAAATTTTGTGTAAGATTGTTCTAGGCTTTTTTTAATAAAACAACTGATAAAATAATACAAAATTTAACAATTTTAAACTTTTTGGATTTAAGAAAATAACTCTTATTTAATCTTAGAAAAGAAATAACCTAGAGAAGAAAATTAAAAGTTGAAGCTGTAATAAAAATAACATAAAAAAAAAATTGTAAAAAAATGTTTCTGCTATTTTTGACACCTAAAGATACAAGCAAAACCGCAGTTCTTATAATGTTATAATTTTTAAAGGGTATTTAAAACTTTGATACTTCCTAGTAAACGTTACACACTTATTTTGGCTGATGCAAAAAGTCGTCAAAATTATTTTTATTTGGTGAACGTGTATGAATTTTTTGAATGCTGCTGGCTGCGCGATAAGCATAAAAATTCGCATATTCCTCGAGTGTGTGTGTGGGTTAATTTGAAAGTTTCAACTGTCACAAATGTTATAATTGACGGCAGCCACTTGCGAGCAGTGCATCTGTGTATCTGTGTATCTATGTGACTGCCTTTTGTGCCTTTTCGAGCGCGTATCTCACGGATGCAGTTCAAATTTTGCGAGCATTTGGCCCGTTAAGTGCCGTTAAGTGAGGCATTGAGTGACAATGCCTCGAGATTACGCCCACACATAGTCGCCACTCGCGACTCTCGACTAAATGCAAAACAAAAGACCCGGGTCCGGGTGAGTAATGCACTCCGCTCCACATTTCGCCCAGGAAAATATGGAAAATGGAAAGAAAAAAAAACTAAAACTAAAACTGTAACTGCGTACTACGATAGTTGAATAGTTAGTCCAAAGGCAAAGGCAGCAAAGGGGGAAATCGCAGAATGAGATCAGGCAATGACTTTTATAGGAAAAGTTGCGCACACACAAAAGGAATTCCTTTGTTGGAAGTGCTGGTAAATTTTGAAAGCTTAACTTGTTATTGCATTATATTTCAATGGAGCTGAAATCATATTCTCTGAAGCTATTCTCACACTTAAATTAAATTTAAATGAAATGATAATGGAAAAGTTGTGAAAGTAAGGAACATAGATTATGAAATCATTTATAAACGTTTGAAAATATACCAGAGAGATTACTATGAAAATATAAAACAAATGAATAAAGGCTGTATTTAAATTAAGGTCTTTGTTCAAAGATTAAATTTTAAAAATGAATAAAACAACCTAACAATTCACTGCTTAATTTTAAATAATTTAGTGCCTCACGAAAAAAATGTCCGTAAGAAATCATAAACGCTAAATAAAATACCAACAACCGTGTGCTTATTAAGATAAATTTAAATTAAGTAATTATTGACGCCTTAACTCAAAGGTTGATTTTTAAAAATTAGATAAAAATACCTAAAAATTCACTGATTTAAGTTTTAAAAATTTAATTTCTCACGAAAAAACTTAAAAAAAAATCACACACGCTAAATAAAAAACCATTAACCGTGTGCTTATTGAGACAGATTTATATCGTATCTTTATATCCGTAAAGTTTGCAAATCCAAGAGCCAAAAAAGCCCGAAACAAAAACCACTTAAGCCAAGCCCAAGGTCAATTGCGAAAATATCCATCAACAAGAGTTTTAATATGGCCAAAAAAATCTTGAACGCTTTTTTTTATAGCCCCCCCCAGAAGGCATCGTGTGTGGGACTTTTTGGAACTGAAATGGTAATATGTTCGTGGGAAAACTCCAGAGGAGATCGGAGGCGACGTGACTTTGAATATATTTTAGAAATACAATTGGGCAAATTGCAATTTATTAAATTGTATCTGTATCTGTATCTGTATCTGTGTGTGACCCCGGTTAAGTGTCTAATTATGCGCAGATACAATACACTCTTCTTGGGGTTTTTAATAAAATATTTCCGCTGCTGCTGCTGCTGCTGGAAAATCTCTTTCTCTGCCGTTTGGAATTTTTCTCGTTTTTCCGTTTTGCTAATTTCTGCGCATTTGGCTTCGGCTTTGGCACTGCCATTTTCACTTTACCATTCATGACTTGGCTCGGGCTTTTGGGCTGCGTGTTTATTGCATCCGTTTTGTGGCATACTTTTCGTGCCGCTTTTGTTGCAGTTTTTTTTTTGTATTTTTAGCTGCAGCTAAGCACGAAGCGGATATTGTCACTTTTGCAATTACAACGCGCATAACTTTGCACAATAAAAAAAAAATATATAAATATAAATGCACGCTATAGAAAACTGCCTTGGCAAAGGCAAACAGTGAATGAAATCGGAGAGAGAGAAAGAAGCGATGCAGAGATAAGCAGAAACAATTTCATAAAAATAAAGATAAGGTTAAATATACAATTGAATTGAAAATAATTCAGCAGAGCAGGGAAGAGCCAACAAAAAGCAAGAATTCCCAGCACAATAAATGGGATCAAGGCAAGGCGAACGGAATTAAGTCAAAAGCAAGAAGTCAAGTGTGCCAAGTATCAGATTCAAGATTGTGACCAGGAAAAATGTGTATAAATACATATATTTTATCCAAATTAAAATACATTTTATGGCCATAACTTCAAAGCTGTTGAAATCGTTTGATTTAATTTTTCTTTTAATTTGTGTGGGCGATTAGGCACGTGTTGGATTTGGTTTGTTCTGGACGAATTTGGAAAAGAATTAATATTCACAAGCCACATTTGGTAGCTGTCGAGAGACTTAAATTTTTAACAAATTAAAATATCAAAGACTGAACAATTAACAGTGTTTTTGAGTTCACATTGAAAGAATTTCCTTGTTTATATTTTGGTTTAAAAAATAAAATCTGTTATTAGTAGTTAGTGTCAATGAATTTGAGCTTAAATAAGTTTTTTATGCAGTGATAAAAAATCTATTAGGTACACAAACTATAGTAGAAACCCATCATCAAATTCATAAACCAACAACCCAAAAAAATTTAAAAAAATCGGTAAAACTATAACAATAATTACCGTAATCAGTCTAAGTTGGAAAAATTCCCTTGTTTTTATTTTATTTAAAAAAATAAATTCTGATATTATGTACTTAATGTCAATGAAATATTACGACGTGTTAAAAAATTATATAAATTATATTAGTACCAGTAAAATCCCATCAACAAATTCATAAACCAACAACCCAAAAAAAAATTCAAAAAACTCGGTAACCCTATAACAATAATTCCCGTAATTTTTCCCACCTAATTAACCGCTGCCATAATTGTATGTCAAGAGTTCACCAGCCTCATTCGTTTCAGTCTCAATAACCATTTTCCAACCCATTCCGCCGACGATCTTCACAAGAAAGCGAAGCGGTGAAAAAAAACCAAATTCGTCGACAACTTTCACATTTTCGGTTACAATGAAAAAAAAAAATATTTCTTCAGCGCGCTCAACTCTGGCATATTTTTTTCTTTTTTCGTCTGTCGGGCCCTCAAAAAAATCAAAGACGAACGAGAGGCGCGTGCAAAAGACAAAACACATTGAAAAATACAAAAAAAATAATAATAATAAGACAACAAAATCTCAGAAATCTCCGAAAAAATCAACCGAGTTCAACGAACGCAAATGAAGAAAGACAAAAAAAAAACTAAACAAACCAAACGAAAAGTCACGGAAAGAGATGGAAAAAAAATTTTTATAAACAGCCAGCATATAATTAACACAATGAAGTGCAGAAGTAAGCAAAGAAATCGAAGCAAAAAATTGTTTAACAATTTTTGCTTGGCAGCCAAAAGTACCAAGATGTTTGCCAAAGTCTTGCGAAATCTCCAAACGAATTTCCAGCGAAAAATAAATACTTTTTTTTATCGTTTTTATTTGCCAACGTATAAAAAGAGACTAATAAAAATGCGGAATGCAAAAACAAAGCGCCAAAAAAACGCATTCAATAAAAAACAAACAAAATAATAATTTAATAACTTCGCTCGCAATTTCTGACTAATGTCGCAAAGCAAAGCAAATAATTAACAACGGAATTCCTGTCATAAATTGTTGGGAGCTTAAATTATTTTTAATTAGCTGGTGAAGAAAAAAAAATGTAATTAATACTTGTTTATAAAGAGGAAACTAATTGTTTTTAAGTACAAGGCTTTATGACTTTTTGTTTCAAGATTTTTATGGTGCTTTTTTTTAAAGAGAGTTTTAATTTGTATAGTGGAGCTGTTATTTTGCTGAATATGAAACTAAAAAAAAAAGTAAGAACCAATGTGATGTGATTAAATATAATTTGTATGACTAGAAAATGATTGACTGCACATTAATAATGTCACAATAAACAAAATGCAACAAAAGATTGAAAAAAAGCTAACATATTCATTTTCTATTCAAATAAATTAGTTTTGTGTTTTAATAAAATAACAATCCAGTATTCGAATATCTCATTAAATCAGCCTGTCTGTTTCTGTCACTTTGATTTAACTCTACAAATTGGCGATGACAATTCTGATTAATTTTTTATTAATATTCGTATGCGATCTTTTGTCTATATAAAACCCCCCCACAAATCAATGTTCATTAGAGGGCGTGACGACGGAGAACAAAAATTAATATTGCCATAAAACGCTCATAAAATATGTTAAATAAAAGAAATGGAAATCCATAAACATATACTATACATGTGAACGACATCGGTGATGGACAGTGGGTGAGAGAGGGCGTTACATATATATTTTTATATATGTATATATGTTTATATATATATTTTAGGTGGCTGTCAAAGTGACGCCATTTACGGTTTGACAGCCACAACAACTTCAAAAACAACAAATGACAGCAGGCGTCGTTAGTCTGTCTGAATCTTGATGATGGGAAAAAAGGAAAAAAGGGGGCGGTACTGAAGTGACATATGTGGATGGCAGTTAAAATTGCTCGCAAGCTGTCAATAAATTCAGCTTAAATCACGTAAAAGTTGCCGAGGAGAAAAGGAGAAAGCAATTTTTTTTTTTCAAAATTAATTCACAAAAGTTTTGGTAAACAAACGAAAATTATTGCACACATAAATAGTTGAAACTGAATGGCAGAGAGACTTAATTAAAAACATTTTCTTAGCTCTAAGAAATAATATAAAAATATAAGAAACAAATATAGCTAAATTTAATTTTCTTCTGCCTTTTAGTTTTCCAAGAAAAATTTGATAATTTTCCAATTACAAAAAACAATTAAAGCAAAGCTAACGGAAAATTGAAAAGATTTCCTTTTTAAATTAAGGGCATTTTCCTCTCGTTTGAAGGGCTTCAATTAGACGTATTTAATTTGTATTTTACGCCTGACTTTTCTTTTGCCCAAGAAGGGTTTCCTTCCATCCATAGAAAAAAAAGAGGATGATTAATTAAGGTTATTGTGATTAATGTTCTTACCCGAACCCAAGGCCTTAGCATACAAATCAGCGAAGCGAGTGACTGGCTGACGGACGAGGACCTTTTCGAGAGGCAAGAAAACAATGACCACAAGACGGGGAATCTATATACTAAGTATATATACATCATACACTATGGTATCCACTGACCCAAATCTGGGGTGACACTTGGGGGGAAGAACAGGTGGAACAGCGGAACTCAACAGCTGGGCAAACATTTGATTTGGCTGCGGCTCAGTGGCGCTCAAACTGTGACAGGTGCAAATTGTTGAACCTCTGTTTGTCTGCGTGTCCCTTTTGGTCCTTTTTACACCTGGACTGGGTCACACACACACACACACACACACACACCCTTAGGCCCTTTTTCCCGGATTTTCCTGCTTCTACTTGTTTTCCTGTTTCCCCACTTCCTGTCCAAGTTTTATTGGTCTGCGTCTGAGTTAAGTCTGTTTGAATTTTCTTGTTGTTTTCTTTTTTTTTTTTTTTTTGGGGAGTTTTTCCATGTTTTGTCCTTGAAGTATCCTCAGTGGCTGCGGCCTTATAAATCTTCTTTTTGGACAAAATGGCGCAGCACGTAAATCGCCATTAGTATTCGTGTGCGTGTCTCTAAACGATGGTGGTCAAAATAATAGTTTTAAATGTTAATTGCTTTAAGGTTTTTAAATTTCTGGTATTTTAAATAGATCTAATCGAAAAAATAGGATTTTAACCTTATTTTAAATGATTTGAATATGTTTTTTAATGTCATTTGGGCTTATTATATGTTTAAAGATTTAAAGACAAAAAGTCTTCAATTAAAAAATAAATAATACATTTGCATAGCTCTAAAGAATTATTTTTTATTTTTTGCAATATTATTTTGTCCATAAAAATGTTTAAAATTAATTTTATCTCTTAAAAATTAATTTAAGTTTGCAAACTAAAATATAAGATTTTTGAAAAGGCCTTAAAATAGGAAACTCTTAAACATAAGTGCGGTAAAATACAGCTCAATACCTAAATTGGCACATTAAAAAAAAATTATTTTATTTTTAACAAAATATAATAAATAAAGTGCTTTTGTTTGTGACCTCATCTGTAAATTTGATTCTTTGTCTTTGTGCTAGGGAAATAAATTATTTTCTGCTTCGGCTATCAGCGAACGTAGCCTTATTTTGTCTTTTCACTTTTGTTTTGGCTCACTCGTGTTGCCAAACTAATTGTGCCGCCTTTTTGGCCATTTTTGCCATTTTGGCCCACCTCACTCCCACCTCCATATTGCTTTGCATGCGTTGAACAATTTATGAGCACTGCGGCTCAGTGGAGTACAAGATAAAATTGAAGAAAAAAGCGCAGCAGCAGCATCGTTTGTCGCGGCATAAATAAAATTAATTATTCAGGCAAAAAGGCAAACGGCTTTGGTTTCGGCTTCGGCTTTGACTTTGGCTACAGCAAATGGCCAAAATGGCAAAATGGCCAGCTGGTAAAGTCCACAAAAGCAAAGCAAAGCCGTAAAAGTCAAGAACAACAGCGAATTGAAATTTAAGTGCCGCCAAAAGGCAAAAGTCGTGGATTTAAATAAAAGGTATTGTGTCTGTTAGAAGCAACAATTATTTATCCCAGGGCAAATAAATATTTATCATCTGAAGAGGGGTTAATTTACAGGATAAACAATGGGCTTCCGGGGGGTCAGAGTGCAGAATCTTTTTGTGGTGATTTTGTGATGAATAATAGAAGACAGTTTTGAACGAAAATGATTTTATTTCTTAATATTTAAAGGATTTATTAAATTATTAAAGCCTACTACTAGTTTTTAGTAACCCGTTTAAAAAGCCTTAAATACATTTTTAAAAGTTTTTTCTTTAAAACCATTATTATTAGAAATTTAAAAACCTATACCTGTCTTTAAACAAATCTATTCTACCAATTAGTTAACTACCATTAGCGGTAAATCTTACTTATATGTATCCTTCACTTTCTCCCGTTGCTAATGAATCTCGTATAACAATTACTCCTCCGGAAATCCTGCTCCTTGAAATCCTCCTTCGCTTTAATATCTTGGCAAAATAACGGATTGAAACAAAGCAAATAAAAGAAGCCAAAGAGAAGGGAAACAAACCAACGGTTAACCTATAGTTATACACAGATGACCACGCCCCCCGCCTTTTTTACCGCCCCCATTCTGTGGGGGAAAAATTAATTACGTACGCTTTAAATTTGATTTCATTTGTTTTCGTTACGCTGGTCCCCTTAGATTCACTTTAATAAAGGTACTTCAAAAAATGTATATATATATAAGAATAAATAAAATGTTATACCCAATTATTGTTATTTCTTAAAATTTACAAAACTATAGTTCTTTCAAATTTGTCTTAAATTTTGAAATCAGCTTTAAATGAAATAGTTTAAAGTTGTAATTATATTTTAAAGACCTTATCTTTCATATGTTTTTACTTTTTAAAAACACAAAATTATCGTTATTTTAAAACTATGTTTTGTAATGATTTTTTTTTAAGCTGAGTGTACAACCTTTGTGTACTCATTACTTGGCCACCCACTTTACCCCCTTTTTACACTTTTCTTACCGCCTTCCTTGTGCCTTGGTCATTCGTCTTCCATTTCGTGTTTTAATGAGCTTCATGCGCCACACGCTGAATTCGCTTTCTTCGCTTTTTGTTCTTTTTTTTATTTTTTTCGCCTTGACTTGTTATTATTATTGTTTTTTCCTCTCCACTCTTGATTCTCCCCGTCTCTTTCCCTCGCAGCAATATTTAATTTTTGTTTTTTTTTTTTCTTCCCGCTCGCTCACTGGCAAATTGCGAATTGCGGGTTAGCATTTCTTAATGTCAATGCCATTGTAGCGACCAGAAGAAGAATTACTCTAGTGGTGGGTGAGGGGGAGGGTGGTTGAGGGGGAAGAAAGAGGGGAAGACGGGGGTGCGAAATAAAAAAACAGAACTCTCGACAATAACCGAAATTCTCACTTAAAAAAATCCTTTTTACTAACTTAAAATTACATTATTTGTTAAGTCAAAACTCTCAGCTAAGAATTGTGTTTTAAATTTTATTAAACTTTAGAATGGCTTCCAAATGATTTAATTTTATTTCAATTTTATAAGAGTTCAAATTAAAAATATGCAAAGGGGTTCCATTTTTTTTCACTGAGTTTTTAAACATTTTCCTTGATTTTATTTGAATAATTTCAGTGACTATTTTGCTTTTAAAACACTTTTACTTTACTTTTGACCTAGCTACAATACTAATTAAAATCGAAATTTCTAATACAACTACAATTTTTATTTAGAATTTTTCCCAAGTGTACATGTCCTGCACAGAACAAGGAAAGTTCAGCATTATTCCCTTCCCTTTATTTTTTTGGCTTAAGTGCGCAAGTTAATTGAATTGGGGCTTATGCGAGGGGGGGTAGTGGGTGGCAGTACAGTTCCTACTAATTGTTAATTGCTCGGGGGTTGGCCGAAACAAGAAGAAGAAGGAGGAGCAGAAGCAGCCAGAAGCACTGCATGCATTTATGGTAATGCGAAAAACTGAAGAGCAGCGAACAACGAACAACGAACAACGAAACAAACCGAAAAACCCAGCGGGCGAAGAAATTGAAGTGCGGATTAGGGTCGAAAGTGCAACAAATTGAAAGTGTTAACGATTGTGGCTAGGATTGCCGGACAGAACGCTGCAGGGGGGTGGAAATAAATTCAAGAAATAATTAAACATGCTGATTAAGTGGCGCTATAATTATTGCCGAGTGGCCAGGAAAAATAAAAGCAGGAGTTGGTAAAAAAAAGTTGCGGAAAACTTTGGGATTTATTAAAGGGTTGTAGGGCAGTAGTTTCTTGATTTCTTATTAAATCAATTTATTTAAAAACTATTTGTAAAATGTATATTGATTGAGTTTAAGTGGGAGTTTACACACTAAACTAATGACTGGGTTTTGTGCATTTTAATTTCATAGGTGCATTCAATTAGTCAGAAAATGATTTAAAATTTTTTATTTGTTATTATTCGTGAAGAAAAAACAAAGCTGGTTTAAATGTTATTTGAAATACTAAATAAATTATACCAATATTAAAGAAACCTTTTGTATCCAAAGAGGCCAACAATTTTATTAGATATAAGATAAATAAAATCGTACAACATTTTAAGTCAATTATTTTAAAGAGACTTTGCAAGATATCCTAACTCAGATATTTTAGCACTTTGTCTTTTAAAATATATATTTATATTTTATATTTTTAAAGCTTCTTAAATTTATTCCAAGCTGAAAATATCCTTACCCACTGTTTTTCACCTTTCTCCTTTTAAAACATATTTTTAGGTAATTGAATTAAGCTCCTTAAATTTATTCCATGTAATTCAATTAAATTCTGACTCATTAACCCAGCAAGGAAATCCCTTAAATGGTTATCTTTAATTACTCCTGCGTTACCCACCCACCTCCTTACATCCCCACTAATCGCTATAAATCTCGTAACTAAACCGAAAATACGCGCCATTAGCCCCGCCATGCGATCCACCTGATATCCATACATTATGCACCTGATACGACCAAGACATTAATTTAAAGCCCCGCAAGGAAAGCCCCCTTTCATCCCAACTTAACTTGGCTGGAAGAGACAAAACCAATAAACCAAATGCTGAGTAACAGCCTTGTTCATGTCACAGACGAAGGTCACAGGGGAGGGAGGGGGCGGTGCCTTTTGGGGGTGGGGCCTTTTGGTTTATCGCTCAGACAACGCGCAATTTTTCGTTTTAATAACAATATTTACTCATCATAAAGTATAAATGAAGGCATAATGTGTTGACGGGCTATATGTATATATATATATCTGTAGACATTAATGTGTATATCCGCTGGCAGATGGGTGTAAATGTGGGTGGGTGTGTTGTTGTTGTTGTTGTTACTGTAGCGGTCACAGCTGGCTGCCACGCCCACGTACGCGTAACGCCCACTTTTCCCCTGGCTGCTGACACGAAAATTTCACGGCTGTTTCAACGCTTTTCCTGTTTCCTTTTTTTTTTTGCGTTTGCGTTTTTTGTTGAGCCATTTTGCCGTTGTCTATGAGGACTTCACTTAGGTGACATACAAAATGCCAATATTTGCATGACAGGGGGGAAAAAGTGGGCGGAGAGAGAGAGAGAGAGGCTGTGTGTTTGCCTCGTCAAAGATATTGGAAATTCAAATAAACAGACAGCAGTCAGGGCACTGGGAAAAATATTACAGACTAAACACTTAAGAACACTCTTTAACAAAAGGAATCATAAAAGCAATATTATCAGCAAAAATCTGTTACAAAAATATCTTTATACAATTTTTAAGAAAATTGTATTTTAAAGTTGACCTTAATAAGTCAACCTTTGTGAAGTAAAACTCTTTGTAACATAAGCTTTTAATTCACTTTAGTAATTTTATTCACAATCATGAGTTAAATATCATAAATATTATATTAAAATAACAAAATCAACATCTTCATAAATAATTTATTAATTGTTTTTTTGTCTTATTTTTATGAGCAAACTTAAAAGATTTAAATCACTATATAAATTTACTAGAGTGTTCTATCTATTCCTTATTTATTATAAAATATTAACATAAATTCTATCACTACAATAAAGTATTAAATATTAATGAAAGATTATTTTTAAAGTATTTTGTACATATTTAGATTTTTTCGCTTAGTGATAAGCTTAAACAAAACGTGCGACACGTGCAGACAGGCAAATATTACTGGGTGGCGCCACCCCCTCTCCAACTACAATTTCCCCTGGGAAAACAGACTCCCCATTTAAGCATCCTCCCCTGCCCCCAGTGTTTTTTCCAGCCCCTCGACAAAACCATCAATCAATGAGTCTTAGAGAATTTTGTTGCCTTCGATTTGTGGGCAAGCGTTTAACGGGGCGTATGCGCAATTAATGCAATGTCGTTGGGGGATGTGAAGAGAACTCTTTAAGCTTTCCATGATGGAATTCGTGAATGTTCTGCTCTAATTGCATTTTGCGAAAGTTATTTTTTTGTTGTGTTTTATTTCTATGTTTTATTTCATCATAATTATCAAGATAATTGCACACGCATCGTTAATTGGAGGTGAATTAGGGGATAAGCAGGGAAACTGAGAATTGGAGAAAGAGAAAATTACACCGAGATGGGAATGTGAGATGGGTGAGGGAAAAGTGTTGATTATAACAAGCCAACTAACCGCAAATTGGTCCAGATTTGATTGGTAATTATCGAGAACATCAAAGAAAATTCCTCTGGGACTTAACTTTTGCAATCAATATTCCAAATATCAAATTGACACCCTCGCACAAATCATTTGCATGAAAAGAATCATAAATCAAGCTCAAGACAATCGAAAGTTTATTCAACTCCCTGGGCATATTTATCAAAAGGAAAACGTGGGTGGAAATAATATGTATAAAAGATATAAACATAATATGATGGATTCATCGACAATAACTCACTTAAGTATAACAAAGCACATATTCAATCTGTGGCCAATTCCATTTGATTTTTGCCAGTCAAAGTTTTTGGTTTTGTTATTAATTTTATAGTCAATTTGTGCGTGTTTTTTGCGTGTGCGTGCCACCAACAATCGGAACCTCCAGACAACAGCCCTGACCCCTGACCCCTGATCCCTGACTAACTGAACAAATTACAGACTGTGGAGGGCAGGAGAATGGGAAGCCAAGTGGTTCAACAATGCGTAACAACAGGAAAGCAATAACAATTTGCAATTAGCTGAAACGCGTTTGAGCCGCAACTTTGTTTTGACACTGCTGTCTGCTAAAAATGTTTAAAAGGGGGGCTAAAAGGGGTTTGAAGGGGGCTAAAGGGGTGCCGAGCACAAGGTCAACGCATCAGGGCAGAAAATTAAAGTGGAAGATGATGATGATCTAGCGAGGGTTGATAACGAAGTCTAAGATATTGCTAATATTTAAATAGATTTTTATTAAAAAAGCTAAAGATTTAACAAATGGACTATGTCTTAATCGTACAATTATTTTTACTTACATAATTATTTTCTTACTGATTTGTAACGTATAAAAGTACACTTCTGAAATATAAATATTTCTTTATGTCTTAAGACTCAGATGTTTTTAACAAAAGAAAATTTGAATTTATTCGTTTTAAAATTAATTTTCACTAATGCTCTTTATGATATAGCCTTGAGTCTAGAGGTTTATACATATTATAAGGTTTTATAAATGGTGGCTTAATATTACAAAATTATATTCTCAATTTTGGTTAGTAACTTATTTTGTTACAAGAGTAAATTTAAATTATTTGTTTGTAATTTACTATCTTAAAAAAAATATTAAATTGAAAAAGTTTTGTTTGAACAAAAAATATTTATTCTAGAGCCCCAACATATTTATAAAAACATATAAAAAATTGTTGGTACTCTTAAAAATATTTTCTTCCCCAAATTCATGACATTTAAGTTGCTTTCAACTATTTAAATTCAATTAAGCAGTACATACTCCCCATGAAACTCTCGCTAACTTGTAGTTAACTTACACTTTCCTTGGCGAAAACCACCTCCTGAAGAACCCCAAGCCCAACCCCAAATCGCTTCTTAAGCAGTTTAGCATTAATTAAGTTTGAGTAGAAGTTGCAGACATTGGTGGGGCAGGGCGACGAGGTGGTTTAGTCGCTGAAGTATAGTACTTTATTTAACTGTCTGTCTGCTGGCCAAGTGATAAGCTATATCCCCCTTTTCCTGCTGCAGTAACGGACCCCCCTTTTTGCCTAACTAATTGCTGCCTTTTAACACTTGAGGGGAAATTCACTTGCCACTATCTATCTATCTCCCTCTTTGGCCGGTGTGCATTTCCTGGCCAGACAAACTTCCCCGAGACCCTTCAACACAAAAAAAAAAAAACCCCCATTTCCTCCCTGTGAAAAACAGAATGATTAACTGCAATGGGGGAGAGGGGTGGAAAACTCTTGGTTTCAGTTTATCAGCCATCATCGGCTTTCCGCTTTTCTGTCTGTCATTATGCGTCAGCGCACTAAACCAACATTTTTACACCTAAGAGCAGATCAAGAGGCTCCAGACTAAAGGTTTCTGCCGGCGGATGGAATTTAACAGTTGATTGGACTTTGGCGGGGCCCAGCATTTTCGGCCTCAATGAGTGCGAGACATGGCTAAGCGTATTAGCAGCCGCATTACCGTTAAGTTTACAGTTTAACTATTAAATGCGAATGCGAGGAGGGAATCCCCATCACCACCCACCCACACACCTACAAACACCCATCCGCAATCCATTAGCCGACATTACGCATACGCCGCGTGGTGTTCATAAAAAATGCAACTCTGCATTGTTTAGCCAGCGAAACAGAACAAAAAAGAAGGCTGTGAAAAAAAATAAAGAATAGAAATGGGGAAAAGGGGCCACAAGTGGGCGTGGCCACGTTCCTTTTACGTGACGGGGCATGCAAAGTGCAAAGCTGCAGCTGCAGCTGCGAATCGCATTTTTAACCCATCCATATTGATGTGCAAACATGGAATGCATTTTATGATGAACATGGATTTCCCCGCCTTTTTTTTCGGGCTCAACCTTTAAATATTTATGGGTATGAAAAAGCGTGGGAATTTAAAAGAAAAAGGGGCGTCAAGTGGGGGAAAATATTTAATATTTATTTAATAATGAGCAGGAAACGATATATATATAGATATTTTAATCGCTTGATGTAAATTCTGTGTTATAAATAAACAGAAAAAAATATATACCATAAATCAGCACAACACAACCGCAAAAAAGGTTCAATGGTTTTAAATTAACATGTGTAAATGCCTTGTACAAAATTATTAATAAGCTTTAAAAAGTTTAATATCATAGTTTTGTAAACATTTATGTTAAAAAGTCTTTAGAGACCAATGTCACCTTAAATACTTTATATTCCCAGGGAATGTTATGGTACTAAAACATAATAATACAATAATTCAATTATTCCACTTGAAATACAATTGCCTGAACAAGATTTGCTGGACATTCTGTAGGTCTTATCATTTATCAAAGTAACTTATGCGCTAATCTCGACCAGACATCATCGTCCGTTAACAAATGTTTGCTCATTCCCAATCTTTAGCCATTTTCATTATTTTCTTCGTCGCATTGCAGCCAAAAAAATAAGAGGAGAAATACATAGAATTGAAAAGCAATACAAATCCACAAATCAAAATATATCTGAAATGTTTGAGGGGGGCATGGGGCAATGGCAACTTTCGGGGCGGTTCGCTGTCGTTTATTCTGTGGCAATGACATGCGACAACGTTGCAGTTGAAATGGATCCCCAGATGGAATGGAAATGGAAATGGAAATGGTAGTAGTGGTTCTACCCCCTCTAATGACAGATCCAGACAATGCTGAGGCTATGATTCTGATTTTGACTCTGATTCTGATTCCGACTCCGAAAGCTCTGCCAAGAACCCCAAAAACTTCGTTTGTTCACCCCGCCGACGGTCGCTCTCTCCATTTCTCCATTTCTCAATTTTTCTCTGTGCCCCAAAATGAGGCTGCCAAGAAATGTTTGCTCTAGAGATTTCTATGTTTCCAACACACACACACATTTATTAAAGTCAACTATTGAGAGGACGAGGATGGGGGGCAGTGCAGTGCCTATGACAGGAGTGGATGGGGATAGGGATCAGGATCGGGATCTGCAGGATGGGGAGTGCCCACTGGATATTAATCATCGGGCAGACTTAAATTGCAAATGAAATCGGAATTGGGCAACGGTGCGTATGCGTATCGTAGTTGAGTAGTTCGAGGCGACAAGGGAACCAGAAATTGGCAGACTCTGTCAAGCATTTTGTTGGCTGCAGCAAACACAAACATACATATTCAAATGTATACACAGTGGAAATAAATTAGAAGAAAAAACCACAATGGTTTTATTATTAAAATGTATTTATACACTTAAATTTAATTTTTATAGAAATATAACCAACAAGAAGTATCTACTTTTAATGGACATTAAATTTGTAGGAGCAGCAAACAAATTTTACAAATTCTTTGATTTTAAAGCTCCCAATTATTTGGCTGCAAAGTAAACTCTAAGAAAATAAAACATTTCTTTTATTTAGGTACTTGAACTTTGCATTTACCTACATATAAGGTGTACGAAATAAAAAATTCTGACAGCTCATTTTTTGGTATAAAATATTAAATCCTTTATGTAGCAACGAATAAAAATTACAGCTTTAACCTAATGTAAGCTGGAATTTTACTTAACATTAAAACTACTTACTAATCAATTATTAATGTAACCAAATACATTTAAACGAAATTGTTAACCAAGACAAATTTATTTAAAAAGAGGTACACAGGGATATTAGAAGACAGCACTGATTCATTGTACCTATTTTACTAACAAACTATTTTCTAAGGCAATACTAACATAGTTATATATTATGTTATTTAAATATATTTATTTAATGTTATTTATCTTAAAACATAAATAATAAATTCCTTTGCTGTGCATAAATATATTCGCACACATCCACAAAAAGTCAAAGAGACGGCGAGCGAGAGAGAGGGATATCCATTAAACAAACACAGAGAAATCGCCGCTGACATAAAGCAGCAATGGCTGTCCTGGCAATGTCCTGGCAATGTCCTGGTGTCCTGGTGTCTCGCTGTCGCCTCGCTGGCGCCAGCTGTCGCCCGCTTTAACTTGTGCCCTCATACATGAATATATATATATATGTGTATGTAGATGGGTTTATGTGTGTACTATATTGTATCTACGAGATACCCGTACTCCCAGTACCACCAGTACTCCCAGTACCAGCACACATCATCAGCATATTGCCGGTTGTTAAGACATCTTGTTGGATCTTAAGTAATGTATCCCCCTTTTTCTTACTTACTTGCAGGTCCTGCCACCGTTCAGATGGTGTCACAGAACCGACCTCCGCCCCCGATGCCGGTGCCCGTCCAGGTGCCCCAGTACGTCAACGAGAACGGAACGCTCACCCACGTGATGCTCTCGCCGCAGCAGTACCAGCAACTGCATCCTGTCCAGGGACACCTTCATCCAGCTCCTTTCGTAAGTACTCTTGTTATTACTCTTTGATTTTAAGCAAGTTTTAAATTTTTTTGTTTGGTTTGGGGATGTTAAATACTAAAAATTGTAAAACTAAAAGAGTGTTTATTTTCTACTGTTTATTCCAAGGTAACTTAACAACAAAATATAATAATAGTTCTATTAAATAAAATAGCAGAGCTATCAATTACTCTTGATATTTCTCATTGTTTTTAAAAGTCAACATTTGTTGTATGATAAAAAATCGTTAAAAAAAATTAACAAGCGTAAAGGGTATTTTTTAAATACCTCTCGTTTCCTTAACTTTTTTATCTAAAGAACTCTTAATTCTAATCAGAATTTTCATCATATATTTTAATCAGTTTTTTTGTTTTTAACAGTTTAAACGGTCAGTTGGTAACCGACTACAAAAATGTAAGAAAAAATAATTAATACTCAATAAGAGTTTTATTTTTTTAACTTTAATAATATTTGGCCTTAAACCAGTTCACATATATTAGTTCAAAATTATTTAAAAAAAAATCCAACCGTTAAAGAAAATATACGAAAATATGAACAAAGGAAAAAAATTATTTATACAAGAATATCAAATTTTCTCAAAAACCAATACAGTATTTCAAAAGCTCAAGGAGATGCTTCAACTTTAATTTCAACGAGCTCAGAAATTATTAAAAGTTATACAAAAAATCGAAACACTACAAAAGTAGTTCTGAATAGTTCTCAACATTGTTAGCCAAGCTTTTACCTCATTACAAAAAAGCAAATTAAAAATATGTCAATGTGCAGCGGAATTTCCTGTAAATTAATTAATTGATACTGATGCACACACTTCAAACCGTTGAATCGGAATAGGAAAAAAACCAAACAAACGGTTGGCAATCGAGTTGATAATGCTCGTAGAATACGTACTATATATATACCCATATCGGAAAGGAAAGACGTTATCTCATTTCCATCCCATTGGCGGGTACTTCCTCCGCTTATCAATTAATTGACAGCTAATTGAGCGAACAACCAGCAATCAGCAGCAATAATTTCCAACGAAACTGACATAAAAATATAATTTATTGACCAAATGTCGCCGTGTGCGGCAAACAAACCGGATTGGATCCGGGTGAAGCTGTTCCAGGAAAAATAACAAACTAAAAACTACAAACTATTCAATTGCAACTAGACCCTCGACTCGTGCTGCTTATGCATTGTGAAACTGAACCGGGCCCAAAACAATGGCTTAAATGGCTTAACTTTTAGCTAAACAATAACAATTCAACTAAAGTTTAAATAGAAACAAAAGCAAGCTGTCGACTGTTTTCCATATATAATTTATTTATTTATTAATTTATTGGTTGGCTCAAGTTTAGTTCTTAAACTGCCATATCGTTTTATTTGTTTGCCTTTCTCTGAGCCGGAAAATTGCGGGAGTTGCGGGGGGAGGTGGAAAAGTGTGAAAATTGCATAGCTAATTAGTCCATTTCGCACAATTCCAAAGTCGCACTGCTTCTCAATCCCTGACTCACTGTGCGCAAATATTTGAATGACAAATGCATTCTGAGGTCTGAGCCTGAGTTTATTTGCCCACTGAATTCGTTTCACTGCATTTCGCGAGCTGTCATTTAGGCGTGAGCTCTGACAATCGTTATAAGAAGACAGTTGACTTGAATGCTAATTAACCAGCTAAGAATAGGTGTTTGACAACTGATATTCAGATAATTTACCAATTTTAAATTTTTTTGTAGGAAAAATATTTTGAAAATATATTTAAGGTATGATAAAATTAATGAACACTTGAAGGCGAAATTTTCTAAGAAAGCAAAAAAATTAACACACATTTTACAATAGTGTTCTTAAAATATTTTTATCACTTTATTTAAGTGATTTTTTGCTCTTTACTCTTTACTTTTTAATTACAGTCAAAAATATTTATCTATTCAAGTCATCGTTTATACAAAATTTGTGTAAAAATAAACTTATGGAAATTCCCAACTATTAAAAGACATTTTTATTGAGTAATGAAGCATTTACACGTACAGATAATTAAAAAAGTCTAAGAGACATAAGTCTGAGGAATTTTTTTATGAAGAACACATTCAATAAATGTTTAATTATCTCAGGAGATATTTTAAGACTTTCGAACATTGAAATGTATTTATTTGAAGTTTTAGTACCTCTCTAATTCCCCATTTTATTTGATTGATTATAACTACAATTTGTTTAGCAAATATATTTTATAACGCAAAAAGTTTAAATGAGCCGAACAATTTAATTTACTTTAACCATTAAATCAAGTGAAATTTATTTTAATTCGACTGCCACAAATTGCTGTCATTTGAATATATTTTCGCATTTTCAGGCCCATTAACATGCGGAACTAGTTCGCTTGTCTGCGATGGCCAAGTTCAGAGTAGTAGGTTGCTGCTGCTGCATTCCATTTAAATTGCCTCGCTAATTTGCAAAATGGCAGCGAATGGCTTGTTAACCAAAGCAGATGAGCGTTACCCATTCACATCACGTTCCAAAGCCCCATCTCCTCCAGCTTTTCCCATCTGTTGCTCCTCCCGTCGCGTTGCCACTTATGTCTAATAATTTAATAATAACAATTTCATTGTACACAACATAAACATTCCCATCATCTCTTTTTTATGTGCAGAAATTGTTAACAAAATTTCGCTGTGAAATTGAAATATTTTCATTTCCATAGTCGTTAGTTGGGGAGATGGCCTAAGTTCGTGACTTGGCCTGGTCCAGACTACAAATCCGGTTCTGGCCTAGCGCCTAGCGCAATTTAAATTCTATTGCCCAACAAACACCCCTCTTCTCCTCTCCTCACTCACTGTTATATATTGTATTATTATCAATCTCTCAATTAAAACCAGAATTAATTGCATTGTGGATTATATAATCATCATTGATTACGCGCTTTCCTAAGGGGGTTTTTATTCATTATTTACCGGCACTTTGTCGTTGATTTATTTGTACTTTGTAGACAATTTATATTAATAAAAAGAACATGACAATTACAAAATATGTTCTTCATTTTAATTAAAATGTAATTACAATTACGAAGAGAGTTGAATGTGTCAGAAATAATTATAAATTAATTTTTTTTAATTTTTTTTTTTTAATTTTTTTTTTTTTTTTTTTTTTTTAAAAAAAAAGGTTTTTTTTTTTGTTTTTTTTAAATAATATTAAATGTGAGTTTTTTTTTTTTGTTATGGGAAATGGTAAATGCAATAAATTATCACAGTTTTAAAAGTAATTATACACAATTTCCTTAAGTAATAAAATGTTGAAGATTTTGAACTATTTCAATAATTTGGTTACTTATTGGTAATGAAAAAATATTTGAAACAGGGTTAAATCTAATACAATACTTTTTATTGTAGCAACAGTGATTTAAAAATAAATTGAAAGATTTAAAAATCTGTTTCATTTTCATTTTTAACTTTCAACTGAAAAGGAAAGATTTAGAAATATTTTCCCAGCCGCCAGCAAACAAACTTTCAGCCTGCATTTTGAGCGTCTGCACTTTCAAGCCGTTTAGGCCAACTAAACAGCCGATTTGCATAACAATTTGTAGAGTCAAGACGCTATTGCTGCTGCAGTTGTTATTTTATCTAAAGTTGGTTAGTCTGAGCCATTAAACGTTGTTGGCCTGGTGGCTGGTCGCTGGTCGTGCCCGCTGCTGGCTACATTGTTGTGCTCATGACTTTTAATTGAACTCCACTTGAGCTGAACTTTGCTGTCACATTTTTACATAACCCGCCATTCCCAATGCCTAATGCCTAATGCCATTTTCGCAGTGGAAACTTGATTAATGCAGCGGCAACAACTTCATCCGCCTTGGATTCCAGCTCGGACGTGGACATGGACACATGTGGCTTCGTCACGCTTTGTTGCTGAAATGAAAGTGCCGGCGGTGTCGCTGACTGCTCGACTGACTCTAAACTCTAGACTCCAACATACCTGAGACTCCGACGACTTGACTGGCTGAGGCTGAATTTTCCTTGACTTAATTAACAATTTGCTGCCACCACACAAGAGAAATATATAGTTGAGCGGAGGTGGGAAAATTTGTAAAGGGGTTTTTTTTGGTGTTGATTGACCAAAAGTTAAACAAATCTAAGCTCCTCAGATAAATTGGTTGACAACACAATTTAGAAATCATTTTTAAAGAAATTATATTAAATTTATATTTATAATTTTAACAAAGAAATTTTTAAAAGATTAACTTAGTTCCAAGATTTGGTAACTGACGATAGGAAGGTAAGCTTCAAGAATCATCTAAAAAATATTTTTATCAAAAATAAGAAGAAATTATTCAGGAGAACTTTAAAACGTGGTTTAAAAAAGTTTGCAATACTTTACAAAAAAATACTTTAAAATTTATTTAAAAATTTTAAACGCAAAAAAGTTGAGGTTTCAATAAACGTAAAAAATAAAAAATATTTTCCTGATAATCTTTACCCCTTTTGAAACCCCTTCTCCGTGAGCCACTGCCAGAAACTCGTAGAGATTCGCAAACAGCACCTTACAAATGGCAGTTTCCGCTCGTGTGTTTATGTTGAAATGTTTATAATTTGATTGTATGCTAATTTGCATACTCGTCGTTGTAAGTTGCATGTAGTCTGTAGTATCCATTATGCAACTTGAGTTAAGCACTCGAAATAACGGTATCTGTCGCACACCATTCAAACCGAAAGCGAAACCGAAACTCCCTCGCAGAAAATACAATGTTTTTTTATTTTCCATGCGTATAAATCCGTCTTCTTTTGTTCTCCTTTATTATTTCTGTTGTTTCGAGCATGAAAACCGCACCAAAAAAAAATCTCATTAACTTTGACCCATATTTTTCGGCTTTTCATAGTTTATGACCGACATCCCAAAAGAACCATGGAGAGTAACGCTTTAAAGTTTACAAATTGCACAACATATAAGGCCAACTTTGGACATGCAAAAACCTAAAATTAGTATAATTTAAGCGAAAAGTTTTGCAGCAATTGGCAAGGCAAATTATCAATTATTAGTTGAGCCACTTTGGTAATTTTTAGTTAATATATGTAGCATGCGGGCGTGGCTAATTGCCTGTTGCCCATTTATAGCGCAAAGCAATTTATTTAAATGGCCTGCAAGGGAAACTGTCTTAGTTTGGAGTTCAGTTTGAAAATATTTAAAAGCACATTTTGGACTAGTTTTTTTTAAAGAATTAAGAATATTTGAAGCTCCTTTTAATCTTATACAGCGTTAGCTTTTTTAAAATAACGTTAGAATTATTTACATTTTGTAAATTGTTTAGGTAAAAAAAGTTTTAATTTTATAAAAAATTGAAAAGGGTTTTTTAAATTTTTTTTCAAACCTAAATTTGTAAGCAGTTGTTTAGCAGCTCTTTTTTTTATGTGTTTTTTTAATTCGAACTTTTTAAAATGTTTATGTATTTTATATCTAAAAAATATTTTTTTTATGCGCAAAACAAAATCAGCACAAGACAAATTAAATTCAAATTTAACTTCGCCCGCCAAGTTATTGCATCTTACACAAGCTGACTGCGGTAACACTTTACTTGGCTAGCCTAAAAAGCTCCCTGCTGTGAGACTCTGTCGTTTTGATGGTCACCCTAAAAGTACTTCACCAATCGAATTCTTTCCCATCCCTAAGTCCGAGAAACAACAACAAAATAGTTCAATTAATTTAAAAATACTACGTTTTCTGCAGTTGTTAAAGTATTAATTTAAAATTAAAAGGGTCCGACAGTTCCTAGAAACTTAGGCGACTGAAAATAAATGTCAAGAAATTTGAAGCAGGGAAAACATTAGCTAATTTTTAGTTAAACACTTCCTGCGAGCGATAAGAAGGCGAAAATAAATTAGTTGTTATCAATTTTTATTGTCGTCGTGTGTTGAGAAGATATTTTTAGCCAGCGTGTTAAAAGTTGACGTGGTGCTTTTTCGAAAATAGAATCTTTCGATGGTCACAAAATGGAGGAGGAGCCAAAGAAAACTGGAAGCAGATTGCTAATTAAAGTATTTGCCTTACATTAAGTTTAACTAATGTTTTTTTGGCGGTGTAATTAAATGTGTGTTTTATTTGTGTATTTTTCAGATAAGCGCCAATGGCACTTCGCATTTCTACACACCGGTGGCGGGTTATCCTGGCCCAGGACCTGCGGGCAATGGGCCACCCCACTATCATTTGCCGCCACCTCCACCACCACAGCAGCAGCAAGTAGCACCACCCTTGCAACAACAACAACAACAGGTGGCACCACAAAATCAAGGAGCACCACCTGGAGTGGTGACTTCAACAGCAGCTGGCGGAGGAGGAGGAGCACCGCAACAACCACCACCCACTGCGACTGCCACCCACTCGCATGCCACCCACTCGCACACCCACCCGCACACACCAGCCACACCCAGCCACACCCACATTCCCCGCACTCCCCATCGCCACCAAATTACCGGGACGAGCGGAGCCAGCGGCAGCACACGAAGCTGCTGAGGAAGCTGGAGAAGCAGCGGGAGTCAAGTGAGCATCAGTGGATTGATAACTACATAGATAGTTACTAATATATTCTATTCCATTCTAGATCCCCCTCACTCACCATCTCCGCGCCGTGCCAACGAACTGAATGGTCACAACAACAACAATAACAACATTCCTCTGGGTGTGCCACTGCCCGCTCATCTCAGCAACCATCACCACATGAGCAACCATCAGGGCCGTCGTCTGCCCCAGCAGCAGCAGCACCAGCAGACCCAACATGTCCAGCAGGTGCAGCCACAGCCCAGGAACGGGAATCCCCAGCGAACTGGCAGCAGTGTGGGTGGAGCCAGTTCCGTGGGCACCTCAGAGGACGGCGAGGACAACTCCAGTTTGGCTGGGGAGGATGAGGAGGACTACCAGACGTCGATCGTTGAGCAAATTTCGGCCATTGAGAAGCCAGAGGTTATAGACGTGACCTCGCGGGCTGCCAAGATCATCTGGGAAACACCGGCCATAGCGGATGCCCTACTGGTGGACATGCGACAGCTGCGGTACCAGGTGCTCCTCTGTGACTCTGGAAAGCAGTGCAAATACAAGAGCCTGTACCGGGGAGAGGCTTACGAGTGCATTGTGCAGGATCTGCAGCCTGGACAGGATTATCTGGTTCGCCTGCAGGTGCACTACCAGAAACTCGAGGGAGCCGTCAGCGAACCCACGGAATTTCGCACGCCAGCCTGCGAACCGGATCAGCCGCCACCTCCGAAATTGGTTTCCCGCACCAAGAGCTCCATAAATCTTCGATGGGCTGCCCCAGCGGCGAATGGTGCCAGCATACAGCATTATCTGCTGGAATATGATGAGGGACGGATGGCAGGACAGCCGCAGAAGTTCGTGGAGCTGGCCAAGATCAAGGCCAAGCACTATGTTATCGGAAAACTGCAACCGACTACGGTGTACAGCTTCCGCTTGGCGGCGGTGAACGAGGCGGGTCAGAGTCCCTATTCTCCCATTGCCAGCTACAGCACCGCCGGGAATCCGCCACCAGTTCCACGGCCTCCGCAGCTGCTGGGCAACAGTTCGAGCTCCTTGAAAATCGGCTGGGAGCGTCGAGCACAAGATGGAGACTTCTTGTTGCAGCTCCAAGACGCGGAATCGGGCCATGGCTATCTGAACACCTACAAGGGCACCGAGCTGCAAACGGAGTGTCTGCAGTTGCGGCGGGCCAGCAGCTATCAGTTCCGCCTGCGTTCCGAGAATGAGGCGGGTGTTTCGCCCTGGTCACCTGAGGTTAGCTACAGGACTCTGGCGGAACGTCCGGGGCGACCAGGAAAGCCCCATGCCAAGGGGAAGTTACATGGAACCCACTTTAAGGCTCGCTGGGATGCACCAGGCGATGCAGGCGGTGCAGAGATCCTTCGCTATCACCTGGAGCTGAGTGCAGCGGGTCCGGCCTTCGAGAGGATCTACAGCGGAGCCGAAACAGAGGCCATGTGCGAGCGACTCCAGCCGGGCACCACCTACGCCCTGCGAGCCTGCTGCGAGGGTCCGGCGGGTCAGAGTCCCTACTCCGACATAGGACACGTTACCACGGAGGCGGTGCCGCCCTCAGCTCCGCCCCCACCGCACTGCAGCGATCCCCCCTCGCCCTACGCCGCTCTCCTGAAGCTCCAGCACCCGGAGTACAACGGAGGAGCACCTGTCC
This sequence comes from Drosophila oshimai, assembly GCA_018150695.1. NCBI lineage: Eukaryota > Metazoa > Arthropoda > Insecta > Diptera > Drosophilidae > Drosophila > Drosophila oshimai. The sequence continues at coordinate 2,130,887 of JAECWM010000252.1, read as the reverse complement.
TGGAGTTCGAGGCCCAGATGCGACGATTGGAGCAAGTGCAGCCACCGCAGCTGGTGTACCGGGGCAAGCAGGCCTACTTTGTGGCCCAGGACCTGACACCGGGTGGCATGTACGAGGCCCAGGTGAGGGCCATCAACAGGATCGGAGCTGGCAACTGGTCGCAGTGGATGAGATTCACGGCAGCGGCGGCAGCACCTGGAGTTCCCGAGGAGCTGAGGGTGCTGGTGAAGTCGGCCACCCATCTGGGGGTCAGTTGGCAGCCTCCGCTGCAGGAGAACGGATCGCCAGTGACTAGTTATATACTGAAGAGTGCCAGCCAGGAGAGGGTGAAGGAGGAGGACCAGCAGGAGCAGGAGGTGAAGGAGCCACCCAGCTCCGAGTTCCACAACTGCTATCAGGGATTGCAGACGTGCGCGGAGCTGAGGAACCTCTCACCCTACACACGCTACCATTTCCGCATCCAGGCGAGTAACTCCGCCGGCACCGGACCCTCCTCTGACGTGATAAGTGTCTCCACGCCAGCCGCTGTGCCCGGAGCTCCGCAGATGCAGGGCTACGAGTTCACCGCCCAGGAGGTGACCCTTAACTGGACGCAGCCAGCGGCCCACGGCTCGCCCATCTGCTCGTACAACATTGAGTACGGTGAGAGGACCATTGCCACTCCAGATGCCTGCACACGCTACACGGTGAGTGGACTACTACCCGAAACTGGCTACAAGTTCCGTGTCCAGGCGGTGAACGCCATTGGAGCGGGAGCCTTTAGTGCCTACGCCAAGCTGACCACCCAGCCAGCTCCTCCGGCTCCTCCTCGCCTGGAATGCAGCGGCGCCGGGCACAACTACATCAAGCTGAAGTGGGGCGAGAATGGGGGCAAGCAGACCAATCCCACCTCCACTGGCAGCAAGTACTTTGTGGAGATGTACGTGGCCAGGGCGAAGCAGTTCCAGGCCGTCTACTCCGGCACCAACTGCATGTGCAAGGTGCACAAGCTGCAGGAGCGCAGCAGCTACACCTTCCGCATCTATGCCCACACGGACAGGGCTGGCGATGGCGACTACTCCGAGGAGTTTGTCTTCGAGACCTCGGCCACGCTGCCCGCTAATATAAAACCTCCACGGGTGGTCCAGGAGGGAAGCGTCTGCCTGATGGACTTACCAGGTCAACTGGGCATGCAGCTCACCCTGGAGTGGCAGCACTCGAAGAACTCCTTCCACGACCGCGTGGAATACGAGCTGCAGTATGCTGTCCTGGGAGCTGCCGAGCTGGAGGGCGAATCCCTGTCGCCCAAGGGTCGCAGCAGCAGTTCCAGCGGCAGCTCCAGCGGAGCTCCAGTTAATCTGGCCAACCAGGACTACAGACAGTTGTATCGCGGACCCGAGACCAAGTTCACCATTGACAATCTGGCCGCTGGCACTTGCTACCAGTTCCGAGTGTGTCCCGTGAGGATAGCGGCGGGCGGAGAGCTGCTGTACGGCCAGCCGTCGAGTCCGCTGCGCTACCAGGTGCCCAGCGAGCTGGATCCCAGCTCGGCCACCTGTCACCACCACCTGCACGGCTCCACAGCCTCACCACCGGCCGTGGTCACCAGCCAGAGGAGCAGCCGGAAGCTGTCGGCGGGCAACGGGTCGGTGAATGGCCTGCACATGAGGTCGGTGAGTGCGTCGGCGATTAGTGGAGCGAGCGGAGTGGGAGCAGATCCCGTGGCCATTGGACGGCTGCAGCAGGAGTTGTCCGGTTTCAATGCGTGCGCAGATCCCCTGCACCACCACCATCATCATCACCACCACCACCATCAGCCTTGTGGCGGCGGCGGAGGAGCCGCGGACTCGCATCAGCACCACATGCACCACTCGCATCACATGCACCACGCCCACCATCCGCACACCGGCATGGGGGTGAGCTCCTCGAGCTCCGGCTCCTCCACAGCGGCGGCCATCTCCTCCAGCTTGGCCCAGGCAAATGGACTAAGGCGAATCGTTGGTAAGCTAACTTCACTGTACTCCAACCGGAGGCGTCTGAGTGACCAGCAGAAGGCCGTGTGCATCGTGGTCTCCTTCCTAGTGGGCACTTTCCTGGTGGCCATGCTCGTCAACATGTTAAGGGGCTAAGAGCCCAACATGGAAATGGACTTTGCAGGCAAAACGACAGGCGCAGGCGAAATGTTAAAACAAAACAGAAACAGAAACACTTTATGTCTCAAAGAAGTGATTTAAACCATTAGTTGTAATTATGTATTTTTTATATATATACTGTAACACAGAATCAAACAAAATCAAAACTGTATATTGTCTAATTTTAAACAAACAAAAAAACAAACCAGCAGAACAGGCAGACACCCCCATAAATGTATTAAATGTACACAAACAAAAAACCAACTGCAACCGCAAACATTCACACACAGCTAAATGTTAATAATGAATGGTATTTACTTATAATATTTGTTGTCACAAAAAACGAAAGTCTAATCTCCATATGTGCTATAAACAAAAGTGAGCAGCCAGACCTAAACTAAAGTACTTGTCACACCTGTTCCGGAAATGCTTCTCAAGCTGCTGTTACTCGTGGCTCCCATGATGCATTTGCATTTGCTCTCCCAGCGGATGTGTACAATTCGTGTAAATTACGTAGAGAACTAGCATGTGTGCCCAGAATTTTTTACAAGACTTTTGTAAAGTTTATTCCAAGAAAAAAGAAACAAGAAACGAATGTAGATAGCTGGTCAACAAATTGCACCAACTAAAAAACACTCCTAAGTAGCTAAAAAAGAGTAAACGAATTAAAAGGAGGGATCGATGGGTCGGAGGGCAAATGCAGAACGAATAATTAAACGAAAAGTATGAATTTATTAGACTACTAGCTACAAGTATTCAGTGCTGTACAATTGTTTCCCCAGATCGCTCCAATCTACGCAGATATATACAAAACATATAGATATATGTAAAACAGCAGACGCTTCTTTCATTCTCACAACCTTTTTATACGAATTATTACACAATTTATTATAAAACATATTATACGACAAGCAGAAATCGAGAAAAACCAAGGCAACCCCAGTTGGGGCTGCTATATCCTCCGTTGGCCAAACCAAAACAAAACCAAATCCAAAACCAACTGTTGCATTTCACCAACTAAACCAACTAAACAAATTGAACCCGAACCCGAGACACTTTCGTAGGCTGTCCCAGTGGCTATAGCAGCCCCAACTGAGCAAAGTGATTTATATTCCAATTATTATTATTTTTCTAATTAAATAAATTAAACTAAATGTAATTGTTTCTTTCCATAGCATTTAATGTGAATTATACAAAACGGAATCTTATCTAAAAAATCACAAGAAACCCAAAAAAAAAACAAAACAAAATACACAAAACAAAACAAATGTTTGTTCATGTAAAGCATAAACATTTGCTTGATGCAAATTAAAAAAATTATAAATATATATATAAATAAATAAACTTAAATCGGAATCAAATGATAAATAAATGGAAATTATGTATGTTTCTATGTTTACAACTTATAAAATTTATTTGCAAAATATATATATGAAACATTTAAAATAAATGCGATATACAAATAATAAAAATTACTCTTTTGTTCTTATTTCGGGATTTTTTAGTCAACTGGTTGATAGTCTTCAGCATTTTTATTTCAGTCTACAATTTTTTAAAAACAATTTTTGTTTCCGTGTTAAAAACTAAATTTCTGACTTATTTTGTCAGGATTTAGTCAATTTTTACTCTTAATATGATAATATTAAGCAAGTTCCAAATTTTTTTGTACCCATTTGAACAGAAATGTGAGCAGGTGTCCACTGGTATTTAAACTGAATTTTTTTACAGTTGCCACCTACTACTTTTTTGGTCGCCTAGTGCCCCAAATCCAGGAGTCCCTCAATTAAAGTTAATAAATTGAACATCCGTTTCGATATATTTTATTAGTTTATGTTTTCGTGCAAATAACAATTTTTTTATTATTCTAACATTGTATTTGGTATTTCGTTTGCCTTCTTCGATTTGTTTGTTTTTATTTCTGGGAGCAGCAGAAAAATGCGTTAAATGGCCTTGCAATTGTGCAACATTCTTCTGCTGTTCCAAAGAAACTATTTATTTATAAAATATTATATGATATTCCTTGTTATTGTTTTCGTTGATATTCCGTATATTGTTCGTGTGTTTTTGTGTGGGTGTTTGTCTACTTTAACGCAAAAAATCATCTAAAAATTTTGATTATTCATATTTGTATTCTAAATATTATATTATCATATATTATATCTGCTAAAATCGTCGTGTGTGTAGGCTATGGATATGCTCATCTTAGTCTCGATAAATACCCATAAAATGCAAACACATTAGTAGTATGCGATTCGATTATTGTTTTTCGTGTTGGTTAAAATCGGTGTATAAAATTGTGGTTTCTTTTGATCTATTTAATTATGTTGCTTTGCGTTTGCTCTGGCGTTGCTTTGCTTTTCTGCTTACTTGCTTGCTTGCTTGCTTGCTGGAACAACAACAAATCCTTGGTTTCAAATCCATTCTCTCAAATCAACAAATACACAGCGCTTCCCTCATTGCGGGTACAGTACGTTTCAGTAATTCAATGTTCATCCAAAACTTATGTGTATAAAAAATATGTTTCATGCTAAGGCAACGTTCAACATCGATATGGGATAGTTTAGTTTTTTAGTTCGTATTCGTATTTATATCTGTATTTGGTAAGGACTTTATTGGATCTTTATTTCCAGCTCGACTTCGAGTGGGTATTTTGTTTTTGGTGTAAAAGGTTTCTCTATAAAGCGATTGCATGATATGTGTGCTTCATGGTTCAGGTGGAGGTTAAGGTTCATGGCTTAGAGTAGCTTTTGCAACACCGTTTTTTGTATTTTAAAGATATTTGGTAGTAAGATGATAGGAGGAAAGGTGCAGTCTGAAAATAAACTTGTTAGAAAAGGTTAATGTATTAAAAACATGATTTCAGTGGTGCACAGAAGTTTTATCCAAGTTGACAGTGTTGGTGAACAGTTATTGAGTGTTGTGTGCTACTTCGCTGAATGGTCTCTATGTCTTAACGAGGTGAGGTACTTTAATATCTAGGCTGTGTGTTTGGTTTACGTTAGTTTAGCTCCACTCTAGTTTTGTCTTCATATCAAAAATGTCAACAACGTGTATCTGTATGGTATCAGGTGCGCCCTCTAAGTAGTTATATCTTTGGTATCTCTGGCCTCCTCTGAGTTTGTGTCAATCCCTCAGCCAATGGCTCCCGTGGTGGATACGCAACTGGTGCTGATCAGCGGCTCCCTGGAGTTCACGGACGTATTGGATGGATCGATGGACAGCGTGAAGGTCGAGTTGGTCTCCACCGAGTCGTGTTGGCTCTGGGTCTGCTCGTGTCTGCGTGGCTTCACCAACTGGGCCGGATCCTTGTGCTGCACTCCAGCCTCGGCTGCCGGATAGCTGGAAACTCTCTTCAGGGTCTGAAAGAGACATAACTTTTTTAATTATTTAAACTTTAACTTTTAAGTTACTTGCCTTATCATTGAGTATCTCAGCAGCATTGGCTGCTGCCACGGACTCGCTGACTGGGCAGATATTCTTGCTCGACGAGAACTTTTTGCGTTTGCGCTTGAGGGCCGCAATGGCTGTGAGACCTGGATAAATAATATGTACAGATTACCGGGTTGATCCTATGGGAATACCCTAATGTCGAGCCCACCGCTTGTCGTGTGAAAGAAGTGCGAGCCCACGCCCACATGGGCTGTTGGCGGAGGATTGCTGACCACCGAAATCGTGGGAGTTGGTGTGCTCGATGTCCCTGTGGAACTGGTATCCCCATGGTATCCAAAGCCCTGCTGGGGCGAGTTTTGGGCATAGGTCACCCGCATTTGACCGTGAACCGGTGTGGCTGTGTGCGAGGAGTTGCACACGGAGTCCTCCGACTTGGAACGGCCCAGCATTTTACTCACGTTGCCCACCTTGGCGGCCTCTATTAAGGTGCCTGCAAAGGTATATTTATAAATTATCATATTATAAATTAATCTTAAAAAAAAGTCTTTAGAAATCTTCTTTTCGTACTACTATTTAGGTGTTCAGAAAACATAAAAATTCCACTTCGAGATAACATTAGTTTGTTTTTCATTTAAATTTAAAAAACTGATTTAAGGAATACAATACCCCAACGCTTCTTGTGTCCCCGCAATTCGCTTGTTGTATGGCTTCAGGGCGGACTTGTTGTACTTGGTGACCTGGCCACTGGAGGTCATCGTCGCCGCCCCCTGAGTTCCCTGGGTGTTTGTGGGCGACGTCGGGGACTCCAAACCGCCGCCCCCACTTCCCGCCTGACTCTGCTGTCGCTTGTGCATAAAGTTGGGCGTAAACAAGGTGGAGAGGGTGGAGCTGAGGATCTCGTGCTGGTTGTCATAGTTATCCAGCGAGGTGGAGAACTCGGCCACGGGAGCCAGCGATCCCGTCGAGCCCGGTGGTGCGATGTTAAAGCCCTTCATCAGGCGGCGCTCCTTCTGGCGATTCTTCTTGCCACCACCTCCTGTGGGCCCGAAAAGAGAACCCATTTAAATAGAGGCTTGTTAGTAATCCCAATTGATTTTTAGGGCTTACCACCACCTTGACCCGCCGTCACATTCGTGTCCATGCCGCTGTTTTTGAGAATTTCCACCAACTCGCATCGGAAGGCGGATATATCCTGCTTGATCTCGTTCACATCGTCCTCGGTGACTCCTTGGGACTCGGCCTTTCTCTGCTCCACGGTCACATATCTCCTTACCAGATTCCTCATTATCTGCTGGTACTTGAAGTCCCGATCACTCGCCTGCTGTGCCTTTCGCTGTTAGATTTTTTATAAGAGATTTCTATTATTTTAGGGAAAATATATTTACGCACTCGTATTGTCTTCAAGTGTTCCCTTCGAGCAGCAGAGGATCCACTGCAGAAAACTCGACGCATCCACTTGCAGGCATACCAAATGGATTTGGGCGTTGGAATAATGTTGAAAGGTGGAGGACAGGTTCCGCCCTCTTCAAAGTAGCTAATCCAAAGTTTTGAGCGAGCAAACTTCCACTCCACATCAGCACGTTCCTAGTAAAAGTTAAAGATTAAGGTTAGTCCCTTAATATGTGAGTCATATAAATATGCATCACCCACCGAAATCAATTGATACGAATGATTCATCATGGCAATGAGTAGGTTGAGCAGCACCACAATATTTATAACAGAGTAAGTGCCAAACATCAGCATGCCCCAGAATCTGGTGAAGATCTTGATGCCGTCCAACTCAAAGCTGTCCAAGTCTATCAGACCAAACACAGCCCAGAAAAGGGTTTGCGTGGTCTCAAATAAACTTAAAGGAAATTTATTTAACACTTATTTAAATATTTTAATAAAATAGTTAACTCACTTGGAGAACCTCCGCCAAACAATGCACGCATTTGGGTCATTTGTGCCATTCATGTTCAGGAAAGCACTCATGGGCGAAACCTCAGGACAACGTTTCTTTTCCAGATCAGCATAGTACCTAAAAAATATATAAAATAGAAAATATAGAAATAAATATATAAATACATGTAACACAGTTTTTATAGTGCAAAATAAATTCTCTACCCAACCCAAAAATATAAGATTTTTACTAATAAACCCACCACAGTAGCTGGTTGAGACCGCTGCCAAAGGCAAAGAGGACCAGGACGTAGAGGAAGAAGAACTTCATGATGTCCATCACCATCCGGGACAGCGACACCTGCAGTGGCCCCAGATGCGGATTCACCGAGAATATATAAACCAGCTTGAGGCTACTGAAAATGTTCGCCGCACTGAACAGGCCCTCGGATATCAACATGGGATCCCAGGCATCCCATCTTTCTCGTGGCAGATCCGTGGCATGCGAGTTGTAAATCATCTCTTTTTGGACCTATAAAATGTATAAAATTATAATTTATACTGTTTTTAAATTTTTTAATTTTATTTTACCTGAAAAAAGGACACCACTCGCAAAGCCACCGTGGCTACGTACAACGAATTCGTGACAAAGTCTATCACATTCCACATGTCGTTGAGATACTCCTGCAGACCCACATCCCACAGCTGCTTCACCTCGCTCCAGATGAGACCACTCACCCAGGAGAGGATCAGCCACTCGATGAAGGTGGGCTTGGCTCCCCTCTTCGTGGGCAACTCCTCCACCTTGTTGAGCATGCCCGAGTTGTCCGCAAAGAACCAGCCACCGATGAAGGTCTCGATCCTCTGGGAGGCCAGCATCAGAAGAACTGAAAATGTATATTTTTTACAAGCTCATAAAAAGTATGTACATTGTTTTTACAACAAAATAAAAAGGGGTTTATTTTCTAAATTTTATTTGCATTATTTTAATATTGAAATTATATGTTTTACTTATTGAAATTATATTTACTTACACAAAAAGGTGAAGTAGGAGGCGCTGTGGCAGATGAACTTGATGAAGGGCTTGCGCATGGTCTGGCCAACGCTGGAGTAGGGAGCCAGGATGTAGGCCAGCGAGAAGATGGGGAACATGATGCCGATCCGGATGATGTCCACCGCCTGCAGGGCCATGTTCTTCCGCCGGAATCCGGGCAGTCCCTCGTACCAAATGCTCGCCAGCAGCTGCTGCACATTCGAGTGGGCCACGAACTGGAGGGGATTAGGGATTAGACTAGTACATTAAATGATATGCTATATCTATAGTTAACCCACCTTTTTCTGGCGCAGCTTGATGGCCAGTTTGAGGCGATTTAAATGCATCCGTTCGCCGTGCTCGTAAACCGGACCGGTGGGATCGTGGTTGAGCAGGATCTCCAGCTCGTGGGAGGTGCGAGTGTGGTCCAGCAGGGCGGTGGCAAAGTCCTGGCACTGCTTGCGCAGCTCCTGGTACTCATTCTGGAATGATTTTACACATACATATTTGCATGATTTTACATATACTTTTGGATCAGAGTACAAAATTTTAATTTTATATGTAGGGGAGAGTGGGGATAGGTGAACCATGGGGATAGATGAACCAGTACAAATATTTTACCTTCTGACATGTTTTTGTGCACCATTTATATGTGTGTTGCTTACTTAGTCGTTATCCTAGCCTCACACGCACGCACAATCGCGTCAAAAGATTGGTGTCGTTTTTATCGCTAATCGAAGTTTTATTCCCCGTTTGCAGCTTTAATTGTGACCTTACGTTTTCTAGGAAAAATTCTATCGTTCTTCGTCAGTGGCATTGAACTTCCTAAAATTGTATTTTATCGTAAGTAGACGCAAATTATGATATTTTCATGGATTGCTGACGCAGTTCAAATATTCCATGTTTTCTCCAAATCACTTCCAATTGGCTTATGACTTGTGGGGATACATGAACCAGTACTTGTGGGGAAAGGCTAAACCACGAAAACAGACGACTCGAGGAAGAAAACGAGGGAGGAGTATCATTGCCACTGACTCACCGCAGAAAAATTGATCGCCAATCAAAAGACTCAAGAAAACCTTCGAAAAAAGAAAGAAAAAAAAAAAATTAATAAATAAATATTTTTATTGTTTTATTCCATGCTGTAAATGTGCAATGTTTATATTTGAACAGAAAAAAGGCATAAACAAAGAAATAAATTACACTTTTTTTATACAATTGTAGTTTTTGTGTTAATCTGAAAGGTGGTTCAACTATCCCCAGGGGTGGGGATACTTGAACCATTCGAGACAAAATTTTAAAATGCTCATAAAGTTCAAAAAACGTGACATATTATTTTCACAAAATACTTTAAATGCAAAGGAATGAATGCTCTTTTAGATTCCTATAAACAGCAGACCCTAACGTCGAATTGTTTAGACATAATAATGTTCAACAAAAAAAGTGGTTCACCTATCCCCACTCTCCCCTAAACAGTAATCAGTAGATATTTTTTAGCATTTAAATATTAATTTTTATATATCATATAAGAACCCACCTTAAATTCGTGCTCGAGGAAACTGAGCCTTCGCAGCTCCCAGGAGAGCTCGAAAGCCGTGAGGATGGGGTCCTTGGAGGAGAGGGCTATCAAACTGGGGCTGGCCAGGGCTCGATAGGCATTGATGCGGGATCGCGAGTGCCTGAGGGAGTCCTCCTGCCTGGACTGGACGCACTCATCGCAGCCGCAGCGCACATCGTGGGGCATCGGCAGCACGGCTCCCCGATCCAAAAGGATCTTGATGATCTCGTAGTTGTCCCGATGCGCTGCCAGGATCAAGGGTGTGATGTCTGGTGTGAAGGTCGACGTATCCTCCGAGGCGGACTCCCAGCTCTTAAGTGAAAAAAGATTCCAAAGTTCAGCCAAGAATTTCAAATTCAATGTGATTTTACTCACATGGTTGCCCTCGCTGTGGAAGGTGACGTTCTCGTGGTCCAGCAGCACCTCCACGGCCTCCACAAACTCCTCAGAGATGGAGTGCAGCAGTGCGTCCTTCGTGTCCACATTGTAGTTAATCAGCAGCTCCACCATCTCCAGGTTTTCGTTGTCAATGGCCATCAGCAGAGCAGTGCGTCCCAGTGGATCCACGCAGTTCACATTGATGTATTCCGTATCCTGGGCCTTTTGCAGCATCCTTCGCGTCCCGGCCATATCACCCCTCTCCACAGCCAGCAGGAACTTCTTCTCCTCCAGCGTCAACTGACGGATCTCCTGATGCGGCCGTATAGTGTTCTCCTCCTCCATCATGCCGTGGATGCTGTGACGCTGATTATATATTTGATTATATTTATATTTATTTATATATTTTGGTATAGAGATCCCACCTTGACCCGCCTGGCTGGCTCAATCTGCACAGCGATGTGTCCACTGCCGCTGCTCTCGCTGCCCAGTTTCTTCTCGGCACTGTCCGCCGCATCCGCGCCATTCTTGATCTTGTTGAGGATCGGGGCCAGCACCGATTTCCGTCGTGCTGGACTCACAAAATGCAGCTTTTTTCCGTCGTCTGAAGGGGGATAAAAATTAAATAATATAATTTAAAATCCATAAGATTATTAGAAATAAAAAAAGTTAATTTCACAATTTTGAAAGAAAAAAAATATGTATAATGAAAAATATGTGTTTATTAAAAATTTCATTGGAAAACTTAGGGTCATTACTTTTATCTATATTTATTAAATTTAATGTATTTTAAAAACCACAATTTAAACTAAGATTTAACATTTATATATACTTAATAAAAGCTCTACTTTCATTTCGACCACAACCTCCTTAAATGAACACCCAGACATTCTCGAAAGAAAACCCCACTTACAGCCAGATGCACCTTTGGCCCTATTCAGTGCTAACCGCACAGATGTCTGGCGAAGATAATCCAGTTAATCCCAACCCCATTCGTCCTTGAACAGGACCTACACGCACACACAGACAGGCGGATGTTGTTCAAGGCAACACAACACAGCTCCCTGGATATCATCAATTTGCCATTAAAATGTATTTGGTCTGCTCTGATTTTTGAATGGCCTTGGGGGGTGGGGGGGGAGTGTAATCGTAATCGTTAACGTTATCATGACAAAAGCTGGCAAACAAAATAATAATTTTCAAGCGCAAAATGCAAAAGCAAAAAGGGGGAGAGCACAAAAGCAAACATAAACACGCGGCGTATACGCGATATGCGGTGGGTAGGAGGAGGAGGGTTTCATCAGAAATCTGGGTCAGTTATTGCCTGACTGTGTTTTTTTTTTCCTCCCCACCCCACCCCACCCCATATTAAAATTCAGTGTGTGCGTGTGTGTGTGGTTCGATGTGTTGTCACTTTTTGGCATTTAATTTCAAATGACATTGGCCGCATCGGCAGCCAAACAAACATCAAACCAAACCACTCATCACTCATCACATGCGCCCTTTTGGTTCGCAAAAAATATTTGCAGAGTCCTCGACCTGCAGATTTAATCGAAAAGGACTTTAAAAAAAATGTAAAAGGTCTTGGAAATTACTTTGTTTTTGTACATTATTATTTAAAAAATGTATAATTTTTTTTATTTATTTTTCACGAGCTAACTTTAAAGAAAAGAAATAACAACCTGGGAGGAACACTAATAATAATAATAATAATAATACTTTTTCATCACTTGTATTTGTTTCACAAAGTATGCTATAAATATTGAATTTCTTCAATCATCATAAACATTCAACAAATAAAATATATGCGATGTCTTTTGACGTAGTTTGAAATATTTTGATAATATACAAGTTCTTATAAAACTGAACTAAGCTATTTTGACTAAGAAAATCATTTAGTTACTGGAATTTATATTTAAAAAATTTTGCTTAGAAACAAAATTCTTATCAACCAAAAATATTACCCTACACTTTCAGGCAATAGTTATATATTTTATATTTATTTATTATAGGACCTAGACAAAATACTTGTTTTTATTTAATTTGCAAACTTGTTAAAAACACTTTTAAGTGGTACCAATTTTTTGTAAGCAGAGAAGTTGAATTTTTGTTGCCTTCCACGTGCGTTGAACTTTCATTGATTGCACCTAAAACACACACACAGGACATGTATTCCTTTGAGTGCCTTGGTGTGAGTCTGCGCAGGACCTAGGACCTAGGCAACTTTCTTTCAGGTTGTCGTAGGTCGCGAGCACACGTATGCTGTCATGCCGTTAGCATTAATGCTGGTGTTAGTGTTAGCCAAGCAAAATGGCGACGGCAGTTCCGCCATTTTGCCCACAAGCAAACAGCACCAACACACATGCAGGCACTCACTCACACACACATAATTCGTTTATTCGTTTATTCGTTTCACGGCTGGCACACTAAATAATCACAGGCAGGAGACCCATCGGATTGCTATTGATTGACCTGAAAACTCAGTCGCCACACAGCTGCAAATTCAATTTAAATTTCTGCTCAAATCAGCTCAAACAGCTGCTTAGGTCGCTATTTATTATTTACTTGGGGCCATCAAAAGTTAAGTATGTGACGAAGTCTGCTAAATGGCTTGTTAAATGACTTGCCAATAATAGATTAAGTGAAATCATTTTTAGCTTAGAAGACAAGTGATTGTTAACTATACCTTACATAAAATCAAACTTTTAATAAATTAATTTAAGTAAACTAATTAATATTTAAGAAATTGTTTGTTTAGATTTCTAGCAAGTTTCTTTGTCATAACATATTTCTGATTCCTTAACTTTAAATGTCCGTAATAAATTTTATTATAAAACAGTTTGAATAGACATCTAAATATACTAAACTAAAAAACATAAGTTTTCATTGCTATAAAAACAGCGCAGTTCAAGAAATCCTAATAAGCAATTTCTTAAATATTTTCTAAAATTTTTAAAACTTGTTTAAATCGCTAAATATTGTCATACATTACTTTTACTTATACTTTTACTATAAATTTAACCCAACTGACCAGTTACCCCAAATATTTACTCAAGCCAAACGCATGTAATCCACTTAAAGACGACATTGTCTCCATTTGTAGTTAGAAGTGAACTACGTGGCGTATACGTAATGTGGATATGTGGGCAGATTTTCTTTTAGATTTATGGCTTACCTTCGCCTTCTTCGCCGGCTTTCGCATCGCTCCATTTCGACAACTGAAAATTAGAGAAAAAAAGCAAGCAGTTAAAAAAATTAGTTAGTTAGTATGGCTGTTAGTATTTACTGAAGGCTGAACTACAAAGCAAATACATATTAAAGAATTAGCTTTAAGAAAAATGAGGTACAAAATAAATATACTTAGTAATTTATTAATATTTAAAACAAATAAGTACCTATGACTAAAAAATAATCAAGTGTCATTTACATTTTAGAAACTTTAAATAATATTTCTATTTTGGGAAGTTCCTATCCAATTTCTTTGGGAGAATTGAGAGTTCAATTTTAATCTGTCTCAATCTATGATCGAAAATATTGACAAGCAACCAAATTGATAAATTCCGCCTTGAACATTTTGTCAAATTTCCTGAACGGATTAGACCTTGGCAGCAGATATTCTCAGCAGGTGCGTTTCCTGTCAGCCGCCGAAAACAAACCGGAGACCTTGACACACAGCATCACCATCACCATCATCGGCAGGGGAAGTGGATGTGGAGGTGGAAGCTGCAGCCAACAGCAGATAATTAAATGTCAAGATTGCAAGTAACAACAACCGGGGGTTAAGGTAAACGGGGGGTTGCAGTGGGTGGTTAGTGGGTGGGTAGCATTTGTTGTTGCCTTCATGGATGACCAAACAGGTAACCACAAAACATGCAGCCACACACACCAAAGAAACCGAGATAGACACCGAGTTTTACACACAACAAATAAATGCTGAATTTTATGCTTAACATTTAAAAATCCAAAAAACACCAAAAGTACATCTAGTAAATTTAGAGTGCTCAAAAAGATTTTTGCCTTACTTGCCAATAAAAATCTTTCAATGGGCACTGTGGTTAATTTGATAAATAATTAAGTCGCAAAACTTGTATTGAATATAATATTTTTTCAAATAACTGACAACAATATTTTAACAAGTCTTAACAATATTTTCTATTCAAAAAGAAAGAAAATTTAGAAATACATTTTACTAGGAAAAGCTGTCGTACAAATATACAGCTAGAAATGTCACCCGGAAATATAATATAATAAATATAAATATTGAAATGTCATCCGGAAACGTAATAAAATAAATTTTATTTGCAAATATAGATAAAAATGCCAACCGGAAATGTAATAGAAATATCTGGTTGTTTGCCTCGCTTTTAAAAGGTACGCTGAAAAAAATGTGAATTCTAAAAACTTGAAATATTTATACTAATATTTATTTCATTTACTTAAAGAGCAATTTTTCTGGACTACAATTAAAAACGTCAAGTAAGTCTTATTAAAGTTTTTGAATTTATACAATAAAGATAAATGGAAAAAGATAAGTGGGTCATTCACATACAAATATATTGACTTTTAGGAAGTACGAAAAGTAACCTATTTAGCTATAGTTTTAGTTAAAAAATTTAACTTTGGTATTCTTTTGGACACACACTTTTCTTTCAGTGTAAATGAGCAAGCGAGATGGCTAGCGTCCGAGGTGGAGGAATTCAGGTTCAGGTTTGTCGCTTCACCTCCGGCGAAGGCTGCTCTCAACATCCGGCAGCTGATCCTTCGGAGGAGGCTGCAGGAGCAGGACGAGCTGAAGGAGTGAGTGGGTGGCATGAATCTGGCATGCATGCCTCGAGTGTCCTTGTGGCGGGCAACAAACGCCAACGACTTGTGGCTCCACACACACACAGTGCGTGTCCTTGGCGAATTCCGCAGGCAAAGACAACGTCGAGGACGAACAGCAACAATAATGGCCACAACATCATCAGCAGGAGCAACAGCCATAGGGAAACTATCAAGAAAAACCCAACAAACACTCCACAAACAGACACTTTCGATGGGGAAAATATAGATAGTTTTAGATTTTACAATGACCCTTATTATTAGCTGAAAAATATTGGTTAAATTTACAAAGCAAAAATTCAAGAAAATCGTAATTTTTTAAGATTAGTTTTCGTTGTTTGTTAGGCCGTCTTCAAAAATTTTGTAAACATGCAAATGCTAAGTGGTCATTTAAGAGCTTAACTCTTTTTAATTAACATTTATAATGATTATAAATTATAGGCTAAACGAATATAAAAATCAATCAATGGTTTTTTTTTCAAGCTTTTAATCACCTTAAAAACTACACATTTAGTTTAGTAATTTTATAACAGAAAAAAAACTACACATTAAGTTTAGTAATTTGTCACAGAAAATAAGCAAAACAAAAAATATACTTTTAGTTTCGAAATGGATTTTACCTACATTTTTGCTTTATGTAACATTTCTGATCATCATTTTTAAGATCTTTTAATATATAAATATACATATATATATCTTTTATATATATATAATATTTTATATTTCTTTTTTATATTTTATATTATTATGTTATAAAGAGTATTCAAAGAAGCCTCTCAACTTGCGAGATATTCCAACTTTGTTTTCATTCTGCTTTTATTTTTGTTTTTGTTTGCGGCAGTAACTTGAGTCTGAAGATTAGGCTGAGGATGCCAAAGGATGCCAGCCAAGGCAACGCCAACTACTTGGCATATAATTCACCCCTTAACTATTTTTTTTTTTTAGCGGAGAAGGTTAAGCGCGAACTGCTTGAGAAACAGTTCAAAGGGGGCCAAGAAAGCCGTAGAAATCAAAACTCAATGGAAAAGAAAGGGCAACACACACACAACACACATTTTCGTGGGTAAATGCAGGTCGACGTTACGTATGCGCCGTGTTGCCAGCAATTAAAGGCGAACTTAGCGAGCAGCTGTTGTTGCCATTCGTGTATCGTGTTGTTGCTGCTGCAGCTGTTTGCCGCTGTCCTTGAGCGCCTTCTAATTGAGGGCACTGCACTCGCCTTCCTGCGGTGACCCCAAGGCACCCCTTTGCCCCCTTTGCCCCCTTTTCACCCCCTTTTCACTCCCCTTTTAAATCACCCCGTTCGTTTGTGGGCTTTGTTGGTGCTTAAAAGCTGTTTAACTGTCCACTGCCTTTCGGCCCCCTGTAAACTTGTATAATTGTGGCCAAAATATTATATTATATTATTATTAATACTAATAAAAAAATATTTTAAAAAACCTATTTACAATGCGTATTCGTTTAAATAAAAAGTAAAATAGCTTTTAAAATAACGATTAAAAGAAAGTTAAAAAATAACTGTATAAAATCCGCTCTAAAAAAATTATAAATAGAATATTATTTTGTGACATAAAAGCAATAAAAGATCAAAGACTAACACTGTGGTGTAAATTAATGAATACACAAATTACTTCACATAAAAAAATTAAAAAAGAAATTTAGGTTTAAGCATAGAAACTTAACAAATATATTTTACATAGGTAAATCTTTTAGCAACTAAAAGCAATAAAATATAAAACAAAGGTTTGATTTGATTTTTTCTACTTTTTATTTTTAAACATTCAAAATTTCAGTCATTGTCCTGTTCCAAGGCTCCACTACAATTTTGACAAGGACTGTGTTTCTGCAAGGATTGTTATACTTGCACTTGTGTGCAGTCGGTTGTATGTGTATGTGTCTGTATCTATATATGTGTGGCAGCTTTTGTTGGGGGTGCAACATGCAAATGAATCAAATTTCTTGCATGTGTTCGCCTTTGCCTTCGCATTTGTGTGTTTCTGTTTGTTTGTTTATTTGCATGAAACAACTCAAATGCAACTGTATGCACCCCACACACACACTAACACACACAAACACGCATACTAACACCACTGCCCACCTGAAAGTAGGTTAACTCGTTTTTACGGTTCAATTTTTTACAGTAATGCACAAAACGCGACGAGCGGAAAACCATATTCTTAAGAAATACTTAATAATTCTATAGAGGCAAGGAAATTTTTCACTGAAGGTAAGCTGGATATTAAAAACAGGAAGTTTATACAGATTTTATTATAGTTTTTAAAAAATTACAGGGCAGACTTCTTTGTTATACTTTTAAATGTTTTGACTGGTTATTTTGTAGGTGACTTTATCAAATGTTTTATCTTTAAGGGTTGTTCTGTTTTCTCTCAAAAATTAACCCATCAGGTTATTGTATAAAAAATCAATGTTGTGTTTAAAATTTTACTCACATTTTTTGCATAAACATATGAACTTGAATGTTATTTTAAACGAAATTATCACCTCATTGTTCTATTTAAGAACCTATAAATTCACTTACGAATTTCTATTTTGATTCTGCTTAAAAATTAAGAGTTATTCATCATCATGAAGAAAGCGAAGCTGCTTCTATTTAGTTAATAAACAAAGCACGTGCCAATTGAACAATTCAAGGAGTCCCAATCAAATTAATCCTAATAATCATCTAATAAATCAATCACGCTTTTAGCCTTTCTTATTCAGTTTTGTTATTTTATTGACCCCTTCTGCTCGTTTAAATTAAGTTAATCAAACACACGTTTCGAGTGCAACAACTTCAGCTTCAGCACAGAAACAGAACAGAAAATATATGCGACCTTCTTCGTTACCCATCGTCAATAGAACCCCTTCCAGCGAGCTTGGTAATCGAGAAACTGGCACAAGTGGACACTGAAGAGTCATCGACAGGACGATGATGATGGGGATGCAAATGCAGGCGAGGATGAGAATGGGAATGGGAATGAGGACGAGGACCCACCTGGACAAAGGGTCAAAGGCCACTGGGCAAACAATGGCAGAGGACCAGTAACAAAGTAATAATGCTTATCAGCAAAACAACTCTCTCCACCCTTCTTTAAACAGCAAACAAAAAATGAGTCTTCATTTAATATTAACATACCTTTTGTTAATAATTTAATTAGTCTCTCCTTTTGTTAGTCGCTATCTTTTTAAGGGAAAATTCTAAACAAAACTGTTTTTTCATAATCATATTCATACTATAAAGTGTTCTTTTTCCAAGAAAAAAAATTCAATTGTAAAAAACCATTCAGTACAAATTTTGTTCTTGTCAAAGATTTAAAAAATAAATATTTTTAAAAGTGTAAAAATATATTTTAAAGTATATTTTTCTGTGTAGGGGACGCCCCTCCACTCACCTTGAGTTGAGATTTCCTCTTGAGGGCGGCAATTGAACGAGTTTGCTGTCGTAGAACCTCCAGTGCAGCAACGAGGTCAGAGTTCGAAAATCAAAACGAATTTGAAAACTGATTCCTGCCAAAAATCTGAAATCAACGGAACGAAAAACATGTTTTGGTGCTGAAGAACTGAAAAACTCTCACGAAATCGGATTTTGCCTTGCATTATTTGATTTTTGTTTTCGAAAATTATATATTAAAAGATACTCTTGTTATGTGAACAAAAGTGTTCTAGCATTTATTTTTAACATTTAATTTTTACTTTGATAATGAAATTAAAAGTTATGTTTTTACAGATTTAAAATATATTTATGTATTTATATATATTTATTTATAGTATTTATTTATAGGTATATTATTTATAATATTTATTTTTCAGTGTCATGTTAAATTTAAAGATACTTTATAATTATAAGTATAAAGTACGTTTTTAGAAACACAAATTGAAAATCTAATAACAAGAGTATCAATATTTCCTATGATTTCAATATCCGCTTTTAGATTTTCCCCGATTCTTTTTTGCTTTAATTGTTTACGTCTGCGTGTGGAACGGCGCGAAAAAGATGAAAAACATTTCGTTTAAATTATAAACAATTAGCAGCGAAAATCGCTTTCAATAATTTCAAATTAATTTCAATGATTGCTTTGTTTGGCTTTTATTGCACGATTTGACTGACTTATGAGTGGGTGATGTTTTACGCGTTTAGTTCATTTTCATTTTCATTTTCGATATTTAAGAATAATTGCGAATATTTGTGGTTTGTGGTTTCTCTTTCACTTGAAATAACCTTGTGCAATTTCAAAATATTTTAAAGGGGGTGGGGAGTGTTTTCCACTGCATATTTCCGTTTCGTGCCGTGCAACCGGAAGTGCACAAACACACAAACACACACACACACAAAAAGACAAATACCAACACACAAGTGCATGGGGTATTTTTTTCCATTTTTATTTCTACGGTTTGGTAACTTTCAAGAGGGTGTTTGACCCATAAATGAATTTATGCCAATTTAGAAAGGCAAACACTGTTACGGGTTAAGGAAAACTGGGGGCGGGGGCGTTGGCTAAGCAATTAAAACATGTTTTTTGGGGGTTATATATTCCCTGTTGCTGTTAACAGGGGGGTAGCATAACCGGATATATTTGTGCAATTATTTTAATGGCCTAGACACAAACACACACGCACACACACACAGTACAGGACAAGCCCTTTTTTCGTTTGAAATTTACTTTTTTTTGGCCAAACGATGAGTTGTTTATTTTTCACTTTAATAATTGGAAATGTACATATATATTTTTTTTGGGTATTTATAATCCCGTTGCCCAATGCTTTTCCGAGTTTTCCGTGCGCCTTGGCCAGCAGTCGACTTGCAACTGAGCGAATTGAAAAAGTCGAAACAGCTGAAAAACTGCAAGGACTCCCGATCCGAATCCGATCCAAAAACCGAATCTTACAGCCCCAGACGAACTCTGAACCGAGTTTAAGTGGCGGCGGGACGGCGGGGGGTGGCTTTCCATTGATGGTGGCCCCAAAAACTCAATGAAAACGCCAAACGCCGGCTGCAGGCGGCGCAAGGCGCATGTGTCCTGTAGTAAAACAGCGGCAAGGATAATGAACTCTGGCCAAGTGCAGGTCGCTGCTGCTTGGGGGTGAAGTCATTGGGGGGGCAGGGGGGTCACAAGAGCCCCTTTTGTGAAAATATATTTATATTAGTCGGGAAATCATCTTTTCATAAAAATATGAAATTACAAATTTCAAATTCCTTTTCTTTCACATTTCTATTGAATTGCTTTGACTTTTTAATTTTAAACACCCGCGCAACGATAAAAACTCCCTTACCAACACTAGTTTGTGGCTTTAACTTTGCCAACACTGTTTTATACAAACAAACGGTTGTCCATAGAGATGAGCACCTTGGTGCGATAGGCGTGACTAGGCCATGATGCGATATCTGTGACTTTTCACTGTAAAATATAAACAAATATATTGGTAAAATCTTATTTAGATTTATCCATCAAAAATTATTTTTATAAACAAATTAAATAAATTCATGAATATAAAAGAAACTAATAATATCAATAGTAGCTTGTCCACTCTTGTAGCTAAAAATTACATTTACTTCTTGAAGGAAACCTTTCGAAAAAAAATGTAGCTTAAAAAATTTTCTTTCTTTTGAGTTTTGAATTTTTAGGCACTTTAAATTTATAACGGATTTAAAATATCACGATAAAAATAATATTTCGTTTCAAAACGTATCGATATGTGGATATTTTGATGTGTTTGCACATCCCTAGTTTACACAAAAAACTTAAAATTAAGTTAAAAATTAAGAAGTTCTTATAATTCGAATTAAATATTTGTAAATCTAGAAGGAAAATGGTACCGGCTGAAACACTTCCTTCGATTTAGTCGACTGGGCGATGCTGAGCGAGGAGTCGGGATCAGAAGGAGCTGCTGGGGCCAAGGATCTGCGCTGCAGCCTGGATAGATGCTTCTACAGGACGAACAGGCCCTACAACCTGTGGCGCCACGAGGAGTTGCACTCAATGCCCATGGAGTCCAAGGTGTACGGCTGCCCAGTTTGCGTCTACAGCTCGGACAAGGTGTCCAATCTCAAGCGACATATGTCGGTCAAACATCCTGGTAGCCAAGATCAGGCGCAGGAAAGTCCACCGCCTGACAAGAGCAGCAAGCTGCAGTGCCCGGTGATGGGCTGCAGGTACGAGACGAGTCGACCCTTTGACTTAAAGCGCCACATGGCGGTGCACAACAATCCGGAGAAGAGCCACAAGACCTACAAGTGCTCCCTGTGCATGTACAGCTCGGATAGGAAGGCCAATCTCAAGAGGCACCACGAACTGCGTCACTCTGGCATCGCGGAGGCCATTCAAACGGAGGAGGAGCTGCGTCCGGAGTTAATGTTGGAGTTGCTGGAGGAAGAGCAGGAGCGGGAGTTAAAGCAGCAGCAGCCAAAGGTTAAGATCACGCCTGCTCTTCCCAACCTGAATACCCTAATAGAAGACCTCGAGGAAGAGGAGGAGCAGGCGGATGAGAAGCTGGAATTTGTGTACGAGTCACTGGAAGAGGAAGAAGAGGAACCGCCCGTGATCACCATATCCACATGTAAACCACAAATACTCCACAATGACATCAGCAACAAACAAGTGATTGTAAGCTACCTAAATATGAATGTGTTTATGGTTACTATACCTTTATTTTAACCTCCCAGGCTGTCAATGTAAATGGCCAGCTGAAATGGTTCCAGGCCATAGATCCGCCACCAGGAGCTCCCACAAAACTTCAGCTGTCCATGGAGAAGCAGGCCCAGCAGCAAATGGACGAGCTGGATGATGAGTTGGCCTTGTCTCTAGCCGAGCAGGATCAACAGGAGGAGTTTCTTGTGGAGATGCTAACATCAGAGAAGCCCAACAAAGCAGAGCACTCAGCCTCAAAGGACATGGCTTGGAGTTGGAGCACTCCCCATGTAAATTAAGACTGTTTGATATAACCAACAATTTCTAACCAGTTTCTTGTTTTTTAAGGCCGTACATCACATTTCAACGGTGCAGCTAGATAATATCCCAGCTTCCGAAGAGGAGAGTGCGAAGGAAGAGTTTATCAAAACGGACGAATCGGATGCGAGTTTTCCCGATTGGTGGGACGATGGAAAATACACAAAGATGCACAAGAATCAAATATTCCGGGATCACCCGCGAAAACCGTCGCAGGCGAATGTGCAGCGCATCTTACGCATCATCTACGACGTGTATTACAAGCCTTTTAAGGAGGACCGGAAGCAGTTTGAAGCCTTTCAAATAAAGGACTCCTGGCTCTGCGCCACTCGCATGACGCGCATGCAAATAATAAAGGACATGTACTCTAAACAGGGTACATGAAGTGAAGCTAGTTGTAAGATATTAAAATTAAGTACTTCAGTTGGATTGTTTATTTTTTTAGACTACACGAAAAACGAATGAAAAGTATAACAAAATTTAGTTTTATCGCTTTTAATATGATCTATTTTAAACTTAAGTTGGTAGGTTGAGTTAAGTTGTCTTAAATATAATCAACATCTTAACAAGTACTATTTGGGTAATTTTTATTTAAAAAGACATAATTTAAACAAACTATTAAAAGAAAAAGTATAAACTAAAGTAGACTGGAGTTGATTGTTTTCAAGTGGCTGACATTTTTTTTAATTTTCAATAAATTAGGTATTAAATTATATTTACCTGTACAAAATACCTTTACCTTAATAAAAAATAATTTTGAATGTGGCTATTTTGCGTAGATTAAAACTGCAGGGCTAAGCGTACTAGGATGTGATTATTTTCCCACCAAGTCAGTTTTGATTTTAAACAATTGAAAACGCTTAGGATTTGAATCATTTAAATTAGCCCGCCAAACGAAAAAGGTGGCATGGATGTCAGGAGCCTTTCTCGGCTAAGTGAAAAAGGTGGCAACCAGAAGTAAAACTGAAATACGGTATTTATTTAAAAGCCGGCTGGTATTTTTAATCGTTATCGGAGCGGTCATACTGGTGTGGCATTCGCAAAGTAAATCTTGGCAGCGTTGCCGTTTTTAAACTGGTCACACTGACCAACGGTCACCCGAGCCACACGCGTTAAGTCGCATGACATGAGATTATGCACTAACGGCCACGCTAACCGCGGCCCAAAAACGATATAAAAAGGGCGCAGATTGCCCATTCCGATTCAAACTTTAAAAATGTAAGAAACTATTTAAATTAAAGTTAATATCTAAGGTCACACTAACGGCTGATTCTGCCGACATCTTTTCTGCTTGCGCAGTACGGTCTGTTTTTGTGCTCTCCGTTTTGTTCAGTCTATCCGGTCAATGGTCACTTTATTTTCTCTCTCTCAAAACTTAACAGGGCCTCTGCCAATGTTATCCAAACCGTGACAAAATGAAACCCCGCTAAATTTAGCGGTTAGCGACATTTCATCTTCACTCCGAACCCGCTAAAGGGTCCAGAACCCAGCTAGGTCGTATTTGGCGCCATCTGGACTGATCGGAATATTTGGATCTGAACCAGATCACCATCAATGCCATTATCGCGCCATTCGTTCCAGAAGTTCCGCCATTTTTTTTTTCACGCCATTTGCAAGAATTTTCGCAAGAAAGTTTCGCCAATCGCCATCGTTTCCTTCTTTAGCTGGGCGATGGCCAACCCGGCGGCACCTGCAGAGGAGGGATTAGCGGCGCAGATCGCCGAACTGAAGCAAATGGTCGCTGACCTTCAAAATAAATAATAAATAAATATAAAAATATAAATGAAAATGAATTGTTTATTTTGGTGGGGTGGCCAATCTGCATGTGCGGAGTTGGAAACATTACTGGAAACAATTGGAGTATGTTGAGATCCAATTTAAAGTGGAACTCAATTCGAAGTCGTGTACAGGGTCCACGAAATGGTTAGATGGGGGTTTTTTAAATTTGAATTTGAGTTGCTCTTTTGACTGGTTCTTTTTGTCGTTTTTCTTTGTCTTTACGAAAACGAAACGAAACGAAAACGGAAAAACTAAGCTAAAAGTGTTTTAACACTGTTTTTTAGTGTTTTAATAGTTTTTAATAGACTCCACCCCGCCAAACTGAGACAAGGAAGACTCCCCCCAGCTTGGCAATGGACACTTCGAAACTCCGGTAAGTTTAAGCCCATTTAAACCATTTTTTAGTTTTTTGCGATTTTTTTTTTTTGGCAAAATCTGGTGCCGCCTGGACGCTGGGCGGACAGCTGTCGGACAGTGTCTGCAAAAGGCACTTCAAGCCTGAGTGCTTTTTAGATCAAATCCTTAAAAAAAAAAAGCATCCCAACTGAGAAGCTAGGACTTGATCCAGTACATCCCTGCCAAGTACCAAGTACTTGGCAATTAAAAAATGT
Organism: Drosophila oshimai; assembly: GCA_018150695.1. NCBI lineage: Eukaryota > Metazoa > Arthropoda > Insecta > Diptera > Drosophilidae > Drosophila > Drosophila oshimai. Next base: position 2,106,381 of record JAECWM010000252.1, on the reverse strand, counting down.
ATGCTTTGTACAAAATTGCAAAGGACAAGTATGTCATAAAATGGATATTGAAAATCTTGTTTTTGCTGCAATAGTAGAAGCTTATTTTACACTTAAGAATAGTGCACTTGGAAATGTTGGTTTTTGTAAATTCCATTTCAAAGAACTCTCTGAGCACCAGAGAAGTTTGGATGAGGAAATTGCAAACATTGCCGAGCCTGTGCAACATATTTCGGAAATTGATGCTGAAATGCATTCATTCGAAAATGTTGCTGAAACAGTGCAATAAAATGTTTAAATAGATGTTGCTGAAACAGTGCAACAGGTAAATGAAGATGCTGAAGTGCATCCTTCCGAAACAGTGGAACAGGATAATTAAAGTGATGCTAGATTGCAAAAATTCCAACTGAAAAATTTGGTGGCTAGCATGGACGATCTCAACCGGAATGTCTTATTGATGTTTGATGATATGAGAATCGAACCCGAAATTTCGTACCAGCCCAAGGCCGACAGGGTTGTTGGCTATATTGACCATGGGTATGGTGAAGAAGACAAGTATGCCCATCCTGCTTTTGTGGCTCGCGGGCTATGTTCCGATTTTAAGGCATTAGTAGGCATAGCCTTTATTTGCGACACAAACCAAGGCAAAGTGACTGCTGATTTGCTTGAGAGCACTTGAGATCGCGAGATTTTCCAAAGGAGTATTATCGGACTGCACGAGCCGACGTAATATTTGACAGGACACACTTGTTCATGAGCTTGAAAAGGAACTTGGTCGATCATGATTTTAAAGTTGGCACTGAAATCGTGTCCTGGGATATTGTTCAAAAGTTTTATGAACATGAAAGGTCTCGCCCAGTTCCAATAGCACCAAAACTGACACAACTCTTCTTAAAGGCGGTACGATGTGTGGATAAAATGAATGTTGATCTACAATTTCAAATATTTGAAAGAGTGCTACCACCTGTTTCCGCGAAACCTCCGGGATCACGAGAGGGGCGGATGCCGCAGAGAAAATTATGAATTTAGCTGTTTCTGCGGCTTCATGACCAACAGCCTCGCCGCCTTTGGTGGGGCACGCCCGCCCTTGCCGCTAGCGGTACGGGACGGACGTGGTGGGGCTGTTGGCCAGAGCAATGTCACGTGCTTCCGGCCTCGTCAACGTGGAAAGCGTGGGTCCAGAAGATCCAGCTGGCGATGCTCCACCGTCGTCTCCGCCTCTTGAAACAAGCTTGACGGAGGCGACGGAGAGCATTGACAGCAGTCAATAGAACGGGAATGGGCGGCTCGTCATCGTCGAGTAAACATAGTGTAAACAAAATAAATTATCTGCAAATACATTTTATTTTTCAAGAAAACATTGAATGGAAACATTTTCTAGTTTTGTTCCGTTTTTCTTCGTTTCAAGATAAAACGTTGATTTGATACTATCTTGACAAATGGAAATCGATATCATTGCGCGTTTTCAGGCATCATTTCAAAGAATCAAGCTTGACAGGAAGACAGACAAATCAATTGATAAATTGGATAAAAATGGATTCGCAACGGGAATTGATTATGAAGATCGGTAAGCTATCAATAATAATAATACCTAATATAATCAAATAATTAATGATTTATTTTCAACAGAGTTTGGTCATTCTCATTTGAATATGACTGATGATGATCGCATGGCGAATATTATGGATTGGACATCCGATGATCAATACGTAAAACTGCAGTATTATGAGGAACTTCAGGCGAAGTTCGAAAAGTTAAAGCAAGAAAACTATGTGCTGCGTGAAGCTATTCGTATAGCCCAATGTGTTCTAGCTGAACCGGACGAACCGGAACCAGTATTATAGTTATTTTATTATTTCTGTTATTATGTTACAACTATGAATAATCAAAATATGTTAAAGAAATCTTATTTTTTTGGTTAATTACATTGTATATTACATTACATTACCACCATTACATTACATTATATATTATATTAAACTACTCAATAAAAAAGATAACCTGAAGGCATGTTCGTTCATTATTTTACCACGGTTTCAAGCAGTCCGGAAACAACAGAGTCTACAGTGACAGAAACCTCCACACCGTTATCAACCACAGATTCTACTAACCCTGTGTTTACTACAGAATCAAGTACTTTACTTCCGACTTTACAACAGATTCGAGTACTCCTGTCTTATCTTCTTTTTAACTTATTCTTATACGCCAAAACTTATAGGTACATATACTGCTATAAGTTGAGTCTAGATTACTTGGGTTGGCTATTTTACTGCGACACAGATGAATACTTTAATTCGGAAACAGGGGCCTGCCAATGCACACGACCCACAAATTGCTAATTTTTAGCAAATTAAGGCGTACTTGTGTACTACTTTAAAATTGGAAATAGTTCACTTATAAATATGGAATTAAAGTGATTTCAGATAACTATTAAAAACATGTTTGTGTTTTATAAATTGATTTATTAAATTTGTACTTTAATTTCAATTGCATAAAATATTATATATTATTTAAAAGTAGGTACACAATACATTAGGTCTATTATTACTTTCTCGTTTGGGCGTACCTACATATTTAAAAACTATTTTAAAGATACCACATTGTTAAACACACCCATCTGGCGGCAACTCGCCGGTGACGATGCCCCCTGAACACCAGACCCAGCACGTCGACGGAGCGGCGCTCCCCCACTGATGAAGAAAGGGAAGCGTCAGAATTGCATATATTATAATATTAAGTTAAGTTAAAAAAAATATTAAAAAAAAAAAAAAACTTAAAAAAAACCAAAAAAATACAAAACATAAAATAAAAAAATAAAAATATGTTAAGTTAAAAAAAGCCGTTCTTAAGCTTTTAATTTAAGATTTGCTTCAAAATCAGTGTAAATTGCATTATGAAAAATAGTTCTTAACGACGTTGAAAAGCTGATCGAGCCTTAAAACTGATCAAACAAAAAAAGAAAACATTTAGAAATAAATAACTCAAACATCAGACCAAGAAGAACTGAAGATGTATAGGAGCATGCCCCACACCGACTGGGACAGCGATCCGCTAGAATTCTTCGCCCCTGGCACCGGGCCGCTGCCTGCAACGGGCAGAGCCCATCAGGCTCGTCCCCCGAGGCTCGGCGCCCACGCCGTCGCCGCGGACGGCGATCTTCCGCATCTCCGCCCGGACAGCCGACAAGTCACACTGAGGGACGAGGGGCGACTAGGCATGGGCTGCCAAGAACATTTACAACGGTGCAGTTCCAGTGTCCATGGTGCTGGGCAAAACTGAATTGTGCGTCGAAGTGGTATGACTAGGCGATTGTAAACTAAACCCGAAATTGTTCCGCTGCCCCTTTTGCCCCTTCCGGAGCAAGGGAACTCTAACAGGAGGCCACACGCGGAGTCGCGTGGGACCTCAGAGGTACTATCCAGACGATGAGCGCCTGGCAGTGTACCGCGACTGGGAGGAGCAGGTGGCAGTACGCGGCAACCGGCGATCACCAGTAACCGAGCGAAGAGATGTGCGCTCGATGAGCTTTTCGCAACTGTAACTCTAAAAAACTCTGAAAAGGAGCATGCTCCTGAAAAGCATGCCTCACACATAGAGTAACTTAGATATAGAAGTATATAGTATAGGCTGTTGATCCGGCGGGCGTTCACCGGTATTTCTCGAAGACCGGAGCCCTTCTTCCTGCTCTTCGATGAGCAGATTAGGAATGCTCCAGAGGGATACGAACGTTGGAAGGTGCTGGTGGTGGCGATGGCGACGCTAAGTGCCCAGGAGTATCGATACGTCTATGTTCGGGTGGTAAGTTTATGACCCATACTTAACCTGACACCTGCCATAACCAAAACAAAATCCAAACAATGGGCCAATTTTGAAATTTTGGTGGCACAATTTTTTTTGGAAATTTTAAGAATTTTATTTTTTTTGCGACCTAAAATAATGATTTATTATTATTTTAAATATTAAATATTATAATTAAATTATAATTTTAATGTATTATAAAAACAACCCAACATTTTTTTTTAATTGGCTAAAGCCAAAAAAAATTTATTCAATTTGCTCTCCTTGGAATTGCACTTTTTGCCACAATTCTTCCTTATTTTTGGGTTTAACCCGTAAGCGGAAGATTTTTAATTCGTTGTTGAGCGCAAGACACAATTTTGTGCATCGTGTTTGAACCGCTTATATGTTAAAAACCTTTATTCAGAAAAATGTTAAATTTTTTACAGAATATGTATTAACTCAAAATCATTCAATTTAAAATTTAAACTTTTAAATTAAGCCTACAATAAAAAAATTGTTAAGTTTTACCTGAAAAAAACAAATTGCATGTGAGATTAATTTCAAAAAAATCGCAAACTAGTCAAACAATTGAAAAACGTGGGATACAAACTTATAGGGCTTTCAATAAGCATTCCAAAATGGTAAAATTTGTCATACCTTTCTTTAAAAGAAGTCACAGGAGCAGGGGCCGGGGCCACACGGCTCAATCAGGTTCAAGTCTGGTGTTTGCGGAGGCCAATCCATTACATTTATTTGTGTGACCTGGGCCTTTTTTGAATATTTTAGTTGCTCAAAGTATGGTACTTTTCTAGGGTGAATGTGCCTTTAAATGCTTTTCAATCAGCCTGTTTCTAATAGTGCCACTCGTAACTGATGCCTGCAAGTCCTTTTTGAGCTCCTCCGATGAAAGGAATGGGTTTTGTTTCGATGTACGAGTCAATATGTCATCAAACCATGTAGTTCTGTGATTGGATCGATTGGATCACATCACATATATTGGATTACAAATCAATTTTTTGGAACGAACAGTTGGGATGACCCTAGTTTGAATTTTTAATTTCTTAGATGACCACTGCCCTGGATAAAATTGGATCAAACGAGATCAAGGAGTCACTAACTAAAGTGATAAAATATGTTCGGGGCTGCGCGTTTGGCAAATTTTTGGTTGGAGCTATTGCGGACCGCTGTCCGGCTAACCAAATGGTCAACAATTGGCTAGATTCGGAAAGAGTGCCAACTATTTACGATTATCGGCACATGATCCGTCGGTGGGGAGGGTTTAAGGACGTGCTGATGAGCAACGCCCTTAGAATTGATGTTTTCTACAGAGGAGATTACTTGTCCAAATTAAAAGCTTATAGACAATCGACGGACGCCCTCAGGATCAACAATCAACAAGTCAAGGACGAATATAATACGCAGTGGTGTAAATTGGAGGCTTTGCTGCGTAATGCGTTCAGAATTCCGGAGGTGGAGGAAGTTCGGTTGGGCGGCCTCAATTCTGACCTCCTTGAGGACATCGGTGAGGACTGGAAAAAAGAAATGAGCGAGATCCTGGAGGAGGGGTTCGCGATTTTCAAGCACCTGATGGGAAGGGACGAGCCGGTGCCACTGTTGCCGCGTTTATGGCATATAAGAAGCGGCCGAGAGAAATGTTAACAACGTGAGTAACAATAAATTTTACTAATAAATTCCACTACCTACTATCAGATTCTGGTTACTCATGCCCTCTTTAATAATGTATCAATTTTTACTTATTCCTCAGACTTAAATTTCTTCAAAACCCTCAACAGGAGGAAGAAGATTGGGGGAGCCCACCCGCAAAAAAGGAGAAAAAATAAATAGGTATGTTTAAAAGAACAATCTATTTATGTTTTATTTGGGATTTTTTAAAACTTGCGGGTGTTATAATTGTAGTGTGGTTTTGGTAACGCTTTTCCGACCCTTTAAAGTACATACAGTGATGGAAAACATAATAGAAAATTCATTGGAAATTTTCCAAATTTCTTGTTTTAGATCCTCCAAAGACAGAAAAAGATTCCTTTGTTATTAAAGTTAGCTGATTCCGCCATTTCTTCCCTTTTTTTCAGTTTTCTATTGTAGAAAATCGCCAAAAACACTTCGTTTTTAATTTTTGTTATTTAAAACCTTAAATCATATTTTTTAAATTTTTTTTTACTGTTCATAATTGCTCAAAATATAAAAAAAATTGGTTCAAATGCCTGAACTGTTAAAATTTCGGTTATTTTTTCCATCACTTTTCTATGTGCATTAACATTGCGTAAACACTCGCCGTTGCGATGCGTTAATCGAACTTAACGAAACCGTAACAGCGAGAGTTATCGAAATGTTGCTCGCGCTAACTCTCGCTCGTTTTAAACTTAACGAGACGCCATTGCCATTGCCATTACCATGCAGCAATTTAATGGAGTTAACTACACCATTATAACTAGCCAACCTTCCTCTGGCGAGGTAAGTTTTCTTTTTTTTAATGGGTTAAAAGGCGGGGTCAAGTTTTAAAACAAACTTGATCTGCCTTTAAAAACTAATAATAAAATAAAACCTAACCTAAAAATAATAACCTAACCTAATTGTTTTTCTTTTTTTTAGCGGCCTGACTTTTCCCTTTTCCCCCCTCCCCCTCCCAACACAATCCCTATCCCAGCCCCAACCCAATCCCAGCAGGCTCCACCACCGCCTCCACCGCCAGGGTGGGCACCACCGCCATGGTGGGCACAACCGGCAGGGTGGGCACCACCACCAGCACCAGGTTGGGGAACACAACCGCCCCCACCGCCATGGTGGGCACCACCGGCAGGGTGGACACCACCACCAGCACCAGGTTGGGGAACACAACCGCCCCCACCGCCATGGTGGGCACAACCGGCAGGGTGGACACCACCAGCACCAGGTTCCGGGAAATCTCCGCCCCCAGCACCACCTGGTTCGGGGAAATCTCCGCCCCCATCACCACCTGGTTCCGGAAAATCTCCTCCCCCAGCACCACCTGGTTCGGGGAAATCTCCGCCCCCATCACCACCTGGTTCCGGAAAATCTCCGCCCCCAGCACCACCAGGTTCCGGAAAATCTCCGCCCCCAGCACCACCAGGTTCCGGAAAATCTCCACCCCCAGCACCACCAGGTTCCGGGAAATCTCCGCCCCCAGCACCACCTGGTTCGGTGTCTGAGTCGGAGTCTGCAAGGTCGGCAACACCACCGCCCGACCACCGCGCGGGTCAACGACGTCGCCGTTGCCAGCGTCCGGTTTCTGTGACTGAGTCAGAGTCCGACTCCTCTCCTCCTCGGCATCGCCGTCGCCGCGCCCGGCCAGAGTCGGCGGATGGAGACCCTCAATCACACAGAGAAGGACCTGGAGCGGCCAATCCAAGAACATTCACGACTCGGAAATACCAGTGCCCATGGTGCTGGGCTAAATTGAACACTGCGTCCGCCTGGAGGGATCACGGGGACTGCCGTTCAGAGCCAAAACTGTTCCGATGCAGCTACTGCCCCTTCCGGGCTGCGGGAACCTTAACAGCAGGCCACACACGCTATTGCAAGGGCCCGGAGCGATACTTCCCGGACCAGGTCTGCCTGGACCTGTACGCCGAGTGGGAGAATATAGCGGCAGGTCGCAACCAGCAACCGCCCCAAACGCCAGAAAGAGCGCGCTCCATGAGCTTCAGTCAGTCATAAACTCAACCAAACTAACCCACGAATCGAGCACAATTAAATTTAATATGCCATTCTCAGCTGTTTCGAACGAGGAAATTGTTAACTTTTTGCGTTGAAAATCATGCCTCACACGTAGAGCATAGAGAGAGAGAGAGCACTTGAGGCCTGCAAGAAGGTTGAACTCAAAGTCCATGCTATCATATGTGATCAAAAAAGTACAAACTGTCAAGCTTTTGACCGTGCGCGAGATTTTCCAAAGGAGTATTATCGGACTGCACGAGCCGACGTAATATTTGACAGGACACACTTGTTCATGAGCTTGAAAAGGAACTTGGTCGATCATGATTTTAAAGTTGGCACTGAAATCGTGTCCTGGGATATTGTTCAAAAGTTTTATGAACATGAAAGGTCTCGCCCAGTTCCAATAGCACCAAAACTGACACAACTTTCCTTAAAGTCGGTACGATGTGTGGATAAAATGAATGTTGAACTACAATTTTAAATATTTGATAAAACTACTGAAAATAGTAATTTTGAAAACGTTTTACAAGCCAAAGCAACAGCTTCGTTCCTAAAAGAAATAAACGAGGGCTTGAATTTATTTATACGCGGAGTATACGCTGATAGAAGCAGCGAGCTGCTGCAATTTAAAGATTATTTGAAACAAATAAAGATTCTGCCAGGTAAATCATTAAAACCTTCACGTGAAAAATTTCTAAAGAGCCTTATACAAGCCTGTGAAAAAATAAATAAAATTTGTGAAAATTTAATTACAAACGGACAGGCAGAATCAGTTTCTATCGACCGATTTACACAAGATCCGATAGAAGATAACTTCAAAATGCTGAGAAGCATTGCGGGATAAAAACCTTCTACATATTTCTCAATTAATGTTAATAAAAGATGTTTGTAATAAATTATTTACTAACGCTCCGGTATTTAAACCATACTTATTTCAAGATCCTGTAGAAAGGGATTGCATGTATAAAGATCTAGCCAAATCAAGTGCAATAAGATATTGGTTGGGAAGCAAACTTTCACACCTTTTTGAAGAAAATCAAAAATGTAGCTGCGTAGACCCGCTAAAAAGCGATGCTGAATCAGGCAAATTGTAAAAAATTAAACAAGAAGAAGGTGAGATTGTAAAAATTCCTTCAAATAAACTGTTTGCAATAACAGAGTTTCACGCAGATATAATTGTTAGAGAATTTAACAAATGTCCCAATCAATTAAATATATTAAAGAAAATAATTGACATTTGCGTCGAAGAAACCAATGCTGAATATAAATATTGGTTTGGCGAATTGGATCCATGTGCATCACATAGGAAAGCCGTTCTTAAGTTTTTAACTGAAGATTTGCTTCAAAATCAGTGTAAACTGCATAATGAAAAATTGTTATTCAAAAGCTGATCGAGCTATAAAACTGATAAAAAAAAAAAAAAACTTAAAAACATTTAGAAATAAATGACTCCAGCAAACAGTTGAAAAAGACTGTCCGGTTAACACTATTTTCCATTCATTAGGAAATAAAAGACCGCTGATGAGGAAGAGTGGTGTCTCCCGAAACAGTTTTACAGTTTTCCTGACTTTAAACTTGTTTTGAACCCATAAGTACAGCTCCTTAGTGACTGCATAATTGTAACACTAGTGTGGCCATTATTTTCTTAAAGTTTTTAAATTTTAAAAATAAAAAATTTTAATTTTTTGGTTTTTTTATTTATAAATAAAAAAGTACTGCAGAAATTCAACCCATTTTAACACAAACAAAAAGATAGCAACTAAAAAATAATTTTATCCTTAAAAAATAAAGGTGGTTAAATTTGTATCCACCTTTTAATATGCCAACTTTCAGTGTTTTGTTAAGGGGATACATACACTTGTTAATTTCAAAAAAAAAAATTTTTTTTTTTTGTATTTTCTGAGTATACATTTATTTGAGCATACACACTCAAATTGTATGTCAATCAGACGAATATTTTCGAAGTAATACACATTTATGAAGGTGCGTTAGGGAGGCGCGTCTCGCAGTCGGGGACTTTAAACGCGTTTTTCTCAAAACTATGTTTTCAAAATCGGTGATCAAGATTTTTTTGAAAACAGCTGAACCGATCAGTCTCAAATTTTAACACAACCTATTTGAACTAGATTTTTTAGTAATTAATCGAAGATTTTTTTTCTCCGATAAATATTTTCCATTTTACTAAACTAAAAACTTTAAAACTAGAGTCTGAACGAAGGAAAAAAAAAATATTAAAATTGGATTTTGGGAAAAATTTGTTTTGGAAAAAGATTTTAAACATTTTTTTTTTTAATATTTGTTATCAACGAAAAAAATAATTCTTCGTTCAAGCCCGAAAGAATCGGATCTCCAAGGCCTGTGCAAAATTTCACCAAGATTGGTTGAGTAGTTTCCGAGAAATTCTGACAACCGACTTTGAAAACACAGTTCTGAGAAAAACGCAATCAAAGTTTTGATACACTTGACTTTGTGCGCGCACATTCTCAGGACTGTATCTCCGAAACTATTATTCGGATGAGATCGAATTTTTTAAGTTGCGAAACCCTTAACCCCTTAACTAAGGTGGGAATGGGTCTTAGTCTTAGCGGTCTCGTCAGAAAAAAAAAAACAAAGCAAGATGGACTTAAAAACGGCAGCTTCCACGCGGCTTCTGTTTCTTGTTCTTACATGCTATTCGCCCAGCGTCGCCGGCGACGGCCAGCCATCAGCTGTTTTTTTATACTCGTACATCGCGTTGCCAACTACTTTGTGCTGCCAATTAGGTTCAGAAATCGACTACTCGTTTTTTTTTTCAAGATTTTACGCGGTTTTAACTGGTATGTTTATTTGTGCAATATTGCAAATATTTTATCAAAGTATAAGTTCGATTGAGGACCAGCAGCCCCTGGCGCAGATCTACGAGTCGCAGTACCAGCGCAGTACTCGCCTTTCTCGGCTAAGTGAATTAGGTGGCATGGATGTCAGGAGCCTTTCTCGGCTAAGTGAATAAGGTGGCAACCAGAAGTGAAACTGAAATACGGTATTTATTTTTAAGCCGGCTGGTATTTTTAATCGTTATCGCAGCGGTCATACTGGTGTGTCTCAAAACTTAACAGGGGGCCTCTGCCAATGTAATCCAAACGTCGACATTTCCTCTGCCAATGTTATCCAAACCGTGACAAAATGAAACCCCGCTAAATGAACATAAGCGACATCTCGCGACGAGAGCGCCCTCTTTTGGAGGACGTTATTTGTTTGTGCCAGTGGTCGCTAGATGTCGTTGCACGATATAATTCACATCGATATTTCTCGATTTTAAGAAATCGGTTGAGCGCGGGATTTTTTTGCTTGCCCAGTACGGTCTCCCAAAAAATCCCTGATAAAGTAAATTTTAGCAGCGTTGCAGTTTTTTTTGCATTTTAATTACTCTTTTGGCTGCAAATAACGACATGTTCTCCCCGTAGTTGTGTTTCAAGTGCCAGTGAACCGGAAGAGTAACCCAGTGGATGCAGGAGTGGTAATTCCCTGTAGACGTAGCAACAAGGCCAAAAACGCAGCCGGAAAAGACGCCGCTGGTGAGTTGAAATACCAGTGCATAATTTATGGGCTTTGTGTCCTGATAATTTGGAGGCTTTAGCCTTTGTTTATTTAATGACTTGCTGTGCTCCCCGTTCTCCCCCCACTTTTTCCCCCCTCCTCCCGGCAACATTTTCCTTTTGTTTGACTTTTTGGCGCAATATTATTCACCACACCGGTGTGCAGTATCCACCACAGCACGAGCTCTGGCAAAAAAAAAAACACTAACGCGTTTCGCTGCTGCGGGGCAACACTGATTTGGCTTTGAAAAAGTGCTCCACGAAAATTCGTGTTTTCCAGGAATTGTAATTGTAATTTTGTGTAAAGGTTAGGAGTTAAACCGGTGAGTTTTGAGGTTAAAAATGAAAAGTGCCGAGAAATTAAACCTTGTTTATCACTTTCGGTAGAGGAAAATCAAGAAGAGTGATGGCCTGGGTACCCAATTCGCGTTTCGAGGATGACTTGGTGGAATTGGAGCCTGCGGGCTTCAACTTGATCCAGGGCCAGCTGGCCTACGAGGAGAAGAGGAAGCAGGAGTTTATACCGCGTCCAAAATGCGCCTATGAACACCTGACTGCCCGGCAGAAGCGAAATGCCGAGCTGGAGGAACTCGATAAATCGCCAGCTGGGAAGGGGCGAGAAATTCGCCACAGCCTGCAGATGATGGAGAAGATCCAGACGATAGCGGGCACAAAGCCGCTGGGCGAACATGCCACCATGGCGGATTGGGAGGACACCAGCACAGTGGAACGGGAAGTGGTGGCCATGATGCGGCATTTTGGCCTGTCTTCGATGAGCGAGTGCGATATGGCTCCTATGCCGGAGGTCCCGGAGGTTCCCAAGGACCAAAGGTGGAGATCCTCCGAAACGGCCGTCACAGCTTCCCTTTCATCACGGATCCTGACTATTTTACTCCACGCAAGACCCGCAAACCGCAGAAGGATCCCCTTCCAGCGGAAAGCAGTCCCAATGATTCCATCAACGACTCATTCCACACTGCAGAAGATGGAGCCAGCAGTTCCACCAGTTTGTATTACTCAGCTAAATCCCATCTGGATAGTAGTCGCGAAGCTAGAAAGAATGAAGAGAGAAAGCGGGAAAGGTACCTGGAGATACACTACCAGGCACTGGAGGAGAGCTTTCTCAAGGAGGAGGAGGTGGAATGGATCAAGGAAATGGGCATTCCCAAAGAGAAGACCACAGAGAGCGTGAAAGAACTGAGGGGCAAAAGGGGAAAACATCATCGACCCAGCCAGAAAGAAAGACGTCGTCTGCAGCAAAATTCTACATAAAAAGAATCAAAAGGTATAAGGGAAATTGTCCGCAATGCCATTTCAAGGTTTGAAGATACAGATGAAATCAGTACTTAGCATTCTTAAAAACATACAATCTTAACTAAATATTTATTTTTTTAACACCTAACTTGAATGTATTGGAGCATCTCAGAGTCGTAAAAACTCAACTATAGCGTTCTTAATAGTTTGAATAAACAAACAATAAAAACAAATGCTTGCCCAAAATACAACTTGTAGTAAAATATGAAATCTTTAAGACTATAACTGCTTTAATAGGACACGTTTTCTTACATTTTATAAATCTAAACCGCGACCTTAAGCTCGCTAAAAACTTACTAAACCAAAATAGGTCACTAAAACAAGCCAACGAGCCAAACTTTATGATAAAGTATAAACTAAAAATGTATTAGTACAATATAGTCGCATTAATGTATTTTTTCATCGACCTTAAATTGTTGCACAATGTAATTAAAACAAACTTAAAATCAAGTCATTTACCATTGCAGTCATACCAAAAATCAAATCAGGCATCATTTTGCAATGTTTGGAAAAAATTTATTAATTTAATTTTTAATACAGTTAAACTTCCATAAACCAAACTTCCCTAACTCAAAGTTTCTTTAAGCCTACTGCGAGTTTCTAAAAAATGTAATTGAAACTGTATAAGGGACATGAATGTCTTTCAAAAACAGAGTAAAAAGAGAAGGAAAACTAATTTAATACCTCAAATTTAATTAATGCAAATTTTCTTTAAAGTGGACTACAGTCAAACTTACATAACTCAAACTTTATTGATTCTTAAATTTGTTGAATTCGCTTGCAGCGCTAGGATATTACATCAATAAAATTCAATTAAATTAAATGAAGTAGAGAAACTTTACAATAAATAAATGAATTGGAGAAAAAAGACAATGTACTGTTTCAACTTACGAACCGTCCCAACCTAAAGACATGTATTTACTTAGCGTTTAATTAAAAAAAAAGTGCAAAAACATTGTGATCCAAATAATATAACTCAGGGGATGATTTTTTGTAACTTTAAGATCTATTTAGCCCTCATGAAATGAAACTATGTAAGTTTCATTCAATTTGCCTAATTCAATAAGTTGATGAACTGAATATTTTGAAATCTCATCGATAATGGAGTGAGCTCAATAATCCCTTAATCAATACAACCACCCTCTAAATGTTATTGTTCTTGTGTGTGGAACTATTATTAATTTGGCGAAACCGACGCGCCAATCAATTAAGCCCAATAATCTGTCCCAGAGACTCTTGAATAGCATTGAGAAATTTGCTCACAGCACGAAATAAATTAAAGGGGAGTTGCAGAAGAAATGATCCCTTACAGTAGCTGAAATGAGAACAGTCAAACTCGTAGCGTTAGGATATAAATAAATGAAAAATGGGAATTAATAAAAACAACAACGCAGACATGTTGATTTAATTATTCCACTAAGTCCCTGCGATTAAAAAAAAATAAAAACTATAATTTTGGTATAACTAAATTGTTTAGACTGAAGTCACCTTACAAACTGGTTAAATAAGAGTTAAAAATTAATTAAAAAGGGCACTATAAATACAACGACCTTTAGGACGGCCAAAAAATAGTTTTAAACTAAAACACTTTTTTTTTTGCATAAAATATTTCATACTAAATAAATCTTGAAAAACAAGACTACAAGGTCTTATTATTTTCAAAATTATTTTTATTTTAAAAACAAATGTTACTTCTAATATTTAAAGTCTTTCTTTTTGTAATTTCAATTTTAACTTTGGTTTAGTTTGCAAAAAGTTTGTCTTATCGATGTTTACCTGTTTTCAAGAGGTGAAAGAAGCTCTATCTCCTTTTGTCTGTCTCCTTTTCTCGACGGCTGTTGCTCTCTCATCTCTTTTTTGGTCGCAGCATCTCTTCTCGCCTGAGAGTGTGAACATACGCACACACACACACACCACAACAACACTGCAAGTTTTCAGTTTCCGTGGCAACCGCGTGCGTCTTTTGTTTCCTTTTTTCCTTTACGATTTTCTTTATTTTATTTTATTTTATTTGATTTTTTCCCTTTTTTGTGGGGTTGTCAAGCAGAAGTTTTTGTTGTTATTAGTGGTGAAATGGATGCTGTAGTTGTTGTTGGGTTTTATGCATAGGACTGCTGTTGTTACGCAGTTGTACATAAACACACGCACACACAATCATACACATGGACTCGTACATAAATAAATATTGATGTTGTAGGCAGTCCAGTCAGCAATAAGGGGACAGTCGTAAAGGGGGGAAAGGGGGTAGATGGACAGACGAAACCATCCACACACGCTTGATATCGCTATATCTCGTCTATATGTAAACGAGTCTGCAGTATCGGTGAGCGAAAGGCGAAGCAAAATCAAAAATAAAGAAGGAGTTCGACAAATGGCGCAAGCTATTAAAATAAATATGTGCAAGCTCTCTTTTAAGGTGGACCAAACTTAAAACTTAAGAATATTTTATTAAAAAAAAAAACAAAATAAGCTCTCATTGTGGTAACTTAGTTAAGACTAATAACTTTAAATTTGATGATATTGGATTTCGTTGCGATATTATGATCTTTGTGGTTTTAAAAATGTAACTCCCTTCTGGCAATGTTTGACAAAGAACCTGGAATAGAGCAGCTCTCACAAGGTCCACCCCAATTCCTACGCACACGAGTTGCGGCAAGAGTTTGTGACGCGACGTCAACTAGAGTTGCCAAAAGGTGAGCAACGCACAGTGGGGTAAATAAGTTCGATTTCTTTAAGGTTTTTGAATTTATAATTTTTACGAAAAAGGCGTTTTTATTTTAAAATATAATCCCTTTCAAAATCTGGTTGGTTTATGTTTTTAAAGGACCAAACGTTTTACATTTTATTCATAATTTACATACATATGGTACCATTTAAAAAAAAAGCTGTTAGTAATCCCAATATTTACTTTTCTTTATGTGTTTTTAACTTTATAAGCTGCAGTTGTAAAAGTTCTTGTGTTAAGCTCGATTGATTTGATGTTAAACTTTTGTGTCCATAACACGCCACTGTGCAGAGGTTTCGGAGAGAGTGGGGCTCAACCTAAAGGAGCAACAGCCCTCGCCGGCAGCCGGCTTTCTGCCTCTGCCGCTTCAGACAGAGCTGCCGTAGCACAGTGGAGTGAAAACACGAACAACAGAACAAAAAATCCTAAACTTTATGATGGCTTCGAATAAAAAGGGGTAAAGATAGATAACAGGTTGTTGCATTTAGAAAGTGTAATACATTTGTATGGTAGAAGGTCAAAGAGTGGATTTCTGTAACTCAAAATTGGGCTTTAAGGCCGAAACTCTCATTTTACCAATAATCAATCTACTGGTCCCACTGTGAAATCCTGAACTTGAGCGAGAGAGCAAGTTGAACTTGCCAGATGCTGCGAGAAAGAGGAAGAGAGTGAGAGCCACAACCACCATTGACATCCCTCCGCACACCCAACCCCATCCCGCTGCCCCTTTTTGTTTTTGGCGCGCGCAAGCGTAAGCTCTCTCCCGCTCTCCCTGTCGCTCCTGGGCTCTCTGGAAGTTTCGAGCATGGTGAAACTAAACAAGGTGATCTCGTCCTCTTTTGAGGACGTTATTTGTGCCAGTCTCTATCTAGCTATCTCTTTCTATCGCTTGAGAGAGACAGAGAGGTAAACATATCTAACGTCCTTGGCAGAGCTGACGAGACCACCTTGTATAGTTGCACCATGGTTTCGAGACTCTGGCGAGGCTTTTGTTTCGGCTCAAACTAGCGGCAGTTTGCTTTAAGCTCTCAGACAGGACGAAACGCCTGCCACAGGATAGGCAAAAATTAAAATAAAAAACGCCGCTTCGTAATAGTAAATTAATAGTAGTACAACCACTTACTACTGTAGTAGTAAGCGCTTTTCAATCGGACCAAAGAGGAGCAGGATAATGGCGAAGGGGGAAGATGGAGAAGGAGGAGCAGAGCGGGGGAAGTGCAAGGACCACGAGGCTGTTTCATTAAAATTGGGATATAGACAAAACGCGGCTCGCAGGATACCGGATACGTCTCTTTCTCTGTCTGTCTGTGTGTCTCGCGTGTTGTGTGTGAGTGCCGCATCAGGAGGCTACAACGAAAAGAGACGGTAGACATTTTTCAGTGGTGACTTTCTCGACTCGACTAAATCCTAAAAAGGAAAAACGGTTCGGTTCTTTTTCGGTTTCTCGGTTTTCGGTTACTCGGGGTAGTTCCTCAACCTTCAAGAAGAAGAACAAGATGATGAACCTGAAGCAGAAGAAGAAAACCGCCGTCAAAGAAGCCGCTTTGCAAAAATACTGCTCGCTCGTCTAAAAAATGTTAAGGAGCCATACAAATGTAAGAATAAATTTTATCCTTTTATCAAATTTTACTGGAAAACTAAGTAGTTCAAGCTTCAAGCTTTAAAAGCAGTTCCTTGATATTTCCAGATTAAACGACATTATTCAGGCATTACCTGATTTTTAAAGGGGTTGGTACATTAAATCGGATGACCTTTCATAAAGCCATTGAACCCATTAAATTCCCACGTTCCCATTTTGCTTAACGCACAGGCTTTTTCATTGAAGTGATTTTGTTCAAACTATAAAGTTGAAGAGTAATTTTTTATTTTAATCATTATTTAGTTGTCATAAACAATATTTTTATTTTATTTGTTTTTTTTTTTACATTTTATGTTCACATTTTAATGAAATATAAATGCTAATAGGTGTCTCGGTTTGTTAGCCATAAAGCCCATAGCCATGATTTAAGGTCCAAATAGGGCTTTACACAATGTGTTAACAAACCTTTTGTAAATCTTAAAATTGCTTGCCTCAAGGTATCAAAAATTATGGGTTTATAATAACTAAGAAGTTTGAAAACTAGCTACATAAGTAAAGAAAAGCTCTTTAGAAAATCTACGTTTATTCATGTCCGACTGTCTTATTAATCTGGGTAGATTTTAGGTTTAGTTCTTGGCGATATCACTAAAGATTACACATTTTTTAATAAAGTTTGATTATTTTATTAGACAGTAGAATTTTAAAGCTGTTTCTTATGTTTTCCATTAAGTAACAAACATCTTACAAGCCAATTAGTTCTTGTTCAACATTTTTATACCCAACTTGTTCACAATTTTCAACCCGTGTTAATTAATAAGAGTTTAACTTGGTCCAAAGTATTTAAAAACCACAACAAATTGCACACGCCGCATTTAATTTTTATTTTTTCAGCCGCTCTTTGGCTGCATCTTTTCCCCCTCTTTTTTTTTTGATTGTTTTTGCAACGCCCGCGAAATAAAAAGGAAAAACTGGAGGTTACCAGCGGCGCAAGGAGAAAAGCAACAAACAAAAAATATAAAAATACAAAAAAGAAAAAAACGCGAGAAGGAAAAAACTTGCAGCGCTGGTCTGGCCACTTGTCCGTCTGTCTGCCAGCCTGTTAAGCTTGTCCCGTCCTTTTCTCCCTCTGTACGCGTGTGTGTGCCTCTGTGTGTGTGTGTGTATCTGTGTGTGTGTGTGACTTTTTTATGGCCATGCAATATCTTTTTTCATTTCTGGCTTTCCTGTTCGCAGCCTCTCCTTTACCTTTTCCATCTCCATCTTCTACTACCTCTACATCGGCTTGTGCTTCATGTACAGGGCGCATAAAATAAGATGGGAAGAAAAAAAAGCGAATGTTCAAATTGAAATACTTTACAAAACTCGTATTTGCTTAGCCTTATCGGCCCCGCACACACACACACAGACACCTCCTCAGCCGGCTCTCTGTCCTTTAAACGGAGTCTTATTTTCCCCGCTGTTGCCAAGAGCCTTCGAGTCTTGCAGTCTTCATGTCCACCAGTCTCCGGTCTCCTCCAGTCTTCCAAGCCCCGCTGTAACTGGCAGATAAAATGCAAAATATAAAAACTGCAGACTACGACTGCCTGCCTCCTGTGGCATCTGCATAATCCCCAAGCGATCAATAAAGCAGAGCATCCTCCGCTGCAATTAGTGGGCTCTATCATTCATCGCAAACGAGACAGATCTCAATGCTCCATAATAATGATGACTGGAGTGGTAAGAGTCTGCCAAGCACTCATGATCAGAAAAGACAACCTGAGCACGAGAATGATTCCAAATCCATACTAAAAATAAACTAACATTTTAAAGTATTTTATAGGGAAGGTTTTGATATTAAAATCAATTTTCAAACTTGAATTATATTATATACTCAAACACAAGTAAAGAAAAGTAAAAGTTTTATAAAAACAATTTATTTACTCAATCGTTTGTTCAATCAATTTGGGTTATTATGTCGACTAAACTTAAGATGTTTGATACATAATGAAGTAAGCATTAATTAGTAGCTTTATAATATATCATTTTATTTAAACTAAAAATGTTTTCTTAAAAAGGCATGTCTTTCCTAAGCATCAATAATTGTAAGTAAACCCAAAAAAAAAATTAGTTTCGAACTCAGTATAATCTTCTAAGAATATTTCTTTTTCTATCATTAATTATGGAGACAACGGATCATGCCTTTCAACTCTCCATCAAATCATTGAGGAAAATTCATAAATTTTGGTTTACTGAAATCCATTTTCTCTAATCCACTTCAGCCACAACCCCCGCTTGAACCTTTTATATTACTGAGCTCGGCTTAGTGGAGGAGACCAAATCCCCTGTTAGAAATCGCAGTTAATGGCTTGGGTTAACCATTAACCAACGTCATTACAGGGATTTCTGGCACCAGAGCAGCCAATAAAGCCAGCTGGCTGACCGTAGATGTTCTGACTTACTCTCTTCTGGCCGGACTTGAGCTCTATGCTTCTATGCTCCAGACTGGATGTGACTTACCCACAATGTCATTAATTTTGCTCGTTGCTGGTTTTCAGTCAGCTCCTTTTGCCCACTCAGCCGGCGACTAGTTTTTAGTTTGCCCCCTTCCCTCATTTACAAAAGCCACTTGTCCGGGGATACACTGGGGGAAAACCATCATTAAAAATACCATTAAACTTTTAATTGGAAACTTAAGCAATTTTTTAATGGCCATCTTAAAATAACTCTGAATCTTCGGATACATCTAATCTTACATAGAATATTTTATTAAGGAAAAACAAAGGTATTTTCAGCATTAAAACATTTAGAAAAATTAAAAAAATTTTAGAGCAATTAAAATTTAAATAATCTCCTCCTACCTTTTTTGGAATATTGTTAACATCAATGTCGATGCTTAACATTTTTTAAACTTCAATAAGTCTTCAATAAGTAAATAAAGCAACAAATGCTTAATTAAAAAATGTGTTCTTTATCTTTCTATAAAGGCTTGTTTTATTATTTACTCGTAATTTTAAATGGTTATATACTAAAAACATTTTTAAATACATTTAGACTGATTTTTTTCAGTTTAGTTTTAAAACTCCCTTCTTACACAATTTTCCCTTATTTAGTTTCTTTTTTTTTTTTCAACTTGACTCGGTTTTTAGCCTTTGCCACCAAGCCATGAAAATGGTGGAGTGTAACTGAGGGCGAGATTGTGTTGGTGTGGCAACAACGACACGCTCCTACCCCCTGCCATTTTCCATTTCCCACCCACTCATCACCCCTCGACCACATCGCTTTTCAGTCTGCAATGTGTGTGCGCTTCGTTTGACTCTTTAATTTTATTTGATTTTTACTCTGTAACTTGTTTGTTTAGGATTCCGTTTTGGCTGCTTTTGGATCCTTTCCAGCTGTCTGTGGCTCACAACCCAACCCCTTCACCTCATTTTTCCGCTCTTCCTGCTCCTGTGAACTTAATTTCCCCAAAAATTGTTTAGTCATAGGAATTTTCCAGATTTCATTACAGAAACCAAATCAAAAGTGTTTGTAGGACAATACATTTATCTGATCGGACTCTAAAGCTTAGAAAAAAATGGAAAAATCTTCCGTTTTACTTTTGTTTGTCATTTGGATAGTCATTTATTTCTGCTGATAAAAAGGGTTTACCCCAAAAATTTGCTGAAGGGCAGTTAAATTTATGGTTTTTCGTTGGACATGTTCATATCATTATAAAGAATTGCCCGACAGGTGACAATTTTTAGATGATAGGGATTTCTATTTTGGGGATGTCCTTTTACCTTTTGGGTAATGTCTTTAAAGAACAAATTTTTTTTACACTTTTGAAGTCCTTCATATTTATTTTAAAAGAAGTTTCAAATAAAAATTAGTAATTCAGTCCTTTAAATTCATTTTAGAAACTTTTCAAGCCTTAAGAGGTTTTTCAAGAATTTGTAAGGCTTATTTCTTAAAGTACCAAGTACAAACAATCCCATTTAGTTTAAAGTATTTCCTTGAGTTTTCCTCTGGCTAAACTTTAACTTGGGAAGGCTCTTGAAACTAATTTGGGCCCTTTTCTCCCTTGCCCGTTTCCTATGTGCTGAAATTTTGTCCATAACATACTTTTTCAACTCTGATATCTCTGGCTGAACTTTTTTCTGATGTTGCTGTGGAAAGTTTGGCGGAAACTTGTCAAAGTTTTTAGTGGAGTTTCATTACTCATCCGGTATCATCTGTCCTCCATTTCCATTTCCCATTCCCTTTCCCCTTGGGCTGCCCATCACTTTTGAGGTTTTATCCTTGGGCTGTCGACACGTGCTTTGACATGCCTCCTGTTACCACCGCCCTTCTCGTCCAGTTTTTAGATAAAGCTTTGGCAGTGCAACACATGTTATCCCATATCTCCCATTTATCCACCACCTTTATCTTTTATTCTGTCACAGGGCAAAAAGGGGTTCGTTGTGTGAATTATTTAACCGAGATATTTCATATTTTTTGAAACAAATTAACTAAGCTTTGAGGGGCAGGTGGAAATATGAATGTTAAGCTACGCTTAGGGCTTAGAAAAATCTTTACAAATGATTTAAGATGTTCATATATTTAAGAAAGGACTTTCCCGCCATAAATATTGTTCTTATAAAATGTTGTATGCTATTTAATTTTCAATATATACTTTAAAAACATATTTATTTATTTAATAATAATATTAATAATTAATTAATTAATAATAATAATTTTTTTATTTTAAAAACTTCATGTTTTGAGAGACTACAAACCTTAAATAAAACAATTAGTTTTTTATCTCTCTAGTTTAATGGAAAATTATACTTTTAATTTTATTTTTAGCAATAAAACACTAAAGGAACTTACCCCAATATTATGAATTTAAAACCATTTATTCTTCTACGTGTACAAAAAAAAAAGGATAATACGATAAGGATTCGTTTAGGGAACAAAAGATAACCGTTGTAGTCCATCCCCTATCTTATCATAATCCTGCAATTCAATTTGCATGACAATCGCAGCTCATTGAGAATGCAGAAACGTCTATTCTTGAAACTTTTCAATTATTTAAACATTTTACGAGGAAAAGTTCCACAAGGAAGCTCCTCGAATGGCGGACACCTAAAAATAGCCAAGGAACAAAAAGTGTAAAGGAAACGCGAAAGGAAACCCTCAAATACACACACCAACACAAACGAGAAAAAAAAAATTCCACTCTGTTGAATGTACAAACACACGCGTAAAACTGTTAATAGTGGCCTGTTGAACAAGAAAAGCAACAGCATCCACATGCGAATAACTTTATGCTCTCTCTCTCTCTCTCTTTCTCCTTAACTCTCCCCTTCAAGCGCAAGCTCAGAGAGCAACAGCAGCGGTCATTAAATTAAGGCTAGTCATGCATAACGACTACGTCATACTCATGCAAGCGGTGGAGTTTTAACGAGGGAGTGGGCTGAAGGTTGAAATGGGAGAGCTTTTCACACAGAGAGAGAAATAGAGATAGCATCAGTTTGCAAAATTCTGGATTGAGATTGAAAAAAGAGGAAAAGAAAGTGCGGAAGAAGGCTGCTCTCTTTCTCTCCCTCCTTCAAATCACATATCCACCCACACAGCGTAATTTCAAGCGTAGGGTATGTACATCAACTAGAAGCAGTACAGTGGGCAAAAATGGAAAAAAATTAATTGTACAAAAATTAAGTCTGTGTTTTTTTAATTAAATTCAAAATTGATATCCAAAACATCATTTTAGGTAAATGGATACATTAACTTGTAAGTTTTTTACTTATAACAAAATAACTTTTACCAATTTTATAAAAAACCCTTAAAAGCTTATCCTTTCGAATATATAAAATTTTTTTTAACAGGATATGATCCTTTTTAACCAGTATCCAACCACTATATTGCCTTTTGTTCTCTAAAACGAGTGAGTATTCGCACTCAACTCATGTCCTTTGGCTTCATTCCTGTTTGTTTTTTTTTTCTTTTGCTTTACCGCAAAATGGTGCAAAGCGACTGCGCAGAACGAAGGATAGGCGAATGAAGGGCCGAAAGGATAGCCGAACAGGCGAACGAACGAACCATGACCATGCCAAAGGATGAAATATTAACGGCGTCACAGCGAAGAGGCCGCAAAAAGTGTTTGCTCTCTCTCTCTCTCTCTCTTTCACTTCTCTATACCACAAAACTTCAAATTCAGCATCCCCATGTGCTTTTGTTTTTGGCATTAGTGTGTGTGTGCGTGTGTGAGTAACTGTGAATGACGAGGGCGGAACGTTGTGGAATCGTGGAACACAAATTAGAAAAGTTTTCACGCTTTTCTTTGTTTGTTTTTGTTGTCTGTAAATTGCCCTTCTTTATCCCTATTTTATTTTTAAACTTCTCACTAATCGCCATATTTGTTTTTCCTATTTTTCCGCTTTTTGTAGATATGCACGAGGTGGCGAAGGCTGAGAGAGAATTCGGCGGTAGATGACAAGGACAACGCCACGCACATGGCGGCAAGGCTACAACAAGGATTCAGGATACGGCCAACCGGATATTAAACTATCAACACTAGCCAACACAGCAAACAACAAACCTGAAGGGGAACGCCCAAGTCTAGCTTTTTTGGTATCAAAAACAGGACACCATGGCGGCAATAGATGCGGGAACAGGTCCTGCAGCCACAAGGGAGTTCGTCGAGGGTTGGACATTGGCCCAAACTCTGGGCGAAGGAGCCTACGGCGAGTGAGTGTCCTTAAACTCATTTTTTTTAATTCCATCACAGCCCTCGAAAGCATTTAAACTTTATAAGGAAAAACTAAAGATTTTGTGATAGTTTTGAAAAATATTTATATTTTTATATTTAATTGGGAAAATGCGTTTTAAATAAAATTTAAGCTTATACCTATTTGCACAGATGTTACTAGAGATTAAAAATCACTTGAAAATTTGACTAAAAATATAGCAAAGATAATTAAAACTGAAATATGGTGCAGGTTTTAATCTCTTGAATAATATTTAAAGATAAACTATACATGGTCAAGGCATCAAATAATTTTTTATAATATAGATATTGTTTATAACTTGACAAAAAAACCCATAGAATACATTGAGGTAGTGCAATCCCTATTTTAAGATTACATTTTCCGTCCTTGTGCCTTGTTTTGCATCTGTGTGTGTGTTGAAGTCAATAAACCGGAAATGCTGCAGAGCAAAAGAGCAAAAAAAAAAAACAAGTGGAAATACTAACTGAAACGCACTTTTCCGGCGTATTCGCTGTATACATTCATCCCGAAAGCAGCCGCGCTGCTCCCCGCTTTTTAAGGGGTTCTTGCCTGCAGTGCGCATGTCCCCGGTGACCGGGTCCGGGGAATTCGAGGAATACGGGAGTACGAATACGGCACACAGAGCACTCAATGCACCCGGACGGAGAGCAGTCGATACACAGACACCAAAGTTGCAACTGCAACTGCTGCAGCAGCCATATCCCTTACTAATCCTCCGACATTATCATCATTATCCGATATCATGATGCAGGGTGAAGCTGCTAATCAACCGGCAGACTGGCGAGGCTGTGGCCATGAAAATGGTGGACCTGAAGAAGCATCCGGATGCAGCGAACTCAGTGCGGAAGGAGGTCTGCATACAGAAGATGCTCCAGGACACGCACATTCTGCGATTTTTCGGCAAGCGCTCCCAGGGAACCGTGGAGTACATTTTTCTGGAATACGCCGCCGGCGGAGAGCTATTTGATCGAATCGGTGAGTTTGAAACTTGATTTATACATGTTTTTGCGCACGGGGATGGGAGGAAATTCCTTGATAAGATTTTTGTTTTCTTGTTCGAAGGCAAAAAATAAAGTTTCATGCGGAATAACAAAAGGTTTTTAGGATATTAAGGTACTACAGGGGGTTTCTACAGACCAGATACACTTTGTGCTTGAAGTTATCTTTATAAGATGTAGCGTTAGGAATAACTTTAAATAAAATTAAATTAAGATCAAGGTAATAACCTCAGTTATTTGATTAAATAAGGATTACATTTGTTGCTTTTCTTCATCACAAAGAGTTTCCACTTTAATACTTAGTTTGCTAAACCGCCGCCAACTAAACTCTTTGTCAAAGGAAAAGCAGCAACAGAAGCTACCTAAAGCTTGTTGGCCACTCAACTTGCCAAAAGCTAGAATCTGTAATGAAATTTAGCCACCACGACCACGAAAATCCAATAACTAAAATTATCCCTCAAAGCGGGCTTGAAAATAGTTAAGAATATGACTTAAATGTGCATTGTGAGTGAAGATAATGCAATGTAATGATAAAAGCATGAAAATAGAAAACATTCAAGGAGTTTTTACTTGTAATATAAATCACTTTAAACATAAATGCGCATGTTTAAAATTGAGCAGGTCAACCAATGTCAAAGTATATTGATTAAGGATCATAATAGATAACACTTTCAAAAACGTTTCCACTTCAATGTTGTGTAACATAAATCATCATCTCACCTAAATTCCACAACTGTTTTAATAGTAATTGTGTTCAAGAATTACTTTCAAGAATTCCATGGCTATAAGCCATACATTCTATAAAAATAAATTCAAGATAGGTACTATTATATTCCTTGTTTCCTTGTTCAGTAAATATAAAGAGTTTTTCTACCAGTTTAAAACTTGTTTGCTGCCCATGTAGTCTATAAAGTTTTTATTCCCAATATGATTTGATAAGATTGCTGTTGTTTATGGTTCATTACTGTTATTGCCTCTGTGTGTGCTGGCGGCATCCCACATTCCACATCCGCAACCGAAACTCATCCGAGACGGAAATAAGTGGTGGGAGGAGCCGAGTCGGTGGTCTGGAGCAGATGCCAGACCATATAGACGTCGGCCAGACGGGGCAAATATGCCAATATGCGACAGACGGGCAAACAAGCCAAGCCAAGTTGTGATGGGTTTGTTGGACTTTTTGTGGGTGCAACTTGAAGTTCGTTCCGTTCGTCCTGCCATATTCAGTGAATCGAAATGGAACACACACACATCACAAATCACACATCACATATTTTCCTGGAGCAGCGAGAGCGACAAATCAGAGTTGACAAGATACGGATCTTGATTACGCCAGCTTTCTGTCTCTTCTGCAATGACAATTTGCCAAATGTGCTGCAGGAGGGGAAATGGAAAATCGGGGCTGTAGGTGGTAGTAGGTGCCAAGTTCGTGGCATTTTCATAAATATTAACAGCTTGGCAAAAGGTCAGCCGAGAGGAGAGAGATTGCCCCTAATGGAAGTGACGTCCTTGCATTGATTGCCACCACCACCTCATCGCGGGTTCCTTCCCCTAATATCGCCTATTCCCAATCACCATCATCATCATTATCATCATCACCGGACTTCTCCCCTGCGATTTGCCATTTGGCTCCTCCATCTCTGCAGGGAATGTTGCATGGGGAGCTGCTGCTGCTGTAATAATAATCAATGTGGCAGCCATATTTAGTCCCCGGTTGCTAAGCCATTTTTAATGATATCTAGAGATGTGTGACAGACACTGAGTGACGGACGGGCACTGTAATTATATATTTGGGATAAAAAGAATATAGTTTAGGATAAAAATTTGGCTTTAGGAATTTTTTTTTAAGTATTTTGATTTGTTTAAAATGAATGAGTTACATTAAAAGTATAGATTGAGCGCTTCATTCAGACAAACTGAATTTTATTAAAAGGTTTTGTCTTCCTGTAGCTGCTCATATATTTATTATTAATTTTAATTAACACCTTCCTGACACATTTAATTTGTATACATTCATTAATGTTAGTTAACTATGCTGACAAATGACTGTCACTTAATGTGCTTTTAACAAATGTTGAATTAAGTGTTATTGATTGAGAATGTTGTAGTGACAGTTTTAACTTATTGCTCAGGTTGCACTGTCCAATTACCCAACCTCTGTTATCTTTGTATGCTCCTTGAACCGTGACTCCTGAATTTATTATTTCGTCACCCAATCATCCCATGACTCAAATATCACGCTCCCATCTCTGCTTTCGATTTTAGAGAGCGCGATTTGCGGTCTAGCGCCTGTTTGGTAGGCAACAAAGCATCCTTTTTCCCCCAGGATACAACATTGAATGGAGCAGGGAAGGAGGAGCGAGCAGAGTGAGCTGAGTGCAATGAATGGAAGGGGTTGCCATAAATAGGTTCAATATGCAAATGAAACATAATGGAGATGCACACACGCAGCCAGATGTCCTCCACATCGGACTGCGGACGACGAGTGTGTGTGTTTAATTGTCTGTTTGCACAGAAATGCATTCATTAAGCTTATACGCCCAAAGAGGAGGCTTATAGATTCCCTCCCAACTCTCAATCTGGGGGGCTGTGCTCCTCTCCTCCATATAAATTATGCTTCAATTACAAATGAAATTTTCGAGTAATTTCCCTCATTTCCATTGCCTTGCTTTAATTTTCCGCTGCTAAGTGGGTGGGAATACTTTTCGCTCACTTTGTGAATTGCAATTAATTATGCTAAAATGTTACTGACATCCTGCACTCTTATTGCTTTCATCTTATTTTCGCGGCTTCATTTATGCAAATGCATACGTTTTTTATTTGCGGCACTCCAGCTTAAAAGTCAGTCAATATTTCGGTTTTTACTTAAACAGATACAATTTCGCATACAAAAAACTGAAAGAAAATTGTGTAATTTTAAATATAAAATGATATTGTTTACATGGTTGCCTTAAAGTATTATTAAAGCATAAAGAGTGCAAAGGTAACTTTTTGTGAGACTTTAAAGAAATTTAAACTTGTTTGAATACATATAATAAGTTATTAAATACTTGCGATACTTTGAATAACGTTAAAACAAGATAAACAAAACAAACTTCTCATAAACTTAAATTTTTAAAGAAATTAAGAAATATCCCGATTATGGATTCCATTTATTTTTTCTCAGTGCTGGGATGCACTCGCCTCCATTTAATTTTATCCATGGCAAAAGAGTTGTGCAAATGGCGCCAACCAGCAACATGCCACATGATAAATGAATGGCAAACAATGTGCCACACGGAATGAGGGCCGACAGATGGGGGCGGTGCTTATAGATGTGGGCGTGGCACACCTGCCCAACTTTATCTCCTGCACAATCAACTTTAAAGGTATAACAAATTGAGAGTGACAAGAAGCTAAGGAAACAAAAAGGGAAAAAAGGAGTGTCGAGTGAGAAAACTGGGGAAAAGTGAGGAAAACTCAATGGAAACTTATGCTGCTCCAGTTGGAAAAAAATACATATATAGATGTTTACATAAACTCTTCTGTAGTTTACTTTTTTTTTTCTTGGTCGGATTAAAAGTGCAATGAAATTTTTAATGGAAATTTTTAAAAGCATTTTCTTGGATTACTTGATTTCAAAAAGTTTTTATCTAAACCTGAACAGTTGATTCGGTTGTTTGATGTTTGATTTTTAAGTATTTTGTCAGTCAAAGTTGTAATGCAATAAAGCAAAAATGTTCATATGTATGTTTACAATTCAAAACTATCTTTAAAATTTATAAATTATTAAATGTTTTGCATTTACTTATGCAAAAAAAATTAAGCCTTAATTTTATTAAAACGTTCCCAAAAAATGTTTATTTAATTTTGCTAGAGTTTTTTTAGCACCTGTGCCTTTAAAAAATTCACTCAACCCGTATTTTCACTCAAAGGATATTCAATTTATTCAATCAATATGGCAAATTCCATCAATTCGATGCATATTTCTAAACATAATTCAGTCCTTCTTCTTTTACTTCTCCTTTGACCTGTTCCGTCCAAAATGGAGGAGTCAAGTGCAGAAATTCGAAGGAGGAAAGGCAAAATCAATAGGTTATGAATGGGCGAAATGAGATGATGACGTTTGATCTCGGTTGCAGGATGCAGGATGCGGCTGGCTTTGACAGTCAATCAAGCGAAAGGCAGGGGAAATACAATCTGTATAGCTATTAGTTCCCCCAGGTGATGGCCATTTCTCCGTTCGTCCTCCGTCCTTTGTTTTCCCTGCCTGATGATATCAATGCACTTCCTCCGAGTGCCACTTTTCCTCCAAAGTGGCTGACAACTATGGGGTTTTTTCGCATTAGCTATAAGTAAATGTAAATATGAATAAATCGACCTAAGTAATGGTTATTCTGACTACTTTAAAAACTATTAAATATAGTTTATAAATGAGAAGTAAGTAAAAAGTTTATAAAACTTTTAAAAACGTACTCTTAAGAGTAACCAAAAGAAGGAAATAATGTAATTGTTTTGAGTAGAAGGCCAGCAGGTAAACGACAAAGCTAAACAAACATTTTGGCACTGTTTGTGTCCGGTCTTTGATTAAAATTTCATAAAACTGTTGATTGCATTGTTGTTTTGGTTCCATGGAAGGACATTCGACCTGGCTAAGCCCATAAATCCTTTGCACACACGCACAGCAGGATGCAATACATTTGTTTTAACACCTACTGTCCTGGGTGGTTTTCCCATTTCCACTCCGCAGGGAAATATCCACAAAAGAATGCACAAATACATGTTCAAAGAGTAAATTCTGGCAGTTATATTTGGCAAAAAGTGTCACAAATTGTAATTCAATTTCCGCGAGACGCTTTTTATACGCCTGACATGGCCGACTGTTTTTGTACTTATTTTTAACCAATAATATAAGTGATTTTAAAATAACCCTTTTTTAACCACAGAGTTTTTGTTTGTTTATGGTTTTTTCAGAACCCGACGTGGGAATGCCGCAGCATGAGGCACAGAGGTATTTCACACAGCTCCTGTCCGGCCTGAATTATTTGCATCAGCGTGGGATCGCCCATCGGGATTTAAAGCCGGAAAATCTGCTGCTGGACGAGCACGACAACGTGAAAATCTCCGACTTTGGCATGGCCACCATGTTTAGGTATTAGGTACAACACAATATACTTCCTGAAATACTAACACAGCAATTTGTGATCAGAGTTTGAGTATTATTTTTAATTAAGCCTTTAAAATGTATACCCTCCCTTCTATTTAAAACTCGTCAAATATTTGAAATTAAACCAAAACTTCACAGAAACGTATAAAATCCATTAACGGTGGCTAACCTTCACAGAAAAAAGTTATCCAGCGCAAAACTGACCAAGCAGAATAGTTAATGGAAGCCGCTCGAGGGCACAAACAACCGATTTTAGTTTGCAACTAAACTAAAACTCATTTAAATCAGTTTGCATTAGAGAGTTTTAAATAGTTGCGGCAGGAAAAAACACTCAGCAATTATAAGTTCACTCCCGAACTTTACCTAAATCATCAATCCTGCGCCATAAAGCTTATTTGTTTACACTGAGCAGCCAAAGTTTATCTTTGTTCCCCTTTTTGGGCTGCTCATTTGTTTTTGGCTTTAGTTTCAATAGCGATTTGTGTTCTAAGAAAATGATAGCAGATCGACTACACAATGAGAAAAGGGGGTAATTCTGAAATGTTTACAAAGATAGCGGAAATTAGAGCGGAAGTTAGTATTTTTGTTTAATTGGTTGTCATTGGATTTGTTTAAAAGCTATGCTTGTTTACCTATTTGTTTATGCAAAAGGAAAAAAATTGGTCTTCTTGGGAAATACATAGCTTATAAAGTTTTTTTTATGGTATATATTATACAAATTTTGAAAAGTATATTTTGAATGTTTTTAAATACTTTTGAAGCTTCTTTGCTATTAATTTTAGATAAATCTTGTTTATATATTTATTTTGTCATTTTTTGATTTTGTTTAAATGAAAGTCAAGTCAACTTAGGTAAAATCGTTAGAGGTTTTTGTAGATTCAACTTAAAAGTGTGATTTAAAAATAAAAAAAATAAAGTAGAACCCCTGATATTTCTTCCAGTGTAACATCTGACTTATTCTTTATTCTTTATGTTTTCTTCTGCTTCCTTTTCTCCCGCAATTCCCGACGGCTGCGATCTTGTTTCCATTTGATTGTGACATTCGCATGGAAAAGGTGCAAGGGAAAGGAGCGACTGCTGGACAAGCGATGCGGCACCCTGCCGTATGTGGCCCCGGAGGTGCTCCAGAAGGCGTACCACGCCCAGCCGGCGGACTTGTGGTCGTGCGGCGTTATCCTGGTCACAATGCTGGCGGGTGGTAAGTGGAATTCCGGAGGAACATCGCCCTACATGTGCTCCCACTTAATGCACACATTTTGCTAATTAATTTTGTGTTATTTTTCGTGATTTTTGTGCACTCTCCTCTCATAACAAAAGAAGACGGTGAAAATCAAGTAAACAAGAAGAAACTCCAGAGCATTGCCATCGATGTCACATGAAATTTAACGGAATCAATCAGTCACATGCATCGCCCATTCCTTTTTTTTTATATTTGGTTATTTGTTCACATTTTTGCCTCTCGCACTATTTATCATTTTTGCTGTTTCTTTGGTATTCTAGCTGTAGATTGTTTCACGCACATTGTATATCATCTAAAGCTTTTATACCAAAGCTCCAGCTTAAATTGCTTGACAACGCACCAACAGCAAATCAAAACAGCCACAAATACAGGAATGATATTTGAAATTTCAACTGCTTTCCATGCCCATTTAATAATTTGTTTTATGGTTTTAATTCAGCTGTTTAACTAATATGAACTCGCTGTTTTTCAGAACTGCCCTGGGATCAGCCCTCCATCCAATGCACAGAGTTTATCAACTGGAAGGACAATGATCACTGGCAGGTGCAGACTCCTTGGAGCAAACTGGACACTTTGGCCACCTCGCTGCTCCGCAAACTTTTGTCCACCAGCCCGGGAACGCGTTTGACCCTGGAGAAAACCCTGGATCACAAGTGGTGCAACATGCAGTTTGCAGAAAATGGTAAGAATTTTATTATAAAAGTGAGAATATTATAGTGTACATCAGTGTTTGAGCCCACTCGATGGCTCAGGTACTTAGTGACTCTCAATGCTTTCGACATTTTGGGAGTCGCTCTGTGCCTGTGCTGCCAGTGAGGCATTTGCCCCAAGGAGAGTGTTAAAAATCAGTGTTTTTATCAACAAGTGCTGGAAGAACGTAACTGCTTTGCCGGTGCTTTGGCGCTTTAGCTGTATGATAGATTTAAACTACTTCATAAAGCTAGATTACCAAAGCATTGGCTCCCGCAGATCAGTCATCAAATAAACATCATTTAAGTGTTTGTTATATTTTATTATTGAATTTTACTTTTGAGTTGCTTCTTTGTTTGCACATTATTTGCTCTTTGGTGATTTTAGCTGTATGGTGTGTCAAGGTCCATAGAGCTTTATTACCAAAAACCAAATGGTTTTTGCATTATTCTTGAGTTGCTTACTGCTATTGAATTTATTTTGCTATTTAAATTTTATTTATTTTGCTTTTAAAATGCAGTGTTCAGAATACGTTCAAACGTTTATATTTTTTAAATATGTTTAAATTATTTTGTTGTCTGTTTTTTATTTTGCTTCCCCGGCCTCGTGAATTCTATTAATTTAAAAAAAAAATAAAAAATTTAATAAGGAAGGGTTGCTGAAAAGAGTGCTTACTTTTAAAAAGAGTTGAACTGAATACCCTAGCTGAATAGAAATCTTATTGATAGCAACTAATCATTCTGTTTTTCTCCTTCCCCACAGATCGTTCCTATGACCTGGTGGACTCGGCAGCTGCCCTGGAGATTTGCTCGCCGAAGGCCAAGCGGCAGCGTCTGCAGTCGAGTGCGCATCTGAGCAACGGCCTGGATGATTCCATTTCCCGGAACTATTGTTCACAGCCCATGCCCACAATGCGCAGCGATGATGACTTTGATGTGAGACCGCGCAGCATACGATTCAGGGAGGACGGTGGCGATCGCCAGGCTGTGGCCCAGGAGGCACGGCTCAGTTACTCGTTTTCGCAGCCCGCCTTGCTGGACGATCTTCTGCTGGCCACGCAAATGAACCAAACGCAGAACGCCTCCCAAAACTATTTCCAGCGCTTGGTGCGGAGGATGACGCGCTTCTTTGTGACCACGCGATGGGACGACACCATCAAAAGGCTGGTGGGAACCATCGAGAGACTAGGTGGCTATACCTGCAAAGTAAGTGAGGATGGAGTGGTCACCGTGTCCACCATCGATCGCAACAAGCTGCGACTGGTTTTCAAGGCGCACATCATCGAGATGGATGGCAAGATACTCGTGGACTTCCGGCTGTCCAAGGGCTGTGGCCTGGAGTTCAAACGGCGCTTCATCAAGATCAAAAATGCCCTGGAGGATATTGTGCTTAAGGGTCCCACCACCTGGCCCATTGCGATTGCTACCAATTCGGTGCCTTAGTTTATAGTTTCCTTCGACCTTAAAGTTGTGACCTCTTATCAATAATGTTTGTCTAGCCTGTAGAGCAACTCATCCATCACCTTCAATTAGTTTTAGCTAAACTTCTCAACGTGCTAACTTATTTTTAATCCATTGCATTATTTACGATTACGTTATATATTGTTAAGCGGGCTCTCTTACGATTTTAATTTTGTTGAATTTTTAAAGCAAAAGCCGAGTATTGAACAATAAATCTTATCTGATTTTGATTATACATTTGTGGTTCTTTCTTATAAAGTTTCAGGCTCCAAAAACTTCAACGGGCGGGACAGGGACATCACGATTGATATGTAATTAAAACACGTAAATTGATATGTACACATTTATTGGAATTATGTTACGAAGTAACAGCTTTAAAAACCCGATGAGTGAGGATGTGTCTTTGTAGTGTGTAATGTTTTTTGGAAGACTTGGGGCAGTAGGGACACTTGAAGGGTTTTTGTTTTTTTGCGTGGACCTGAGTGTGAAACCTTAGCCCAGAGGGGTCTATAAAAGCCCTTGGGCATTGATCACATTTAAACGGTCGTTCCCCCGTATGAGTCCGCATGTGTATATAAAGAGTAGAATCACTCTTGAACAACTTTGGGCATTTATCACACATATACGATCGTTCTTTTCTATGAGTCATTGTGTGATGCTTAAAATGTGATAAATTTGTACACGTCTTTGGGCAGTTGGAACACTTGAAAGTCCGATCCCTCAAGAAGTTTGATAATGATCGGTATGGATATGCTCTTTTCTCAAGATTTAGAGGTTTCGGTAAAGTCCTTGGGCAGTCAGTAAGAACGTGAATTTGAAGACTCGCTTTACGTTTATACGTCCTCGGACAGTGGGTACACTTAAACGGAGGCTTGTCTTCACTACAATCTACATCTTTATTCTTATGATTGCAATTTGAATTGTCATTGTCTAGATTATCACATTTAGTTTCAGTTTCCTCATCTTTAGTTTCCTCCTCTTCATCGACTGACAACTCAATGACATTCTCCTCATCTTCAGCTTCCTCGCATTTGATTTGGAAATCGGATATCTCTATTTCGTCGACTAGTTTCTCACTGACTTCCTCTCCATCTCGAGTTGGCTCAGGTATAACCGATATTACGAATTCACCAACTGTTATCTCTTTGACTCCCTTCTCAAATAAGTCATCTTCAATTGGTTCGTTCTTCACTTGGACTTCATGGATTTCCTTGTGTCCATTTGGTTCTTCTTTTAAAAATATCTCCTTGACTGGATAATGGAATTTGTGGGTTTCCTCGGCAGGAGAGGATCTTTCATGTTGGCACACTTCTTTCTCCAGTAAATGGTTTTTGTTGACTTTCTCCTGGGTGTGGAACCTCCATCCATTTAACCATGTGTCCTTACACGTTCTTCTGCCTACAAAAACCCTCCGCGCTTCCTGCAGGCAAGGTGTGCAAATTGTTTCGGGAAATATGTCTCCTTGTTTGACTTTCATGCCAGTGTAGTAAGTAACAATAGCAACCAATTCTGGACTCCCATCGAATATGTTGATCAAGGCCCCTGAGCTCTGCCTGCAGGTGCGACACACCTTCTCCATTGCTCTGAAATCAAAATACCAAAACTATAATAACACATTCTTTTGGGTTTGTTGTTTAATTTAGTTACAATTTCATGGGTTGTTTACTTATTTCTTCTATTTTGTTTGGAAATGCATGTACGCTAAACACCCTGTGGCCGCTGTTAAACGAAAAAACATATTTTTAGCTATCGAATTCTTATCGATTTCAAAAACATAATTTAAATAACACATATGTATATATTTATTTTATATTATAACTATAAATAAAGAAAGTATGATATGTAAACAGATTTATAAAAGTTTTTCCCTAGAATTGATGGGTTAAAATAAAATGAAAGAACTTTAACCGTGAAATTTTAATACCCTTTGTTGACAACAAAACATATTTATTTATTCATTTTTGTGGCTATTATTGGCTAATAAATAAAATAAAATTATAATGAGTAATTTTAAAACATATGAAAAATCAGATGAAAGGTAACGATCCGTGGATTAAAAATGCGTTTCCCGTTTTCAATGATTCAAAGGTAATTTATTTTTGAATTTTGTTTTATATAACAGCTTAATTTATTTCTGGTTTTTATTAAAATCTTAAAACTACAGTTGCCAAATTCCAACCAAAAGAATAAAACTTAATGCTGTTTATGGGTAGCTTAACCAAAACAAAAATTTTTTGTGACCTGTTTTATGTGGAACACCTTTAAGCCAATGATATAGGGAGCTATGAACTTTCGCTTGAAATACAGACCTCCTTTCAATTTCAATCCACCCTTCTGGTCCATTAAAGTTGTGTTCTAAGGTTTGAAGAATATATTTTTGACATAAACTATTTCAAGAGTTATACAACATAACGGCGGCATATAAATATACATTAATAACAACAAAGTACTGTTTCTTGTGAGCTACGGAATTATATGTGTCAAGTGTACATATAAGTAGGTACAATCCTTAGTTAGGATGACACTCTCTTTTTAAAGGTGCAGCTTTTGGTGTGTTCGCGCTGTCCAGATAACGATCTGTAAGTCTTCGGGCAGCGGGGACATTTAAACGGTCGCTCTCCCGTGTGAGAACGGATGTGTTCCGTCAAATAGGACAGATCCCTGAACGATTTTGGGCATTGATCGCATTTAAACGGCTTTTCCTTTGCGTGGGTCAGTGTGTGTCGCTTGAAGCTGGTTATATGCGGAAAGGACTTCGGACAGTGCGAGCACTTGTACTTGCGATCCGCTGTGTGGGTCTGCGTGTGCAACTTATAATAATACCTATCCGTAAAGGTCTTGTCGCAATGATCACACTTCAACGGTCGTTCCTCCGAGTGGATCACAGAGTGTCGTTTTAGCTTTGAAGGTTTTGAGAAAGTCTTCGGACAATTGGGACACTTAAACGTCCTATTTTGTGAGTGAATAAGCAAGTGCTTTTGAAGATTCCTTTTTGTTGATACGTTTTCGGACAATGGGGACACTTTAACGGGGCTTCATCATCACTACAATCTTCATGGTAGTTTTTATGATTCTCACTAGAATCGTCAGTTTCAGTTTCCTCTTGTTTAATTTGACAATCGGATATATCTAGTTCATCGACTAAAATCTCACTATCTTCTTCGTGGAAAAAATCATCTTCCAATGGAAGATGACAATCGGATATATCTAGTTCATCGACTAAAATCTTACTAGCTTCTTCGTGGAAAAAATCATCTTCCAACGGTTCGTTCTTAATTTCGCCATAAAACTGGTTGGTTTTCTTGCCAACATTTGATTCCTCTTCTCCTACAACCTCTTTCTTGACTTGATGATGTAGCTTGTGGCTTCCTTCGGCAGAAGACGATTTCCTAATCTCATAGGATGATATTGTCCTGTCTTCCGTCAGAAATGCTTTCTTGTAGATACGTGTGTGTCTCATTGTGTGTAGCTCTATGTGTCGCTTACAATTTGATCTATCCGCGAAACCCTTTGGGCAGTGAGGACACTTGTAAGGTCGTTCCCTTGCGTGAATCAATTCGTGTCGCTTAAGGCTTGGAAGAGTGTTAAAAATCTTCGGGCAGTGGGAACACTCGAAGGCTGGTGTTCCCGGGTGAATTTGTTCGTGGACCTTTAGATGACACTTTTGCGTGAATGACATGTAGCAATGAGAACACTGAAAGGGTCGTTCCCCCGTGTGAAGCCTTTCGTGGACCTTTAGGTGACATTTTTGCGTGAATGACATGTGGCAATGGGAACACTTAAAGGGTCGTTCTCCCGTGTGAATCCTTTCGTGGACTTTAAGATGACATTTTTGCAAGAATGACTTGGGGCAATGGGAACATATAAACGGTTGACCTTTTGGATGTTTTTGTGCGTGGAGCCTAAGAGCAGCGCTTGTTGAAAAAGTCTCAGGGCACTGATCACATTTTAACGGTCGCTTTTCCGTGTGCTTTTTGGTGTGCTCCTTAACTGTGCTTAACTTTTTTAGGTGAGTAATGGCGTGCTTTTGAAGATTTCCTTTACGGTAGTAAGTTTTCGGACAATGGGGACACATGAACCGAGGCTCTTTTTCACTACAATCCTTATCACCGTCCTTATGATTGTCATTGGAAACATCATAGTCTGGATCATCGTTTAAATCATCAGTGTCCGATATCTTACAAACGTCCACCTCGAACAAGTCATCTTCTATATCTTCCACTTGGCCATGCAACTGATGGGTTTCCTTGCCTCCACTTGATTCCGCTTCTCCTTTAGTCTCCTCCATGACTTGATGATTTCGCTCAAGGTACCCCACGGCAGAAGACGATTCCTTACTCTCGGGATGCGTTGTTTTCAAGTCTTCTTTCTGTGTTGTGTGACGCTTTGTTTTTTGCTTTTTGTGTAGCTCTGTGTGTCGCTTACAATTTGATTTAACTGAAAAAGACTTTGGGCAGTAAGGACACTTGAAAGGTCGTTCCCCAGTGTGAATCCGTTCGTGTCGTAGCTCTATTGATTTAACCGAAAAAGTCTTTGGGCAGTAAGGACACTTGAAAGGTCGTTCCCCCGTGTGAATCCGTTCGTGTCGTACAAGGAATGGGAGAGCTTTAAAAGTTTTCGGGCAGTGGGAGCACTTAAAGGGTCTTCTATAGTGAATCTCCATCTTTGGTGTGCTTCCTTTTTCCAAGTGAGTAAGCTCGTGTTTTTGAAGATTCCCTTTGCGGTAATAAGTCTTCGGACAACGAGGACACATAAACAGAGGCCCATTTTCACTACAATCCTTATCATCATCCTTATGATTGTCATTGGAATCACCATAGTCTGGATCATCATTAAGATCATCACGTCTGATATCTTACTTACGTCCTTCCTCGAATAAGTCGTCTTCTATATCCTTAACTTGGCCATGCAGCTGATGGGTTTCTTTGCCTCCATTTGATTCTTCTTCTCCTGTAGTCTCCTCCATGACTTGATGATTTCGCTTGTGGGTCCCCACGGTAGAAGACGATTCCTTACTCCCGTGATGCGTTGTTTTCCAGTCTTCTTTCTGTTTTGTGTATCGCTTTGTTTTTCGCTTTTTGTGTAGCTTCGTGTGTCGCTTACAATTTGATTTATCCGAAAAAGACTTTGGGCAGTAAGGACACTTGAAAGGTCGTTCCCCCGTGTGAATCCGTTCGTGTCGAACAAGGAATAGGAGAGCTTTAAAAGTCTTTGGGCAATGGGAACACTTAAAGGGTGGTCTTCTATAGTGAATCTCCATCTTTGATGTACTTCCTTTTTCCAAGTGAGTTAGCTCGTGCTTTTGAAGATTCCCTTTGCGGTAATAAGTCTTTGGACAATGGGGACACATGAACGGAGGCCCATTTTCACTACAATCTTTATCATCATCCTTATGATTGTCATTGGAATCACCATAGTCTGGATCATCATTTAGATCATCACCGTCTGATATCTTACTTACGTCCTCCTCGAATAAGTCATCTTCTATATCTTCAACTTGGCCACGGAACTGGTGGGTTTCCTTGCCTCCATTTGATTCCTCTTCTCCTTTAGTCTCCTCCTTGACTTGATGATTTCGCTCAAGGGTCCCCACGGCAGAAGACGATTCCTTACTCTCGGGTTGCGTTGTTTTCCAGTCTTCTTTCTGTTTTGTGTGTCGCTTTGCTTTTCGCTTCAAGTGTCGCTTTGTTTTTCGCTTTTTGTGTAGCTCTGTGTGTCGCTTACAATTTGATTTAAAAGAAAAATGCATTGGGCAGTAAGGACACTTGAAAGGTCGTTCCCCCGTGTGAATACGTTCGTGTCGTACAACTAATGAGAGAGCTTTAAAAGTCTTCGGGCAGTGGGAGCACTTGAAGGGTGGTCTTCTGAAGTGAATCTTTTTGTGGTCCACAAGTTCACATATTTCCGAGAATGACTTCAGGGAACGGGAATTCTTCAATGGTCGACCTTTCGGGTGGTCCTGTGCGTGGAGCCTTAGAGCAGCGCTTTTCAAAAAAGTCTTTTTGGGACTCTCCTTATGTGTGCTTCCCTTTTTCAAGTGAATAAGCGCGTGCTTTTGTAGATTCCCTTTGCGGTAATAAGTCTTCGGACAATGAGGACACATAAACAGAGGCCCATTTTCACTACAGTCCTTATCATCATCCTTATGATTGTCATTGAAATCACCATAGTCTGGATCATCATTTAAATCATCACCGTCTGATATCTTACTTATGTCCTCCTCGAATAAGTCATCTTCTGTATCTTCAACTTGGCCATGCAACTGATGGGTTTCCTTGCCTCCACTTGATTCCTCTTCTCCTTTAGTCTCCTCCACGGCAGAATACGATACCTTGATCACGTAGTGTGTTGTTGAATCTTCGGTGTGGGTTGGTGTACGTCGTTTTGTGCGTTGCTTTGTTTTTCGCTTTGTGTGTCGCTTGGTCATTGGCTTTTTGTGTAGCTCTGTGTGTCGCTTACAATTTGATGTGTCCGAAAAGGACTTTGGGCAGTGAGGACACTTGAAAGGTCGTTCCCCCGTGTGAACCCGTTCGTGTCGTATAAGGCTTGGGAGAGCTGGAAAGGTCTTCGGGCAGTGGGAACA
Source organism: Drosophila oshimai (assembly GCA_018150695.1). Taxonomy (NCBI): domain Eukaryota; kingdom Metazoa; phylum Arthropoda; class Insecta; order Diptera; family Drosophilidae; genus Drosophila; species Drosophila oshimai. The sequence goes on along the minus strand of JAECWM010000252.1, from coordinate 2,066,891 downwards.
CTTGAAGGGTGGTCCTCCAGTGTAAGTCCTTTCATTGACCTTAGGTTCACAATTTGGCGAGCTTTTGACATGACTACGAGCGTGCTTTTGAAGATTTCCTTTACGGTAATAAGTCTTCGGACAGTGGAGACACTTGAACGGAGGTACATCATTCACATGATTGCCTTTGGAATCATCAAAGTCTGGATCGTCATACAAATTATCACCGACGGAAACCTCACCTACTTCCTCCTCGAATAAGTCATCATCAATATCCTCAATTGGCTCGTTAAAGTATTGGGTTTCCTCGGCTCCATATGAGTCCTCGTCTTCGATTATCTCCTCCTTGACTTCATAAGCCAGATTGTGGGATCCCTCGACAGAATATGATCTTTCACTTCCAAGGTCAAATATTTCGAACACTACTCCGTCCATTGTATCCACTTTGTTGTTGACTTCCTCCCCTTCTAGGTCCTTTCCATAGACCTCGTGCTCTTCCTTTATTGAAGTGTGGACCATGTGGCCGTCCTGTGAAGTTGTTCTGTTTTCAAAAACACTCCGCGCCTCTTGCAGGCAGGTCGTGCACACAGTTTCTGGAAAGGAATCTCCTCGTCTGACCTGAAACCCAGTGTAATGGGAAATAATGTCCACCATGGGAATGTCCAACTCTGGGCACGGGCTCCCATCGAATATGTTGATCACGGTCCCCGAGTTCAGCGTGCAAGTGCGACACACGTTCTCCATTGCTCTGAAATCCAATAACCAGAGGCTTAATTAACTTGAACGATTAATGAAATGAACATTCTTACGCTTTTATGTTGTTTATCAGGTTGTTTACCTTTTTTTAATTACAATTTGGGTACTCGAACCACCCTGTGTAAGTTCCAGCGTGCTGTTAAGCGCAAAAACATATGTTTTACTATCGAAAAGCGTGCTGTTAAGCGCAACTGTTATCGATTTTAGATACGAAGTTAATTTAAAAACAAAGCCGCGAATTTAAACTAAATAAATTTATAAGACAAAGATTTAACATTCAAATGGTTTTTCTTTATTTTTATTTCACATCAACTAACAAATTGAATATTTGTACGTATTCCAAATGTGTGTAATTGGCGGTGTACTATTCTGTTTCTCCTGTGGGATCTGATTTCGACTGTTGAACACCGTAAATATCTAAATCCTATGCCTCAACAATAATCTTCAAACCAGATCTGAAGCAAACAACTGCCAGGATGTGTGTTAAGGGTTGTGTGTCTGTCAATATATAATTTCAAACGAAATACAAGCTGTTGATAACTGACCAAACATCTCGTATAGTGTTTTTTTTTGAGTTTGTTTATAAATAATGATTAGATCATGGTTTAACATTAATAATAATGTCTAATAACGAAGCATAGAGACAGCAAACGGTTTTGGTAATTTAATATTGATTCGTTTGTGCGCCAGACACAAATTCCGAAAGTAAAAGGTTGACGAGCACGGGCACCGCCGCCTCCTTGTTGGGATCTCTACGTCCAGCTTCCGTCTGCAAGATCCAGATCTCTTTTGATGGCGCCGTCGGTGTGGTTGGGTTGGAATTTAGAAGTGGCCCCGCTTACTGCGGCTTCCTGAAGGACTTGCCGGCGAACTTGACGCCGGCGCCGATCTCCTCCTCGATGCGCAGGATCTGGTTGTACTTGGCCAGACGCTCCGAGCGGCAGGGAGCTCCGGTCTTGATCTGGCCGGTGGACAGGCCGACGACCAGGTCGCCGATGAACGAGTCCTCGGTCTCGCCGGATCGGTGAGAGACCATGGTGCCCCAGCCGTTCTTCTTGGCCAGCAGATGGGCGTCAATCGACTCGGTGACGGTGCCGATCTGGTTCACCTTCAGCAGCAGGCAGTTGCAGGCCTTCTTCTCGACGGCGGTGGCGATGCGCTTGGGGTTGGTCACGGTCAGATCGTCGCCGACGATCTGGATCGAGGTGGCGCCGGTCAGGTTGGTCCACGCCTCCCAGTGGTCCTGGTCGAAGGGATCCTCGATCGAGGTGATGGGGAAGTCCTTGATGAACTCCTGATACATGTTGGCCAGCTTGTCGGGCGACAGCCACTGCGACTTGTCGCTCTTCTCGTTCTTGAAGTCCAGATCGTACTGTCCGTCCTTGAAGAACTCGGAGGCGGCCACATCCATGCCGATCTCGATCTTGCCGGTGTAGCCGGCCTTGGCAATGGCGTCGGTGATCAGGCAGAGGGCCTCCTTGTTCGACTGGATGTTGGGTGCGAAGCCACCCTCATCGCCCACAGCGGTGGCGTCCAGGCCGAACTTGGCCTTGATCACGTTCTTCAGGTGGTGGTACACCTCGGAGCCCATCTTCATGGCCTCGGTGAAGGTGGTGGCGCCGGTGGGCAGGATCATGAACTCCTGCATGGCCAGCTTGTTGCCGGCATGGCTGCCGCCGTTGATCACGTTGAAAGCGGGCACCGGGAGGATGATCTCCTTGTTGCCGGCCAGATCGGCGATGTGTTTGTACAGGGGCACGCCCTTCTTGGCGGCTCCAGCCTTGCACACGGCCAGGGAGACACCCAGGATGGCGTTGGCTCCGAACTTGCTCTTGTTCTCAGTGCCGTCCAGCTTGAGCATGAAGTTGTCGATGGCCGCCTGATCCACCACATCCAGATTGGCCTTGATCACCTCGGGGCCGAGGGTGTCGTTCACATGGCCCACAGCCTTCAGCACCGACTTGCCATGGTAGTTGGCCTTGTCGTTGTCGCGCAGCTCCAGGGCCTCGTGGACGCCGGTGGAGGCACCAGAGGGCACTGCCGCCCGGAAGAGTCCCAGGTCGGTGGTCAGGTCGACCTCCACGGTGGGGTTGCCACGGGAGTCGTAGATCTGACGGGCCTTGATTGCTTTGATGGTCATCTCGTTGCTGGCACTGCAAAACCAAAGTCCACAAAGAAAGCAAATTAGTGTTAATCTCGGAATTGGGAATGGTGTAAAAAAACAACCGCTGACCGCAGATAAGCCCTGTCAAAATTGCTGATATTTGATGTATTCCAGAATATTCCCGAAATCCCTGCCATTTTTTACTTAAATGACTTGACTGCTTTAAAGTTAATTAAGTTGTCTTTATAATTGTAGTAAAAGGACTACTTTGTTAAAAAAGAAAATTGATCATGAAAGTTAGTCAATTTTCACATCTTTGATAATGAACTTAATAGTTTATAATCAAACAAAATGGTTCAGTTTTTAAATTTGTTTTAAAAAGCGTTCAAAAAGGTTTTTGAAATATTTATTTGAGTAAAAGAGAATCAGTCGTTTTATTAAATGTTCGAGGATTGTTTTGAAATATTTGTTTGAGTAAAAAACAATCAAATAAAAAAGGGTGAAGCAAAAAAAATGTGTTACTTTTAATCAATCAACTGTTGTCTTAATCGATTTTACACAACAATTCAAATCAGATACATGATCAGATTTTAAATTGAAAAATTCAAAAAAAAAATCATTAATTGTGTCATTATTTATGGAGAGTGAAATGCATTATGGAATTTTATTATTATTTTTGTAACCAAGAATTGCAACATGTACAGCTAATGGTGCAACGCTATTCTTTTCTGTTTTGTGAGTCTCACTTTCTCCATGGAATTTTCTCGAAAGTCCAAAAAAGTCTTTTCTAAAATTAATTTGTCTTCAGATTTCATTTAATTATTTCTAAAATTATTTAAAGTCACTGACACGCGCGGTATTTCCTGCAAACGAAAATAAAATCGCTTTTCCTCAGTGGGAGAGTTTTCAGTTGTCTCTCGTCGAACAACCGAATGACCTCTAAGCTGCCTCTAAAGGTCAGAGCTTAGGTGAGGCAAACGGAGAGCCCGGAATACGTGGAAATATTGCGAAAAAACGAAAGTATACAATTGATTGAGACAATATGACAATTAGCTGTCAATTGACATTATTTGAATTTTGTAATTAAATCGATTGCAAATATACAAAAAAATTGTAGCACTTGAAAATTTGCACAGCACAATTTGTTAGATAATCGCGAAGTAATCATGGGCAGAGAATCGGATGATTTGCAAGGCTTTCGAAGGGGGATTAAATCCATGCACTTGGCAGATAAAATAATTAAATATTTTTATAAGCTGGATATACACGCACACACACACACCCCACACAGTTATACATACCAAGTGCTTTTGTTTAACTGCAGAAATTTGAATGAGAACTTTCCGGCGTTGCTGGCGACTGCTGATTTGCTTCTGGCGACCAAAATCGCTGAGAAAGCGCTTGCCGACTTTTTGCTGCCTTTTCGCGCAGTCGGCAGAATTTTGGGGAGAGCGCTGCGCAGCGTGAGAATGAGCGCCATTTGGAGAGCAGAGAGAAACTAGAGCTGGGAAAAAATAGTTATAAGAAAGTATTGTTAAAAAAAGCCTTTTAATTCAAAATTTAAAAAAATTTATTAATATTAATTGCGTTTTATTAACAGAACGGTATTAAATTATTTGTTATGTATTTGTCTAAAAAGAATCAGGTTACATTTTCAAACAACTTATAACTAAAACTGCAAATATTTTATATGAAAACTGGAGAGCATAAATAAAGCACTTAGGAAAAATATTTTTATTTTCTAAAAACTGATTTTTAACAGAAAATGTATTATATTAAAATGTTTGAAATGAAATAAATCCTAATCAATATATGGACTTCAGATTTAAAACATATTTTGTAATAACTTTTATTTACAAGGGATCCCAAACAATCTATTCGGTGTGTCGCCTTAGGAACACCATACAAAATGTTAAGTACTGTATTCAGATTATTTTACTTCTTTTTTAATAAAGACAATCGAAGCTTTGAGAATTAACTTATTTCCACCTCTAAAAAATGAGAGGAAGAGAGCAACTCACATTTTTATATGTATGCGTTTCCAGGTGCTCGCCGGCTGTGCTTGTGGGGGTGCGCTTTTCCTTAGTTGTTGTTTTTTAGTAAGTTTCCTATATTTTTTTGGGGAAAAGTGACCTTCGCACAAGGTTAGAGGCTTTGGCTTCCACACGCAGCTGTGGATCGCATGTCTATCTGCAAGAGAGCCAGAAAGAATGTCAAAGTTAATCGTTAATTAAGGCGTAAACAACAAAGTAACGACAACAGCGGCATATTGAAATCAATGTGAATATATTCTCCAGTTGTGTGGGTACTCTTAGGTCATCCAAAGTCACATACTTTTTCTTGTTTAAGCTATTTAAGCTGCCATAAATTAGAGGAAGTAAATGTCAAAGCGGTCCTAACAAAGTTTATAGCAGCACAGCTGAGTTAACATTTGCCACCCACTCACGGAAAAAAAGTACTGTTAGTTTGGATTTTTAAAATAACAAAATTATGCCTATAAACATTATAGTATAAAATGTATCTCATTTTTATTTAAAAAAATTAACATGGCTATCAATTAAATTGTCAAAGACAAAAAAATTAAAGTTAAATAAATAAAATTTAAATTTAAAATGTTACGATTTAAATTTTCTACTTGATTTTTTGTAACTAAAAGGACGTTGAAATATTTTAATAACATATTTACGCACCTTATATTTTTAATAAAATTGAAAGTCTTAAAATTAATCATTTCAATAAATAAACAATGGCTTTGTGTTCAGCAACAACACTGCATTATTGTTGTAGATAAAGTTAAGACATGATTTGACTGCTATAAGTTTATGTATATTAATAATACCTATAGCTCAAACTATTACAAATCGGTTGTTTTTTAGGTATTCTTGCTTTAATAAATAAAAAATAGCAATTACCAAAATTAAATTAACAGCAGTAGTTATTTAACATGGCCATATTAAAACTGTTACCCCAAACTGTTAATACCAGGGCTACTAAGCCGCAGTGTTGGCCAACGTCTCTATCCAACGACCATATGTTTTGAACGACACACGCGGATTATTTGTTTGGAGTTTTCAAAGTTTTTAAAGCGCAAGAGGAGCCACTAAAATGACCACAACGAGTACAATTGTGATGCCCGGAGAGCGGATCACGGCCATAGAGGAGGTGGCCAAGAGCAAGCGGGTGATCCTGGGACCCGGACTGCGCAGACAGGACGAAACAGTGGTGGCCAGCAAGGCGGGACCGCTGCGACACAAGGAGCCCGGCACCTTCTGGGTGGACAACTACCAGAGGAGGTACATCCCGGCTCGAGGAGACCTGGTCCTGGGAATAGTCAAGGCCAAGGCGGGAGATCTATACCGCGTGGACATCGGAGCAGCGGACACGGCCTCCATTTCGTACTTGGCCTTCGAGGCGGCCACTAAGAAGAATCGCCCGGACTTGAATCTCGGGGATCTCATCTACGCGAGGGTGCTCAACGCCAGTGCGGACATAGAACCGGAGTTGGTCTGCGTGAATTCGGTAGGGAAGCGTGGAAAGCTGGGACTCCTTGCCGAGGGCTTCTTTTTCAAGTGCAGCCTGAACCTGGGCAGGGTGCTTCTCAGGGAAAACTGCCCCGTGCTCGCCGCCCTAACCCGACAACTGCCCTACGAGATTGCCGTGGGCGTGAACGGCAGGATCTGGCTGAAGGCCCACTCCCTGCGAGAAACCGTGGCGCTGGCCAATGCCATTGTGGCCCTGGAGCAGGCTGGCTACGCGGAAATCGACAAGATCTGCGACAACCTAGGGGACTTCCTGCAGGCATAGGTTTAGTTCTTAGTCTACTTACATTTATATAAAAAAGAAGCGTATAGAAACGTATAAAATGTGTTGTGTTGTTGAATTTTGATGCGACTGTTGGCGCACAGGCGACTGTTGGCGCACAGGCGGAGTGTTGAAAGATTTGTTTCGTTTACGTAAAATAATCCTAACGTTCTCTGTCAGAGATGAGCAGAATCGCAGGGAAGACGAGTCTTCTAGGTTATTTAAGAAATATCAAAATAAGATAGGAGGAAAGCTTGTTTTTAATCCTTCTATAAGAACGTGGAATTGTCACAAAGTAAAATACTCTTATATCAAAAGAAGTCACATAGTAGTTAGTAGTAGATATTTTAACCCGCCAGTAAAGTGATTACCTGACCACAGTCACTGCGCCATCTCTGATGATGTGCTACAGCTGATCGGACCCACATCTAGTGATTATCTGGCAGGGGCAAGAGCCCGCTTTCAGTATCTCCCGTTGCGGCAGAGGACAAAGGTTCAACCGATCAAAAGCTAAAGCGATGACCTTCCTGGAGTTCCTCCTGCTCCTGCTGGTGCTCTACTACGTGGGCTATGTGTTGCTCTGGATCCTGCTCGACTGCAATGTGGCCCTGTGGTACAAATCCCGCTTCGGGGTCTCCCTGTGCTCGATGCGCGGACAGGTGGTTTGGATAACGGGTGCCTCGAGCGGAATTGGCCGAGCACTGGCCCTCAGTTTGGCCAAACACGGAGTGAAACTAGTGCTGAGTGCCCGCAGAGTGGAGCAGCTGGAGCAGGTGCAAGAGGAGTGTCTGGCAGCAGCCAAGGGACTACTGGCCACTAAGGATGTCCTGGTGATTCCTATGGACATGCTGGACTTGGAGGAGCACAAGTCGCATCTCAACACCGTGCTCAATCACTTCCACAGGCTGGATGTCCTTGTGAACAATGCAGGCAGATCCCAGCGAGCCAGTTGGACCGACATCGAGATCGAGGTGGATCGGGAGCTGTTCGAACTGGATGTGTTCTCGGTGGTTCACCTCAGCCGACTGGTCGTGCGATACTTCGTGGAGCAGAATGGCGGCAGGGGCCACCTGGCTGCCACCTCCAGTATAGCGGGCTTCAGCCCTGTGCCATTCTCCGCCACCTACTGTGCTGCCAAACACGCTCTGAACGCGTATCTTCTCTCCCTGAAGGTGGAGATGCGCAAGCTGGATATTTCCATCTTTGCTCCAGGACCCATTGCGACCGACTTCCTGCAGGAAGCCTTCACGGGCGCCCAGGGCGGAAAGGTGGGTCTGAGCACCGCCAATCAGAAACGTATGACGGCGGAGAGGTGCGGCGATCTCTTTGCTGTGGCTTTGGCCAACAAGATGGATTTAACCTGGTGTGGTCTGTTCCCGGTCAACTTCTTGGCCTACTGCGCCAGAAATCCCACGCTAACCAAGATCCTGGGTCAGTTCATGACCGAGAAGACCCTGAACAAGATCCGCGAGGGAAAGCTGTGAGAAGATCTGTCCTGTGCCCTGCCCTCTCCCTCCTCCGATGGCTCTCAGTCAACTTTTATACATTGCACAATGTTTTTAACTATATAAATACATAACAAAAGGTGTGTTAATATGTACACAAGATTAAGTTTAGTGTGCTTTTTAATTGCGATTATCTGGGTTTGATGAAAAGTATGCGATAATTTATGGTAAGTAACAAACTCTAGAAAACCTTCTTAATATTTCTAAATAGTTTGGTTCAATATAAAAAAGTGGTTTTTCCTCTCAAGTCATTGATAAGCTATTATTATCCAGTAATTTATCGTCTTAAGAACTGGTTCAACTATAGTAATTGTCTGCTATTATAGAATTGACAATTTACATTACACTCAACTGGCCAACCCACCTGAATAAACAGCTCTAATTTTATCTCGTAATTATCTACTTGTGTTTAAAGTTTAAATAAATTAAATCTAATCTTTTCGCAACGTTGCCTTGACGTGAGCGGGAATCTTGACTCGTTTTCGTTTCGCCTTGGTCAGTGTGGTCTGCTCTACTCCCTTGAGTGGTGGCTTGGCCCTCTCCTTTTTGCTTTTCTTGCAGGATAGTGGATTGGGGTTCTTGGGTCCCTTGTGCTTCTTGGGATTGACCGCACTTTCAGTTGGCTTTAGTCCCTGCTTCTCCTTCATGTAGTCGATTTTCTCGACCTGCTTGCCCAGCATTAAGTTCTTGGCCCGCCTTTGCACCCACTTCTTGGATGCCTTTGAGGGAGCTTCTAAAACGGGGGTGGCCTTGTGCAGGTACAGTAGACAGCGTCCAGGTATCTTGCGAAGACTCTCCTGCAGCAAACGATCCTGCGAGGCTACTATATAGCGATTGTCTTTGGTCTAAAAAGGAAAGTTCTTTTAGAGAAAAGCTTATCCCATATATAACCCAATATATACCATAGATTTAATGCACTCGGCAGCAGCCACGGGTTTTCCCTCGTGCCCGCATTTGTGGACATGGAACCGCTTTACGATCGATGTGGCTCCCGTCAGAGGAGCTCCCAGGGCCTCCGACTCCAGGATCACACACTGGGTGGTCAGCAGTTTCACGCCGCACTGGAAGTACTTCCTTATCTGCTCATCTATGCCAATTTTGTGCTGTAAATTAGGAAATACTTAAGAAATCAACAAGTTTCACTGTGGTTAACTCACCTGCAGCGCTGCCTGGCAAAATGTGGCATCAATGAGCACTTGATAAGGCTCGCGATATTCGAAATTGGTAGCGTAGTACACCAGCGTTTTGTGGGACTTCTTAAAACGTGATATTTTCATTGTGATTTACTGGATTTTAACTATTATTTCCATTAATATTTTGCGAACTCGATATAAACAACATGTGCGAGGACAGTGTTGGGCAGAGTCAAAACTCAGCTGTTTTCAGTTAACAGCACACTTAAGCTTACAGCGTGCTGTTAAGAAAATTCAAAATGTTTAACATTTGGCGCCTGATGGAAAATAATCAGAGAATGCATTTTCAACCCTTGAAAACACTTTCACCCCCCTTTCGGCTTTTCCCCGGCTATTACGCGTTTTGTTTTCGTTTCCTTTCATACAAGTTGTTAGTTGTTCTTCCACTGCAGTTGCAGGCGCATCAAGTAGTGCTCAAATAAAATTTATTTTTCAATTATTTTTTTTTCTACTCTGTATTAACTGAAAATCAAAGTGGAATTTTATCCTGAAAGTGATTAAGTAAGTGAGTCAGTGGAGCAAAGTTTAAACTTTAATAGTTTTTAAGCGTGATAATAAATTGGAAAAATATATTTTTATGTGCGAGGACTTTTGAACTCGGTTATGCGTATTGAATATATTATTGGGAATGCCGGAATATACATATATTGCGGCGTATATACCCAAAAGAATTTTTGTTGTGTCTTATTTTTTTTTGAATTTACATTTTGTTGTTTTGGTTTTGTTTTGTTTGCCTTTGTTTATGGCGTATATAAAGTTTTCCCACATCCGTCGCTCTCTCTCTCACATTTTCTCACCCTGTTTTGTTTTTCTATTTCCACTCACCCTCTTTGAATTTTTCCTCTTCGGCCTTTTTCTTTAATCTCCTCGATTGGCATTCAATTGATGATTTTTTCTTGCTAATCACGTTGATAGGTTTTTCGTCGAGGGTCTTGAGCTTGAGCTTCTCCAGTTTTTCTTTTGCTTGCAGTGGGAAAAACAGTGTGAAAATAAAGTCTATCTCTGTTATTTTATTTGTATTTAATTGCATAATTTAAATATAATTTTAGTTGTATTTTATAATACATTTATCAATATATTAATTTTATAAATGATAATTTTATTATTAAATTAAATGATATTTAATTTGTATTTAATAGCATAATTTAAATATAATTTTAGTTGTATTTTATAATACATTTATCAAAAAATCATTACAATTTTTAAATATTTTTATTTTTAAAATGTGTGAAAATATTAAAATAAGACTTTTTCTCTGTGCACGATAAAGAATATTGGTCAAGTTTGCCTACAACAACGTCATGAAGCCGATAAAGCCGCCAGTTGCAGTTGCACCAGCAGCAGCAGCAGCTGTGTGATCCGCATTGTTTTTCCTTGCTTTTCCAGCAATAATCTCTGAAGGTTGTGCAATTGACAGCTGTCATCGCTTGAAGGTCAAATGGGTGGGTGCATCCACCTCTGATTGATCTAGGGTTTTACAGTTTGCTCCGCAGTTTATTCAACTTTCCTGGGGTTAAAGACAATGAAATGACCAAAAGCATATTGATATTCATATGCAAATTGGCTGCGCACTCATATTCCTTTCAGAACACACCTTTCGCTATTGGAAAAATTGGCTTTATTATAAAGTACGGTCATGTCCAGCGTGTCTCGCATTCTAATTTCGCTCCTCTCCCTTTTTCGACGGCTTCTTTCGCTGTTTCCGGTGGGTTTTTCGGCAGTTCTCTTATTGTTTTGCTCGGTTCATTTGGGTGGGTGAGTGGGTGAGGGGGTGGGGGTGGGTGTGGGTGGAAAGAAAGTGACGCATGAAAATAAATATCGGAGGGGGAGGGTGTTGGAGGTGGAGGTGGTGAGGTGGTCATGGAAAGAACCCATAGTTCGGATTGTGTCAGGGTAAAAATAGTTATTCAATTTCCATGTTTTATTGTGTTTAGGGGGAGCACCTTGAACAGAAATTGACAAGTCGTGATAAAAGTATTGGAATACTTAAAAATATATTTTTTCTGAATTTATTCAATCAATACAATATTTGTTTTTTAAGTAAATATAAAACAGTTATTTCTCCAGCACTCTAAAACAACAATACCAAGTATGGTAATAAAAGTAACTTAAAGTATTAAATGTTTTTTTAGACACTTTTAACATTGTGAATTGTATTGTGTTTAAATTCATAATTTTATACTTTTGAAAAAATAATATTTTAAAAAAATATAATTATATTTTGAAAAAAATATGAATTTAAAAAATACTAAATAAATTAAATAGCTTGAAAAAGTAAAATTTAATTTTAAGGGATTACTGAAGGTTTTGACCTAAACTTAACATAATCTCAAAATAAATGGAAACAATATTGTTAAAAATATTTAAAAGCTCTTTAACTAGTTTAGAAAGCCGGTTAAAAAAAAATTTACTTAATGTTTATGATATAAGTAATTATTTTTCGATTGAAGCTACAGATGGCTTTTTTTTTTGCTAACCTAATATCCCTAAAAACAGTTTTAACAACAAAATTGCACTCAACTTTAAGTCATTATCGCATTATGGGCCACGGTTCGTTTAATTTTAAAGCCATAACCATTTTTAATGCCCATCTCCAACTGTTGAACTATATAACATCATCGCAGATAGCAGATAATTCATTCAACTGGTCTACGTTACCATCGTCACGATCACATCACCGTAGAATCCGCAATCCCGGCGAGATGGGAGCAGACCGAAATGCTAAATAGCCGAGCAGTGGGAGCCGCTTTACTAAATCAACTTATTCATTCATGGATTCATGGATCCATTCTCATTTGTCTAACGTCACGCTAGTCCCCCCTCCCCGCATTTTGTTGCAGTGTATGCATGTCAATCAGGCTAAAAACCGAAAAGCCGCTTGAAAACCCTAATTAGTTACCAAACGTAAGCCGATTTGGTTCTGGCTATATCTATATATATATATTACGAACATATATATATTTGGGCTTATGCCTCTCATTAGCAAAACATTTGGCGTTCAAAGTGGACTTTTAATAATGCGATTTTATTTTCTTGCGATTTCTGCTCCGGCATAAAGAAAGACTTCTCATGTTCTTCTGTTTATTATTGTTTTGATTTCCAAAAAAATAAATTGCTTACATTTGAAATTTTCGCTATCAGCTTGGAATATTTTATATTTTAGAGCTGAAAAAAGTGTCGCCCTGAGTAAATGATCGCTTGCAAAAAAATTGCTGATCTTGAACCTAGATTGAACCCGCGCGTCTAGAACAATTTCGAACCCGTGGAGAGTAGTTTTAATGGGGGATTTAGTGAACACGCTATAGCATCATGTCACCTTTGAGAACTAGAAGCGTTTTTTATATAACTTATTAATTTATTAATGAAAATAATAGAATATATACGGGCGCTTTGAGTACACCCAAAAAGTACGCGATGTTTAATCAGTTGCCGGACATACTATATAGCACCAATCATCATTATCATCTATGTGATCTGCCGCTTGCGTAGTTTCAATCTGTCAACAAACTGTAATTAATTGTTAAGCTTATTCAGTTTTTTTTAATTCAGCGAAAAAGAGAAGCAGCTTATCTTATATTATATTTACTCTTATATTACACAAAAATTCTCTTTACATGTTTTAGGTTTAGAAATACCTCCAGAAAGATCTACATAAATAAAACCAAACTCATAAATAAGCATAATTTGAGTAGGTGTCACACAACATTAGAGATATGTCTGAGCATTTTTTATGTTTTGCACATTAAGTTGTTTATAAACAACTGTCTCGTGAAACTGATAAATGTTTAGGAATTTTCAACTTGTAAACAACTCAAATAAAACTGCGAAAATCTTTTCCTAAGTAAGGTATAACAAAAATAATATTTTTTTGCAACATAATACTCTTTGAAGATAAGGTACTTATTTTTTTTGGGTAAAATGTTTGTTTTTGTTTTGGAGGAAACGTGACTTCAAAACATGTTTTTAAGGAAACGTGATTGATAAGGCAGCTTTTATCACATTACATTTAAAATGTTTTGTTTGGGAAATAATAACGTGACTATTTATAGTAAGACCCTACTTATCCCAAACTGACTCACCATTTAAATCTAATAAAATGTTGAGCATATTAAATGTGTGTACTTAACGCCCCACACTATCAGGGAAAATAACGTGACGATGTCTGGCGATTAATTCCAAATTAGATATTAAATTTTAAGAAAACCACATGTTGGAGATAAATCATCAAAAGATTATTGGATTGGGATGTGGTAATACTGAAGTACTACTGTGTGTTATGTTGTGTATTTTCACCTGGCTCAAAGTTCGTGGGAATTGCAGCGAATGTTTTGGACGTAAATGGTAGCCTAATCACTGGATGCACAAACAAACCTCTCTATCAACATTATTATCAATAACGAAACCCACATAATTGGCTGCTGATAAGCAGGGCAAATAACTGCATTATCAGTGCCTCGGATCGCTATCTTTTGTTGTACTTTATCTCAGGGAAATTAATTACTCTGGAGCGGTGTGACAACTGCGCCATTTATCCAAGTTATGGCAAGAATTTCCAGAGAGGTACACGAGCCAAACTTAATTACCACAATAATTTGTGGCTAGAAAAACGTTCGGTGGCTTAATGCCTTAGCCTTACCTTAGCGAAAGCCGATAATATTTGCTTTCCGCTGTGCAACGTGATCTGCAAATGCCGATTAACGGTCCAGAATGCTCATTCGACCCATTTAAAAAAAATTTTCCTTTACTTAATTGCCATTTAGAGATCTTTGTGGAACTACAAAGTACGGGAGAAAATTAAGGGTGATTAGAGAGTTTTAAGGTAGGGCTTAAAACTTGATATCACAGGTTGATCTTTGACCAGCTCGTGTCGGAAAAAGGTTTCTCCAGGTCTAAATCCCAATCTAAAGGGATTGTTCAGGCCTGATTGATCAGCAAATAAAATTAATATGCTTAGATGGAACTTGGGTGATACTTAGTATTCCAATCAAAGTATAAAGGTGAGGTTTTAAGAGATTCTAATCAAAATAACAATGGGTTACATAAAACCTAAAAATAAAGTAGAATACTTAAGCTAAGTACTGATATCATCCAAATGTTTAAAAGAAAAAAAAATAGCTTGCACTTTACTTAATCCATAAATTACACTACTTAAGTCAAACCAGTTAATATTTTTTTTCAAATCTATAACGAATCAATAAGTCAATACTTCAATTTGATCTGCAATTTATTTAAATGTGTATAACGACTTGAAATACCACATGTGAAAAATTGTTTGAAATAACCCTACATTCTATTTAAAAACCAATTAACCCGGCTAATCTCAACCCAATTAAGTATTTCCAGCTCAATTTTTTGCAGTAAATCCCACAAAGTGTGCTCAAGCAAGCCCTTCCCAAGCCTATAATTATAAACTCAGTACTTCAAATTGATTATACTGTGCCAATAAATGATTTATTTGCAACAGGTGCAATTTTCCAACTTGTCAGTCAATAAAACCCGAATAATATCGTTCTCTATGAGAGGTTATATCAAAAGTCCCAAAGAAACCGCAATTTTCCACACACTTTAAGCACTTAAAACCGCAAAATGATTCACAGTTAAAGAAAAACTGTGGAGAATGTTTAATGCAACGTGCGACGTCATAGGGAAACTTGACTTTGACTTGTGCAAACCACGCAACGCTCGTTGATGAAAAAAAACCAGAAAGAAATCGGGAGATTTACCCAAGAGAGCATTCACTCTTACCCAGTACGTAGAGCCTAACGGGACTGCAATGGAGGTCAGGGGCTGGTGTTTGTAAATATTATAATGCATTACATTTAAACATATGCAAAAGTCACGTGTAAGCAGTGATATTTCGACTATTTGATACCCTTTCTTTTGTTTATTTGTTTTAATCCTATAGCATAAACATTGGAAGCTAAACCTTAAAAACAGATTATTACAATAAAAAATTTAAAAATTGGTAACTATAGTAATTCGAACTTAAAATTTAAACTTGTCGTAGGTATATATTACTCAAACTTTTTATAACTAGAAATTTTTCTTGGGGACAAAAGTAACTGAGTCGTAATTTTTTTTTTTTTATTTTTTTTTTTGGGGGTCTTCAAGTTGGTGTACTAACAAAAATAATGTATTAAGGAATAGATAAAGGAAAAATAAAAAGTAATTGTTTTGGAAGACAATCAATTTAAGTCCCAGTTTTGGAATTCTACAAAAGCTAACTTGAGTGAGGAGATTTCATTTAAAAGTACCAATTTTTAAGCCCAAAATCTAATAAAAGTTTTTAAAAATATATATTAATTTAAATGGTTCCTATATAATAACTCTCTTTAACTTACTGGACCAACATATTTTTTGAGGAACCGTATGACACATACTCCCAATATAGATACAAATTTGGACTACCTCGTGTGAGAGCTTCGAAGTAATCCCGTAACAATGTAACGACGTACCCAAACCGGCAAGAGAGTGATCTGATCAGTAAGCTCCGGCGCGAAGAGAGTTTTCCGGGAGGGAGAGCGGGAGCGATGGGGATGGAGCGCAGCTGAGTCGGGTTCGGAATGGGAATGAGAGTGGGAGTGGGAATGGGGGTCTCACAAAAGCCGAGTTATAAAAACCGAGTGGAGAGCTGTTTCGCAGTTCAGTTGATCGCCAGCGAGCGTTGCGAGCGCACGTGCAGCGGAGCATATAGAAGCGAGAAATCGGGGAAAATATATAATAAAAACGGGGGAGAATCGAACGAAGAAACGGCACAAAATCGAAGCACATTATGTACTATAACTGCGCCTAGCACACGCAATTGAAATTAATTTACGCGTCGCTGCCTATCTGCATAAGTTCAATGGAAAAGCAGAGGCAAAAGCAAAAGCTAAGAAAAATGTGAAGAAAGTGCAGCAAAAAAATTGAGTTAGGAAATCAAGAAAAATCCAAAACAATTATCGCGTGTTTTTCCGTGTGTTAATCAAAGGTTAATTGAAAGAACTGCATTAATTGCAGACTACCGAAAAAAAACTCTTCCATGTGACTATGTGTTTTCATTCATAAATTATTTTTTGTGTTAATTTTTACGTCGCATTGTCTCAATAAATGTGCGCACTCTTCTCCTAAAAGAAGATTTAAAAATATTTGTAACACAATTTACCACGACAAGAAATAAAGGCGGTGCCTAAAAATAATTCCAAAAAATTCCAAAGAAAGAACAGCTGGAAAACTTGCAGTCAACAGGTTCGTTAACACCATCAAAATACCTTTTGACCCAGCGGAAAGAGTGGGGAATTCTTCTCGAGAAGAAAAGCCAAGAGAAACTGGAAAATAAAGAAAGTTCTGGGGAGAGTGGAGTGAGTGCAGCAGCGAGTTGAATAACCAAAAGAATTGTGTAGACAAAGAATAAAAGAACCGTTAGGCACTGAGAAAATCTAAGAAGAATTAGAAAAAAGAGTTAACCAATAAAGAAAAGCAGTTGTAAACAAAATAGTTTGTAAGCTTAAAAAACATCAACAAATATTTAACTCTAGAAGCATCTTCCCGAAAATCCACTTCTAATTAACTCAAATAGTGTGAGTTATGACTAATAGTTCAAATTAGCAATCATTTTTTGAGTTCAACTCTTTTTACGATCTACACACAGATAAAGTTGTCAAATTTGTTAAGTTTATAAATTATTTTGTGTGTTTTAAATTTAAATTATGAAATTATACATATTTGATTATCGTGCAACGATTTATTCCGCATTGCTATACCTAGAGCTTATAAAACTTGTTCAATGAATATCAGAAGATGAGGTGCCAAAAACGTATTTGTGTATTTATGTTTATAATTAAGGCGCTTTATGGGCAGAAATATAAAAAAAAAAAAACTTTTTTGGTGCTTACACGTGTTGAAAGGTTATCACCTGAGACTTTTATTAGATAAATTAGATAAATAAGACTATTTGGTTATCTCAGGTTTTTTTTAATTAAAAATTAACCAAAACATTTTTTGTATTTATCAGCAGTTAAAGCAAAACCAGCTGCATTATGTTCAAAAATTCGTTATGAGTAATGAGAAAGTTTAAATTTCCCTTTAGGTAATGCAATTATATCTGCATAATATTCAAAAAAACAAAATGCTAATGAGAAAGTTTTCAATTTCCCGCAGTGCTTGTTATAGCAGCTGCATAATTTCGTTTGCCTTTCTGGGAAGAAGAAAAGCTTTCCCGTTTCTATCTTTATTTTTCCACTTCCCTAATCTATGGCCGCAGACAGAACTTGAAACCTGAAAATGTGGGGAAAATGTAGGCCATCGCATAAGAATCTCGACTCTAATCGTCTGGTTTTTTTTTTTATTATCGTGCGACCCACTCCCACTCCCGATTATGCGATCTATGGGGCAGCATTTCTAGTTATATCACTCGTGTGCTTCGCCTAAGTTATTCATGACTTGTGCATTGAATTTTAAGTTGTAACAGTCAGAAGAGGGAATTCTATTATGCAAATTTATTCACTTCTATATGTTAGCTGAAATGTGTTTCTAATTCGTTTTGTTTGGGGTAATTATTTTTGACTGGGATGCTGATTTATGTCATGTGAAAACCTGCGTTTCCCATTCTCAATTTCGTTCAATTGGCTCATTAAAAAAATTCAAATAATGGCCAACTAATGCACTCGTTAATTATAAACAAACCGAATATGGCCAACTGACTGACGACCACTCATCAAAAGCAAACAGTCAAAAATGGCAAAGACAAATACTCAAAATCAAAACAAACTTATTATTATGCCGGCTACTGCGACATTCTCGTTTGTAGAACTCATTTCTTGCCATATTCGTTTGACAGCCCAGCCTCCCCTCTGGCCAAGATAAACCCTGATCCGTTAACACATATCCATATGCATATAGATCCACGTGATGGCCTTGGCGATGTCACTTTTCATTATCTTTATGTTATAGTGTTGTGGTTCCAGGGGTCGTATACGTAATATTCACGTAAAGTCTGGTTTTCAGCTGTCCAGTAACCAAACCGAAACGATCAATTGCCTCATTCTATTGTAGTTCTCTTACACTTTTATTTCTGTGCTGAAGTTGCTCATGATTTTCTCAGTTTCGTGACTTTAATTGAAATGGCAAGCGCTTGTTTCGATTTTTCGTTTCGTTCGAGTTTTATGTATTTGCATTTCGACAGCCAGCAAATTAACAATTTGCATTGACTGAGTTATGAACAGAGACCGAATGTCTGTCTAAAGGTCCCCACGACCTTTGCGACAACTGTGAGCTCTCCAAAAAAAATAAATGACAACTAACCCGGACTCTAATAGTTTCGATTCGGTGCTTCTGAACCACTTATAACTTTGTGTCACGATCTTAAGGTATTTAAGTGCATATATAGTAGGTTCAAATATTTAAACATGAAAAAAGCAAAAACCTAAAAAAAAGAACGGAAATTGCAGTCTTAAAATCTGTAAAAACAAATTATAATTATTAATAAATTAAATATAAATGTTGATATTAGTTGTGAAGCTTTGTTAAATGTGTGGAACAAGTACAAATAAATTATTTTAATATACTACTACTTATAAATGTTTTATAAAAAGTTTAGCTAACTTGTTATAGTTCCATATTTTAATATTTATTAAATGGTTTACCAGCAACTATTTTATTGAGTAAAATGTTTCAGCTCTTTTTAATTAATTCAAAATAAACTCATTAAAAATATTGAAATATAGATTAAGAAATGCAGTTTATTCACTCATCAAAAATTCTTATCCAGCCAAAATTGACTGAGTTTAATATAAAATATATCTATTAGGTGGTCCTTATTTGGTCGATTGTTGAATTTGCAACGGGGCACTTTCGAATTCGATAATATACCCCGAAATATGAAATACCTTTTTTATTTTTTTAGGTCAAGGTTTAGGGGTCGCTACCAAGGTTTGAATTTTAAGGGTCTCCATACAAAAAAAAAAAAGTTCGATTTTTATTATTTTTTTCATAAATAATTTCAGAATCTGAATACAAAACGTTGACTAAAATGTGAAGTCGATCGAATAACAGTTTCGGAGATACAGGCCCTGAATGTGCGCGAAATGCACAAATGCACTGCTTATCAAAATTACATGCAAAACATAACATCAGGGCCTGTATCTCGAAACTGTTATTCGAACATTTAGTCAACGTTTATCAGATTCGAAATTATATGAAAAAAATAATAAAACGAACTTTTTTTTTTTTATGAACCCTAAAATCAAACCGAGCACAATATTCATATTTCGAGGTATATTACGAATCAAGTGCCCCGTGCAAATCAACAATCACCAAAGCCACCCTAATATCTATATAATTATGTCATTCGCCCAACATCATAAATTGATCTGCCATATGCTAAACTCAACCGTCTTTCAACCAATAAAAAAAGAAAAATAGTCAACTCAATGAAACTGCACTGGAAATGCACTTAAAGTAGAACCAGTTGAACTTCTTTTCGCACCAAGATCAAATCACACCCATCGACTTGATCCGTTTTAGTTTTTGGCTAATTAAAGTCTGCAGAAAATCTTAAAAAAATGATTGTGCATTTTTGTAAAACTGGTTTCCTTTGGTTCCGATCTTGTTTGGTTTGCCATTCAGTTAACAAGCCCGGCACAAGCTCTTTACATCAAAGTCAATATCAGTTAACTGCTCGAGACTTGTTGACCAAAGATAAACAAAAAAAAAAAGCCAACTTGGCTAAAAAGAGCCGACCACACAGTTATTTTTGTAAATGGAAAAAACCTATTTGAAGTCCAGCCGAATCGAAAGAAGTTGGTCAAGCTAATTTGAATGTTGCATAGCCTAGATTGTGATTCTTGGGTTGAATAACATATAGAAGGTTATACTAAGAACTTAATACCAAAGTATTTCAAAATATTTAAAGAACTTTCCATAGGCGATTCCTTGTTTGTATAACTAATTAGCAAACCCTAAATCGGGCAGAAAAACACTGACCTAAGTCAAGGGTATGTGAAATTAGCAAACTTAAGCTAACTAGAAAATAATCAACTATAAATTAGTTCTAATTTTATCAAAATCTAAAGCTGTGATATCAATATTTACTCTTAACGCGGTTTTTTAGTTGTGATCTTTGTTTTGAATTCAATTGCTTCTATTTACTTAGCACACACTATTTGTCTAGATATTTTGCATAATGACGAGTCATCGAGACAAAGAAGAGAAACTCCCTGAAATATGACAAGCCAGAAAATACTTCAGTTACATAGCGTAATTTTTGGTTAGCAGACTAATAAATATCCATGAATCAAAGTTTAATGGACTCCAAGAGGAATTCTTCGGAGATAAGGGATCTTCAGTCACTGAGTCTACAACAAATGACAGACTGACAGACTTCACTTTATTGAAGCACTCATGTTCCATGAATTATTTTTACATTACAATAACTTTCTTTGTTCGAATCGGGCTTAAACAAAAGCCCGGAGAAAAAAGTAAATAAAAAAATATATATACATGTAATGACGCATCTTGCACTATGACTATAAAGTATCTGGGTAAATTGTGCAAACACAATGTAAACGCCCCTAAAAAAACTTAATTTGCTTGCAACAAATAATTTTTTTGTTGGTCAAATATCAACATTAAATGAAGTTAACGCCCCGATGAGCAAAATGCTCGTTAATTCTAGACTTGCTATTAAAATTCTATTGAGATTTCGAAATTTTATAAAGGGGGAAGCACTAATACGTGGAGTAATTAATGGGGAAAATTGTTTAATTAAAGGTAAAGTTAACAATGTAGAACGGGGAAATAAAATAGGGTCTTTATAAATTTTTAATAATTTTTTGTAGCAAGTAACACACAAGTTTGTTAGTCTCCACCTTGGTCTTTATAAATAGATGACTCTTAAACATTTATTGACTCATTGTCTGTGGTCGCAAATTAATATTTAAGAAGCTTCTGCTGATAAGCCCAATCTTCCCTGTTTCAATGCATCTAAAAATGTAAATTTTTGTTTCTTATTTCTTATTTATTTCAGAGTCTCTCCCCCACCCCAAAAATAAATAAGTAATCCCTGCAAACATGACACTCTTGCCAGACATCAAGGCCTCAGATGCCGCCTGCTGTGTGGGCGGTGCAAACAGTGATGCCAGCAGCAGTTCCGGTGGCAGCCACAAGGGTCATCACACTGGTGGTGGTCATCACGAGAGTGGCTGCCTGGGAATCAATTGCTGCACCACGGCAGCCAGCTCAGAGCTGTCCATCGATGAGACCTCGTCGACCTCCTCCAGGGGATCTACGGAGTTGGCCACCAAAGTGACCAATGATCTCAATGGATTCCAGAAGCCCAACTATCACCAGGCAATGTCCCATGCCAATTTCGATCACTGCGAACCGGTGGACATTGAGTTCTCCGATGTGCGGTATGCGGTGAAAAAGTTCTCCTTTCCAGAAAGGAAGTTTGGTGGGTTTCAACTTGAGGAAATAAAATTTAATTATATATTTATTTGTTTTAATTTGTACTTAAGTCACTAAGGAAATCCTTCATGGTCTCAACGGCAGCTTTCGGTCGGGAGAACTGACAGCCATCATGGGTCCTTCAGGGGCCGGGAAGAGTACCCTCCTGAATGTGATGTCCGGTTTTAGGTGAGTCTCCCTCCCACACAAACTTGATTTTCCTGAGACTGAACTGGGTATTTAATTTATGTTTAAATCACTGAATATATAAGCATGCAATGCAATTTAATTACATATTGGTCTCGTTTGGTTTACTATATGCATTTAAAGTTCAGAATTCGCAATCGTTCAATCAATCAACACATTGTTCAAGTGTCAGCAAGAACACAGCTGCATTGGTTTGCTATACAATTAAATTTCTATATAGGAGGGTAAAGATTAAAGGGTTTAAATGGGGCTAAATTGGCCGATTTAGAACTATTTTTTAAAGTCTTTATTTGATATTATTTTAAATTCACATAAAAATGCAAAAACTTATCATTTACTGTGTACATTTCTAAAATATGATTCACTATCGCCTGATTTTATTTTATAAATATATATAAGCAAAATGTTTTGCGATTGGCCTCCTCATCCCGGACATAATCGCATCACTTCCTCCGGCAGTTCAAGTTCTCGTCCCATTGCATAAGTGAAACTTGGAATCCAGTGCACTAATCTCTGAGTCACTTTTTTGATGGCTAGATGACAGTTATTACAGCATTTTTATAAAGAAATAAACCCCTTTATATATATTTTGATGGGCAACTGACAGTTATTACAGCATTTTTAAAAACAAAACATTTTAGGAAATAACCCTTATATATTAAAGTTTAATCAGATTGAATTTGTTGATGGGCAACTGACAGTTCTTAAAGCATTTTTTTAATAAAACAAACAGTGTAGTAAATAACATTTATACATACGAGTTAATGCAGTGCACGTGTAGGGGCGGAGTCTTTTTGAATACTTGCAAATTACTGCTCCTGGGCAAATTATCATGATTAAGGTAATGGATGTTGTGGCAAAATGGCAAAATGTATTCCCCAAGCACGGTACACGATTTTTCATTGCTAAACGGTATCGGTCAGTAAACTATGAACTTGAAAGTCGGGTCTACATTTTAATTTAAGCTGAGACTTCGATTCACTAGTCTGATTATTTTTTTTTTTTTTTTCATCGCTAGTATAGTATGTTGAGCTCGTGCACATTATAATAATTATTTTAATTGCCTGTTTTTGCTGATTATCTTTTGAGATTTCTTCGACACATTTTCACTCTTTTTACACTCTTTCCACACAGTTCCACTGGAGTGTCGGGCAACATTCGAGTAAATGGCAAACCCATGGCTCCCAGCTCGGAGAGATTCCGCCAAATGCTCTGCTATATCCATCAGGATGATCTGCTGCGTCCTCAGTTAAAGGTCGGGGAGATAATGCTTCTGGCGGCCCATCTGAAGTTGGGTTTTAAGGTCACCAAGGCCTATAAATTGGATTTGGTAAGTGGAAATATGGTTACAAAATAATGTAGTTTAAGATAATTTTCACTTCTGCCTGCACTCCCGGAGTGCAGTTGATCTTGTTTTTACTCAAAAATTGTATTTCTAAAATCTGAAAATATATTTTTTAGCATAATCTTATCCAACAAAAATTCCCCTATCATTCCCAGATCAAACACATCCTATCTCTGCTGGGCCTGGACCATCGCTACAATGTGCACACGGGGAAGCTGTCGGGGGGCCAGAAGAAGCGGCTGGCAATTGCCCTGGAGCTGATAAGTAATCCTCCCGTGCTTTATCTGGACGAGCCGACGACGTGAGTGACTCTATATATAAAAAAACGCACTTATGTAATTAGAGTAGCCATGATAATGATCATGATGATGATGATGATGAGTAAACTTTGCCTAGCGGAAACTCGCGCAAAGCTAAAACCCATGGGTGACCTACAAGTCAAGTTTGTCCCCGTCGTCTGAACGACTTAGGGCTTATCATCTATGTCTATATAGTAGCTAAAGCCATTTAGATTCGAATTGATTAGGGGGGTTCATTGAGCAGGAAGCCGCTTTTTATTCAAATTTGCATCTTGCTGTTGATTATTCATTTAATTACAGAATTATCTGGCCGATAATCCAGCAATTAATTGAATTGTTCATTAGCTGAAAATTACTTTAATAGGGTTTGATGGGAACATGAGAAAATTGAGTTTAATCGTTTGGAAAAAAAGGGTTATACATACATAAACGATTTTTTATTTTTTCCTATTTTTAGCTTGCTTTGTCTGGTTGGAGATTATAGATCCCTTTTTCTGTGAAATGACTGAGCAAAACTTAACCCTTTTTTTTTTTATTCTTGAGTGAGTCAACTTTTTAGGAAGACTTAACAAATCCTCAAGTCATGGTGTGATATTTCTGTAACAAAGGAAATGAGTACTAAAAAAATATAACAAAAATAACCGAAAATAACTGAGTTATATTTATACATGAGTTATAAATTTTGTTCTTTTTTTAATCAGTTGTTAGAGCTAAAAGGGGAAATTTAAATGTAAGTTGAACATGAAGTCTTGAAAAATCTTATTAAATAACCATTTAGGGAATATTTATTTTGAGTCCATTAACAAATGTTTTGTTTTGGAATTTATATATTGTTTCATTTTAGTAAACCAAAACAAAGTCGTTTGTTGATCTGGTTCAATAAATTGAATACTGCAAGTCGATCAAATCTGTGTAATGTCGCTTGACTTGCATTGGATTTAATGGATTTTTTGGGAACAAACTCGTTTGTCACTTTCACAATAAATTTCACATTAAATTTCGTTTCAAGTTCAAGCTACCATTAAAGTTTGCGATTGTCTTTCTCAGTTTATTTTCATTGTTTAATGGGGGTTTTTGTTCGTTGAACCTTTGGACGGGTTAAGCTGAAAACAATTAAACAGAGTTGAGTCATAGCTGAAATTTAATTAATTTTATTCGTTTGTATTTCAGGGGCTTGGACAGCTCCTCGTGCAGCTCGTGTGTGGCTCTGCTGAAGAAGTTGGCCTCCCAGGGGCACACCATCGTGTGTACCATCCATCAGCCCAGTGCCCTGATCTTCGAGATGTTCGACAAGCTGTACACAGTGGTGGATGGTCACTGCATGTACCAGGGTCCTGTGAGGGAACTGGTTCCCTTCCTGGCCGATCAGCAGCTCGTCTGTCCCAGTTATCACAATCCAGCTGACTACTGTAAGTTGAGGTTTAACACCTTTACTTTTATCCTCTCCATAATCTACATGTGAATATTTTTTCACAGTACTGGAAGTGGCCGTGGGCGAGCATCAACGTGATCTGAATGAACTTATCCATGCGGCCAATAAAAAGTATTACGAGGATGTCGATCGCTATCGCTATATGTCCAGTGAAGATATGTCACGCCTCGTGGCAACAATTAAAGGTGAGTCTCTGTCTGTTGCTATGCTGTGGTTACTCAAGTTTTTGAGCTTCCTATCATTAAAAAAAATCTGAATGAAACTTTATGGGAATATTTTTATAGCCAAATGTGTCTACACTTTAACAGAGGCCATTACTTATTTTTTGTGAATTTTTAAAAAGTTTTAAGTGTTCCAGTAGGTTTTTATTCTCTTAACCAAAGTCTTGAGAGTAATTTTTAATAGAGAAAATTTTACTTGTTAAAATAGTTACTAATGAAATTAGGTAGCTTATCTTATTAAGTTTAATAACAAATATAAAAGTTGACTAAAATTTAAACGTTTATTTGTTATCTTAGGTTACATTTATAACCAAACAAGTACATTTTTATTTTTATTTTTTTGAGGGGAAGAGCAGATTACTAACAAGAAAAAAATGTAAACTTTTTCCTCTATTATTTATATGTACTTTCTCTAATATTCGCATCCGGTCTCCCCTTAATTTGCAGACAACATTGGTGGCAAGACGCTGAGCGAGGTGCTGCCCCATGTTGCGCTGGCGCAATTCTCCAGCTTCGACTATGTGAAAGCTTCGCCGCAGGAACTGGCGCTGGAGGAGATCAAGGCACTCAGTGGGCCCGCGGAGATGGTGGACCCCGATTGCATGGAGAAACATCAGAAGCAGCCACTTGCCGGTGCCAAAGAGCTTGCCAAGCCAACAAAGGCCATCAGATCATCCGCCTCCTTCCTCATGCAGTATTTGCTCCTGATGCAGCGCATCTTGATCTGTGCCAAACGGAGCTATGTGAGTACCTAGCTACACAAAAATAATTATTACAAGTGGTGTTTAATACAGTCAAGCTTCACTTACTTTAAGTAGCATTTTAAATATTAAAAAAAATAAAATTAATATTTTAGAATTCTTTAAACTTAAAAAAAGGTTGTTTAAAGGGGAATCAAGTCTTAAAAGTAACTAAATTAATTTATCATTTTCCAAAACAAAAAAATATTAACATTTAAGACTTAAGAATAATTGTTAAATTTTTTTTTCTTTTAAAAAATTTTGTTTACATTATTTTAAAATTATTTATTTATTTATTTAGTTTATAGTTTTACTGAAGAAAGTTTAGAGCTTGAAGATGGTAAATTAAATGGAAATGGTAAAAAAAGGGTTGACTTTAATAATTTAAATATAAAAGTGGAAAACAATTAGTTAAAAAAACCCGTTTTAGGGCTCTGACGTTTAGAGTTGATGGTCTGTCAAGTTGATTTGGTAATTGGGGCGGCGTCCTCGACAAAAGTGAATCCAGTTACTGCTGATCTCGTTTTTTGGGCAATTCTTAATGGCTAATCTCTTAAACGACCACTTTTTATTTTTTGCTTAATTTTTTTTGCAAGTAATTACGCTCCAGCTACACATTATGATTATTATGTTAACTTTTTTTTGGGAAGGTTGGCCACTTTGCCACGCTTTCGGATTTCGCAAAAAAAAAAAAAGGTAGATTACACCAAAATGGGACTTATGCATGAATTTAATGGTTATATAAGATCATGCATATGAACTATAATGGGGCACTTACTTAAGTTTCAAATGAAACTAGTTGAAGGTTTTCAAAGGCTTTCAACATATAATTTTTATAATGTAGGGCATTAAGTAAGGTTTTTTAATTGTAAGTTTGGGCTTTTTAAGTCATCATATAATTTTTGTTTCGGCTTCTCAGAATTGTGAGTAAAAAAAGTGTCATAAACGGTTGTAAACGTTTAGTACACAATTCATAATAGTCAGCTTTTCACAACCTAATAAAATGTAACTATTTAACTAGTAAGTCAAAGTCATTGCACAAAGTTAAGCTAATATTTTATTAGTTGTGTTATTTTATAATTGACACGTTTTTATAGCTCGTTCCAAATATTTATTTGCCTCTTAAAAGTATAGGAAAACAAATCACCCAGGGCAATGGCTTGAATATTTACCATAACAAATAAATAAATAAATAACTTGGGAATCAGCAATGCATTCGAGATTGATGGCCTGACATTTATCATTTGAATGTGCACAATTAGCACTCGGAATCGGAATAAGTGTAAAATGTGAAATTGAAAAGTTTGTTTGACGATCAATTAGCATTAGTTAAGTCACCATTTTGTGTGAGTGACTGCACACGATTAATGTGGAATCTGCATACAGTGGTGCACTGTGCACTTGTCGGTTATGGAACTGATCTTTTAGCACCTGCCCACGTCGATATGTCGATATTATTGACTTGTCAGTGTCACAGAAACTGGGCAAACATCGAGATGCCTCAAGATAGTAGACACTGAGAATCACAGGCCCACTCATGCGGGTCGCAACTCAAAAAGTAATGCCACCACACAGCCTTCACATAGATTTTGATTTTAGAGTGTTCTAATGACCAACATCCACGACTGCACGACCGTTTGTTTGGTTGTTTGTTTGTTTGCTTGTTTGTCTATGGGTTTGCCTGCTGCCCCCACTTTTTTTAAGGCACAGCAGCGGTCAATATAATAGGTTACTTTGCATAGGGGTGTCAAAATTGATTGTTTTTATCATTTTAAAAATCAACCGATTAAATTTAATTTTTATTTATAATTTTGTACTTATAATACTTACATATTTAATAACATTTAACAGCCATAATATTATTTTAGAATATTTACAAAATCAGCTTATCGCTGATTCCAATATTTAAGCCTAATTTGTGTCCATTTAATACTTATTTAATAACATTTAATGCCCATTATTTGTCTATTTATTGGTAATAATCCGCTTATCGCGGAATTAAGCAACAAATTTGTGGCCTACTTTGAGCTGTAATCAGAAATTAAAATTAAAAATATCACTACGAATATTAGGAATACAAAAACCTGACTTATTATTACGTCAAACCTAAGCTTATATTTTATAGAGGTGATAAGTTAAATAAAAAATAAAACAAATCAATAGTAAATAATAGTAATAGTAAAAAAAAGGAAATACAATCAGCTTAATTCACAAAAATATATGGCTTCTAATATTAAATCTCATTTAAAGTATAGTAACCATAGCACTTGTTAAATGTACTTTTAGTACTACAAAAATTACAAAAAAATTATTTATATGTGATAAATTAAATAAAAAATTACCAAATAAATTGTGGTTTACTTATACAATCAGCTTAATTCACAAAAATATATGGCTTCCAATATTAAATCTCTGTTTGAATTAATCATAACACTGGGTAAATTTACTTTAAGAAATAAACAAAATACAAATATATTATTTATAGGTGATAAATTAAACAAAAAACAATCAAATAAATAGTGGTTTACCCATACAATTTGTACGACCATTATCAGTAGCAGGAATTAATTGAATAAAAACCACCACGTAATAAATAGACTTTTAAATGCGATAAATATGGCCAAAAGCTTGCCAATTTGCTGTTAACTTTTCATGAATTTATCCGCACCTGTGACTCATTTATCTGCATGCCTCGTATCTCGTATCTCTTTCAGTTTCTGCTGCTGGCCCGCATCTTCTCGCACATTTTCATCGGAGTCGTGTTCGGATATCTGTACATGAACGTGGGCAACAATGCGCAGAGTGTTTTGGGCAATTACGTCTATCTCTATGGCTCCACGCTGCTCTTGGTCTACACGGGCAAAATGGCTGTGGTCTTGACATGTAAGTAGCTGCTGCTGCCTGGGTATCTCTGAGATACAAGATACTCCCCTAACCCCCAGCGATTTCTTCAAGTGGTTCTCGAGTGTTTCCAAGTGCCTCTGTCCTGTCTCAGTCTCTCCTCCCATTTTATCCATTCAGTAGTTTTCGAGACTGGCTAAATTATGCAAAAATTGGCCGGGTCGCCAAATTTGGCCAACAAAAACTGCAGCTGCTACCAAGTTTATTGGCGGCTCTTGTGAAATTTGCTGTTTATTTGTGGCCACTTTGTTTTGTCTCCTACTTGCCGCATTCTAAGTTTTTTTTTTTATATTTGTTTGTAGTTTATTTTTTTTGGAATGCGGATTAGCCAATAATTTCTTGGAATTCGCACAAATGGCAAAAAGGCTAAGCTAAGATAGTGGATCATTAGTTAGTCTATGTTAAATGATTAAGTGAGACATTTGCGTTTAAAAATGTATCTGTTTATTTAAATGAAAAATGATATCTCTTACTTTCTGATCTCAAGCTAATTAATCAAGTTTGAATTCTTAAGTAGAATATTTTAATTACTTTTAAAGCGGTTTAGATGTCTTATTTAATAATATTAGTTTGTCAATAAAATAAAGCAAATACATAATTTGATAAAAACCTCTCCCTAAAAACATAACAATTTCAATTTTAACTTAAACACATAATTGAGAACATTAACCTCCAGGGCCAGAGATAAAAGATCTTAGTCGAACCACTTTGTCATTTATAATTTCCATGTAAATTACCTCCAGTGGAATTTCTCACCCCAAAAAAAATCGAATCCTGAAGCCCATCAAGTAAATAATTATAAAATCCAAGAAATATTAACACAGGCGACACAATCTTGCGATTATTGTATAATAAAACCGGTTGGCCAGCGATTCTCAAAGCATTTTACAATAAATAACTGCAGACAGGACAGGAGGAGTGATGACACCGGAGGAGCTGCTGGGGGAGTCACTCAATCTCGATCTCAACTTTACGATCTTTACCGGTTTCGGTTTACTGACCTGACCTACATATGTGCGCCTGTGCCTTCACCTTCGTGCATCGCGCACACTTCGCAATTAATCGCTTTTATTAATTAATATTATTTTATTTGCAGTTCCGCTGGAAATTGACATGCTGACACGGGAGCACTTCAACCGCTGGTACAAACTGGGTCCCTACTTCCTCTCGCTGATCTCCTTCGAGATACCCTTCCAGGTAAATAAAACCCCCAACTAAGCCGATCGGGGAGTATCATTAATCATCATTTAAAGCTAAGCCTTCATGGGTGATTGTTCAATGAATTGCCGCTGGGTCATTAAGTCAAATTAACGATGTGAAATCGCTGATGCTGGAGTTTCATTTGCGTGACGCTTGACGACTACCTGTTATTTTGCTGCGATTGTTCCAATATTCTAGTATCTATGATACTATATGTATCCAATAGAGAGAAATTTGTAGTTTTTGTGCGTGCCTAACACAAAGAATTTCTTTTGTCTGTCTTAATGACCTGAAAATTGAGTTATGAAAGAGAAACATTTCTTTGTAAATTGCTTGGAATTTCGGGGGATTTGAAAGGGAATTTGGTTAACTCACTTGACTCCAAAAACTACCAACCAATCTGGACAGCCAGAAAAATGTCTTATGATTTTAATGATATTCGTATTTTACAAGATATGTAACAATTTCATATTCGGGGGTGACACAGAAAACGTTTCAACCCAATTCCAACCGAATGTCTATGTGAATTCCAACCTACATTGGTTGGAACGGTTTTTGTGGGTAAAACTTTTTAAAGATTTAATAAATATATTTTTTTTTTAACACCAAAGTTAAGCAACATACTTGTATAAACTATACTTCGACAATTAATAATAATAATAAATATTATTTTTCTCCACATTACAGAGTCTTTGTACCGCCATGTACATCATCATAAGCGTTCACCTGACAGGCAACGACACGGTGGACTCATTCCGGATCTATTACTTTATGCTGCTGGGCATAATGGCCTCTTTGAGTGCTCAGGCCTGGGGCTTCTTCGTGGGAGCCACGCTGCCAACTAAGGTGGGTTTTACACTCTCCACCAATTTAACCGCAAAATAATAAATAATCAATCAATCTCTCTGCCTCAGCTTGCCGTATTTCTGGGACCCATTCTGGCGGTGATGTTCTCCGTGTTTGGATTCTGCACGCGCTACATTGACATCACTCCGTTGTTCCGGTGGATGTGGCACCTGAGTTACTTCCGGGCAGGGTTCCATGGAGCTCTGAATGCCATCTACGGAATGGATAGACCTTTCCTGGAGTGTCCCGAGAGTGCGATGTACTGCCACTTCCGCAGTCCGAAGGTGTTCCTCAAATACATGATGATTTCGGATGTGCACATGTCCGACTGCCTGATCCTCATGGGCACAGTCATTGGAGTGATGCACGTGCTGACCCTCTTTACGCTGTGGCACAAGCTCAACCGACGATAGGGACACCTCCGATCTTATAGTCCTCTTGTACATAGTCGGGTGTCCTTCAATCTCTCCTTGTTTTAAGTTCGAAACTATTTTGATACAACTCCCTTTTTGTGTTTTTTAATTAATCGATAATGTTGACAGCTAGCTTAGGTATTTATTTATATAATCTCTGACATATTGTATGCAAGAAGGCTTTAGGGTAGCTTACTCCAGTTTAAGTGCTGATATACCAAAAATAAGGAAAAACCAACCGCAACACAATTTCAACACCCCCAGTTTTCATCTTGCCCTGCAAACTTCATCCACTGAGCTGGCTTCCCCCGAGGAATCCGAGCTATGCCAAAATCTTGAATATTCATCTACTTTCATAAAGATACATTTGTGATCAACGTTTTGTTTTGTCTACTTAGTGTTTAGTTTTAATGTTACTCCTAAGTTCGATTTATATGTACGCGGCAGATGACGATTATGTTTAGTTTCATGTAGCAAATGTTTTAGATTTACTGATTACTTGATTTCTTAATAAACACTTTGGTAAACTTGATAATTGATTTTTGGTTTTTTTTTACAATATATTTTGAAAATTTTGTTTAGTTAACGAATTTCAATTTTATAAAAAATGGGTACAAACGTTCCTTTGGAAAAAAATGGTACAAAAAAGGAAAGAATATTTTGTAAACTGACTTGTAATAATTAATCAATCACTTATCATAATAATAACTTTACAATTTACCTGCTACTTTAAAACAATACTTTAAAACAAAATTATAACTTTGATTTATACATTAGATACATTTAAAGAATACAAGAATAAAAAGAACATTTACAGTCTATTAATTATATTTTATTAGTTGCAAAATGCAGATGCCATACACAATAAGTTAAATACATTGATGGTGGTGACGCAGGCTTAAAAGCTGGATCATATAAATGCTTACGGACTAAACACGTAATATATAAAAATATATATTGAATTTTTAAAGTTATTGCACTCGAAACCAGACTTCCTCACATGGTGGACATGCGTGCGTATCTGATGATCTGGTCGTGATTCAGAGGGCTATCCGTGGACAGCTGAACCCTCTGCCACTGCCTCGTTTCATTGGACTTCCTGATGGCTTCGACTACTGCCTGGACGTACAGGCCATCTTCAAATGTGGCTGCTGTGGAAACGGGGGCTTTAACCCAGGAGGACTCCTTGCTGCCGAAGGCTTCTTTTAGAGCGCCCACCATCTTGCAGAGTCCCTTGATGTAGGGTCGTGGCAACAATGAGTTGTTAGTGGCGAAGTGCAGATCCTGGACGTCCACATAGACCGCTTCCTCCTTGGGTTGCCCCTCCTTAAGCACAAAAAGGTCGCCTCCACGGACTACGAGATGTCCCTTGCTGCCATATATGAGCACTTCTTGGGAGAAGGCTTTGGCCGGCACCGTGTGACTGTGCAGAGCGACTGTGACCAGGGTACCCGTGGCCAGCTCCATTTGGAAGTTGCAAAAATCGGGGGCCGTGATTTGCCGAATGCCATTGATGGCCGCTGTGGTCTTCGTGTAGGAGCGCAGGACTCCGTGAACCCGCACGGCCTGCTGTTGCAGCAGGAAGCTCACCAGATCCACCACAGAGCCCACGAGATTCAGAGCACCACCGCCCATCTGGGCATCGCACATCCAGTTGTACTTCTCGGGGAAGAGCGTGCCCATCTGCACGCGCACGTCCATGAGCACCACGTCGCCAATGGAGCCGATGAGCTCCTCCTGCAGGCACCGCCGCATGTGCGTGAAGGCGGGCAGGAACCGCAGCGGATGGTTGACCAGCGAAATCAGCGTGGGATAGTACTGCGAGGCCCGCACCATTTTCAGGGCGTCCTGCTGGTGCAAGCCCGCTGGCTTGTCGCACACCACATGCTTCCCGATGCCCAGGGCCTTCACCGAGATCTCCGCGTGCAGAAAGGGCTGGCACACGATAAAGACCAGGTCCACGTCCTTCCTCAGCAGGACATCGTCTATCACGTTCGTGTGGAACTGCACCATTTGCGTGGCCGCCGTCTCCTTGGCCTCTTTCAGCGTCCTGCCCCAGATGGCCCGCACCTCGAAACCCTTCTCCCGCAGCAGCGGCACCAGCACGTTGGCTATCTCGCCCGTTCCGAACACTCCCACGCCCGGCAGCATCACTTAGTTGAGCGAAAAACCGAGGAAAATATTAATGTTTATGTTTTGTGGCCGCCCAGCGTTGCCACATCGATAGAGCTGGAACTATCGCATAGTGGTGACATATGCGATACTTCTTTTATTTAAATATTTTGCCGCTTAATTTTAAGTTAAAAAGTCAACACCTTTTACTTTATTTTGTTACGGATTTAGATATATCCTCCAAAGGCAATATATTTTTCAATTTAGTTTAGTTTCGATTTATAATAAATTTTCTTTCAAGGTAAATGTTATATAACTCAGGCTTAAAAAATATATCACATTGGGTTTTAGTGCTTTTTAGAAGTCTCTTAAAAAATTATAACTTTGATTTTTTTTTTTTTTTTTTCAAAAAGTGAAAAAGGTGAACTTACTTGAGTTTCTATTAAAAACTTAACTTACCTACTTTATTTAATACTAAACCCGGAAGTCAAGTGCTGCCCATTTAATTTTAAACTACCGTGAAAATCTATATATTATCTGCGTAACATTTTTTGATGACAGAGCTTAGCATTGATTTTTTTCCAGTGATTAGCAGTCGGTAGACGAAGCTTTTTGATGTTTAGAACTCGCTAAGATTTTTAGTCGAAGCTCTGATTTGTAGACCTAAAGATGGGTTTAGCTACCGTAGTTTTTTTTGTGTTCGCCATTGTCCTGATTTCAGGCAGTGAGGCAGCCATTTCCAGGGGTGTCTTCAAGGATGCAGCCCATCCCGGAAAATGTGTCGTCGACGGCCTCGTCTTAAGTGCGGGTCAAAGTGCACGTCATCCAAAATATTGCCAGAGAATTTTGTGCGGAGATAAAAGCGAAGCTGAGATCCAAACGTGAGTTTGAGTGCACTTAATTTTTAATAGCAAATGAAAATGTTTTAATTTAATTTAGATGTGGTGCTGTCGGCCTTCCCCCCGGAAAAAAGTTGGGAGATTACAAAACACCGAATGCTGATTATCCCGCTTGTTGTGAGCGTGAGATTATTAACAAGTAATACAAGTTTATAGCCAAATGAATAAAGTTCAAAAAAATGTAAGCGTGAAACCGTGTAGTTTTTTTTTAATTTTTTGATAAGTTATCTTACATCGTGCTCTAGCCTTCATTTCTTATGCAGATCAGATCAGAACTAACAAATATATTTAACATGTTAACACATCGGTTTTATGTTAGGACGGCGAAAAGTTTCCAATGCTGATTATTTTGAATGTTGTGACCGTGAAGGTTATCAATCTGTAGAAGATTGTTTTCGTTTCAAAGGTGTTATGCTTAGATCAAGGAAAGACGGAAAGCTTAAAATAATTTATTATTTGCGATACTCGAAGAGTAAGCAAATACTGTAAACGATCAAATGTCTGTCTGTCCTTCTGTCCGTCTGTCCGTACAAACATCGAGATCTCGGGAACTATAAGAGCTAGAGCCACCAAATTTTGCACACAGACTTAAATAAGCAAAGCGCAGATCAAGTTCGTTTCAAAACCTGACCACCCCTTTTACGCCCAGAAACCGGAACAACTGTGGTGTCCACATTTTTAGTGCTAGAGAAAAGTGGCCCTTACAAATGTTGTTCGTATTGAAAATATCTACCCAAATATTTAAAAAATTTTAAAATCTGACCATTTTCAAGAAACTGTGTATACAAATGCGTTGAAAATTTTTATTGCGCTCAAAAGTATGCAAACCTTTTTAAGAGAGGGCGCTTAAAACTGATTGCGCATGAAAGTAGGCTACACACTATTGAAGAGGGCTAGCTAGCTGTTTTCAAAGAGGGCAATGAGTATCGCAAATCTTATAGTCGGGAAACCCGACTATAGCGTTCTTTCTTGTTTTTAATTCTGTTTGTTTTGTTTTGAACGTTTTTAATGCAGATAATGCGGTCACCAAAACTTTATGAACTAAATTGGGAAAACAAGTTTCCAATTTATGTATCTTTAGATAGCGATTTTTATATATTTTCTATGTAAAATAAATAATTTTTCTACAAATGCTTCTATTCAAGTGCATTGCATTGTGCAGACTCTCTTATGCCGCGTGCTCCTCTCTTTGGGGTCATCGGCGCTCTTTTTCGCCACCCACACCGCACAGTGTCTCGTTATCAAAAATTCGTTGCTATGAGCTCATTTTTAAGATCTTTAATTTTGCAACAATTTTATTAAACTTTAGGAATTTTTTTAAACTTGATTTTTAGTCGCTGGTTCTTTAAAGTTAATTTAAACAAGAAAAGTAAAAAAAAGGCAAATGAGTCGCACAACATCATTGAGTATCATTTGATTTTTTCCTACACTATACTATATTAAAAATTACGCGTTTTTTTGTTAGGCAAAAATAAACAAGGCTATTTAAATATTAAAAAAAAATTAAGATAGTATCTGTAAGATATATGTTAAGAAGATATGTATCTGAAATACTTATTATATTTATTCAATTAAAGTTGATTTTGCTGCGTATTTTGAGAAATCCAGCTACTGTGCGCCGAGGACCGTGCGGAAAGGAAAGCTCTCCGCCAGCTCACTGGACTTGGTGTTGCGCTCGTGTTCGTGTACTTGTTAGCATCAGGTTCAGTTCTAAACCAACGAGCGACGGAACAACATAGCGTGTGTTGTGCTCGCTCGAGGCGCGTCTGTAAATATTTAAAAATTAAAAAACATATTCATAAATGGCCCAGGCCAAACAATTGAGGAGCATCCAGCGGCGAATTGATTTCGAATGAGTGGTTTCAAAGTGACCAGTGCAAGCCAAGGTCGTGTTAGTGGCCATACAAAAAATATTATAAATCATAACAAATGCGTTTGAAATATAAAAGTTGAAAAGTTAAAAAAAAATTTGAAAGTGCGAAGGTGAAAATTCTGCTCACTCTCTTTTTGCTCTCTCTCACTCTCTCTGGCGGAAACTAACGGTTTAGGCAAGAAGTGCCGTAAAAGCTCGCTCGCCTCGCACATGCGTGTGTGTGTGAGAGTGTGGGTGTCTGCTTGAGAGTGTGTGTGTGTGTGCGTGTTAGCATCCTGTAGCAAGTTCTTCACTCAAGGATAACAGTCGTAAAAGCACAACAATGTAATGAAAAATATCAGAAAATATCATCATCATCATTCTCATGGCGAGCGAAAATATTACAAATTTTATGTGTGTGTGCGTGTGTTTGTGTATTTGTGTGTGTGCCAGGCTCTCTCTCGGCCCACTAACTTTAATGTCCTTCTTTGTCACTTAGTTTTATGCGGCAATCGCCGTCGAATCCGCATTTGCATACGATTTACGATTCCCGTAGCCTCCGAAAACGGACAATCCTAAGGGTTAAGTCCGCAAGGAAGCTGCGGCTTCCCCCCAAAACACACACACATTCACCCATAAGCCCACACACTCACACTCACACACACACTCAGCTAGCCAAGGGCATGTAACAGGTAACACAACACAATTGACACCTGTCTCGCTCAGTATTTCCGTTGCTCTCCTTCCCCCTCCTCTTTGCCTCTCTCTCTCTCCCTGTGCTCTCTGAGCCTCTTTTGTGAAAGGTCCTGTAATACTCGTTCCGTCAATAACAACAGTTGCCACAAAGAGCCATTTCAATGTCATGAAACGATGTTAAGTTCACATGATGTAGAATAAAGGCCAAGGAGATTTCTGATCGAGGTAATTCGTGGTATTTTCCAAGGGAAATTGTTTAAAATCAATTTAAAAACGTTTTATTTATACATTTTCTTCCTATACCTAGTAGAGTCCTGCATAGTGAACTATAAGTGAGAACTTACAAGTGAACTGAAAGTTCACACTGAACTTGAAAATAAAATTTCAAGTCAAGAAACCAAGTACACAGAATTTAAAGTCAAAAATCACTCTATGACTTGAAACAGAAAGTCCAGTGATACCACTTACAAGTAATTTCAAGTCACTGGAAGTTCAAGTCACTTGGTTTCGTAGAGTGAACTCTTGACTTTCACGTCATCGAACACTTCATGTTAAAGGTTTTAAATATTTATACCACTTTGCTGCGGAGTTTGAAAAAATTCTATTTAACGGTGTTCTTAAGATTTTATGCCATTTTCTGTAAATTTCCTCTAGGATTAGCACTAAGAATCGCGAAGAAAAAACTTCTTCGATGGACCGCGATTTCTTAAGATCCGCGAAAAATTTGTTATATTTGTATTGTAGGATTACTGTCGAAAATGTTAAATCAGATGATCAAGAAAAGAGGGTGATGTGATTTTGAAGAGCTCGCGGTCCATGGAAAACAGTTTTGGAATTGAATGGTCTATGGCCAAATGTCCAACACTAAAAAAAAAATATGTCTTCGATGAATCGCGGATTCTGAAGAATTGTTATGAGGGTCAGCGATGGTTCCGTACTTTTTTTATAAATCGCAATTTCTTACTTCTTATTTCTTTCGGTAAGGTTTTCCTTATTTTTAAAAGTAAACTGTAACAAGTGCTCACTTACTTGACTGAAAACTCTATTGACTCCCACTTGGTACTAATCTATACTCTATAACTTGCTTTTAAAACAAGTGTTTGAACAAGCAAGTCAGGGGAAAAACTTGTATACTTGAACTTGTAAGTGAGTTGACTTGAACTCGATCACTCTATTTCAAAAAATCACTTGTTTGCTCATTCAAGTACACTCATGCAGGACTGTAATACCTAGGTACTATGTTAGATTAATCTTTCAAGGTTTTCATAGGAAAATTTAATAATTTAAAATGAAGTTTGATTTACATTTAAAGAAATAAAAAGGTTTTTTTTATATAGGAAAATACATTTCTGGATTTTATATAATTTACCAAAAGATATCTTTAAAATCCAAAAAAATTTGTGAGTATTTTAAAAGTGAAATTTCGAAATATACAACAAATAAATTGTCTACTCGAGTAAACACAAAGTGTTGATGTCAATTATTTTCTAGGCATTTTATACTCACTCGATTAATTTTGAACATTTTTTAAATAATTTAAAAATTTTAAAAATGAATTGATTATTTTTTAGGCATTTTATAACAGTTTCATACTCTCTCAATTTTAAACATTCTTAGATTATTTAGCATCTTTGTTTTTAATTTATTCTAAAGTTAACATGTTTCCTTATCTTTTTAAGTTAACACTTGAATAAAAAAACGAACTGTTAAATAATATCGTGTCTTTGTAAAACTTGCTAAAATATAAATTACATTACAAATACAACTTTGTATGTGTCCAAGTTAAGTTTAATTTGAAAATGGCCAACTTTTGCTAGCACATGTTGTGTCCTTTTTGTTTAAATCCCCTTTTGAATGTCCAAAGTTAAATGGAAAAGGAGTGAGCTGGAGGGGATTGGTCAAATTCGCACAACTTTTTCATTACTGTTGCACATCGAGTGAAGTTTGTCGCATGCTGGCTGACCTCTATGCAAAACAGGTCCTGTCACGTCCAGGACCCCGTTGCCGTGCATTATTAAGCGCCAGCTCTTGTATTATTCAGGACACACATGATGTCTGTGTTTTTGGGCAGCGTTTGTGTAATAAAAATCATGCATCATTAATGCAAAGGCCTCACTGTGGTCAGCCAGTTTTGCTTTTTGCGTTTATTGAAATGCCATTAGCGAAATTCGTGCGATTTCCAATGCGCCGACGCGGCGTATACGCAATCTGGCATTGAGATAATATTTATTCGCGGGGAGGGAGAGGGTGTGCAGAGATTTGCATTAATATGGACCAAACAATACCAAACATAATCGTTACGAATGCAGATAAGTGGAAGCAGAAGGTAATTCAGGTAGTTCAGCCTAATTAAAGGAGAGAGGGGGCAGCAGGCAAAACAATGGCCAAGATTGCCTTGTGGTGATGCGTGAATTTCTTTTTATTGTAACATTTCGTGGTTCGTGGCTTTTTAGCTTTGAGTTTACCTTCGCCGGAGAATGAGAGAGAGAGCACGCGTGTGTCTGCGTTACCTTGGACAAGAATAAACCATCCAAACATCCTGCAGCAACCGAGCATCCAAGCATCCAAGCACCCAGGCAGCATCCATCTACTTGGCCATTGTGGTTGTTCTTGGCCCTTTTCCTCGGCGCGGCCTCACGTTCATCCTCATCTTTCGTGAATCCTTGGCGCAGCAGATTCTAGTTGGTGGCCTACTCTGAAGGTAAGTGCAAACATTCGCTTTTTATATTCTTTATTATCCTCCCCGTCTCCATTCACTCAATCGATTATTCAACAACCCAAAAGTCTCATAAAAAAAAGGGGATATAAAAATTCCACAACGCATAATAAAAATTGAAAATGAAAACGTCTGCAATAACAAATTATTCAATAAATTGTATTTTTTTTATTCTTAAAAGATAAATAGTTTTATTTTCTGGTGGAGCGAATAAAGCAACTAAATCAATTTGTCTGCTGGCGCATAGATTTTTTCCTAATATTGTTTACAATGAGGCGAGAAACAATAATAATCAAACAAATTTATTTATAAAAAGTGCCCAGCTCATTCCGCTTTTGGTGGTAAAATTATACACAGTTTTCTGAACTGATTAACATTTACTTTTTGTAACAAATTTGTGGTAACTGTTTAAGTGATTTTAATTTAATGTTTAAGAAAATGAAAAAAAAGTTTAAGAAAATGAAAAAAAAGTCTAGTAGTTTGTGTTGTTCTATTTTAATATAAATTAAATTTTTGTTTTTTTATTTAATATTAATTTTGTTTTCTAGTTGGAAGTCTATTTCCAAGGCAAGGGCTTACATTTGGAAAGTCACAACCAAACATTGTGGAATGTCAATAAAATATTCTATTTGTTTCTGTTTTTAATGTGGATATATGTGGACAAACGAACGTTGAGAGGGACATACATAGCTCACCCTTTACCCCTTCACAAATATAGACACTCCACAGTCGATGGGCGTCACATAATGTCCGTGTAATGGAAACAGTTTGCTATAATTAGAGAACAGTGACCGGCTATTAGAGTAAACTGGTTACTGGCTAATCGCCATGATGTTGCCTACTTTTGTGCGCCCTGCAAAGGGGACAACGGGGCGGATACGTTATGGGTGTTGTCGAACACGTCCTTCTAATTGCTTTTCCCTGCTTGTGTACCGATTTTTGACCAATTCAATTATATATATTCGATTTATTTGTAGCTTTATGTGAAAGGTCAAATATTTTAGAAAAATTGCTATAACAGACAGTCGATGGGAACATTTACCAAAAAAATGGAATAACTTTTAATAAACAATTTTATTTTTTTCATAAAGTTTTTAGTAATAAATATATATATTTTTCTATTGAATATTTAGAACTCAAACTTGAGCAAAAAACATGAAAGTGATGTAAAGTGAAGTATGTAAAATAAAAAAATTTCTAAGATATATTCAAAGATATAAACATACATTCAAGTTGTATCAACATTTTCGCAAACTGGAAGTTGGTTTTCAGAGCACTTGCTGCGAGAAATGGGTTTTAGAGCTGAAATAAAAATCAATAAGCAACATTTTGAGTACAAGTCATGATCGATATTTACGAGATAAGCTCAGGGACTTCCGAAAACAATTGATTGCCTGCAAAATACATGGGTTCCGAACGGTATAAAAGCATTTGCCGTCCCTGCTGGCACATCCAAAGTTATTTTTGATGGGACAGGGCTTATCACAATGTTGAGCGGCTACACAAGCTTTTATTTATGGGAACACCTTAACATTAATAAGTGATTTAAGGTGATTCTTAGCTTACCCAGTAAAAGCAAACCGAAGAGCTTCATCTGCTGA
Source organism: Drosophila oshimai (assembly GCA_018150695.1). Taxonomy (NCBI): domain Eukaryota; kingdom Metazoa; phylum Arthropoda; class Insecta; order Diptera; family Drosophilidae; genus Drosophila; species Drosophila oshimai. Next base: position 2,025,650 of record JAECWM010000252.1, on the reverse strand, counting down.
ACTGTTCGGGGTATACAAGTGCACTGCGTTAAATCTGTGAAATTTCCATAACAAATGCATGTAAAATATATAATTACAGCGTACAAAATGTATTATAAATTCAACTAACAATATTGAACTCTTTCCTAAAATACCTAACAAGCAGATGGGTCAGAAGTTGTCTCCTTCATAATTCATGGGGCAAACATAACATTCCAACTACTATACTACAAATCATGGCGAATAAAAATTCATCCGACCCCCAAAAACATTTTTATGGCAACCATCTTGGCCAACAGCTCGTAAAACAAGAGCAACAGTCTGCAGTGCTTTACTCTCATAATTTATTTTGCATACACACACCCAAAAAACAACAATACACACTCCTTGCAAACACACATAAATTGAAGCATTGGAGGGGAAAAATTCAATTTTCAGAGAATATATTTTTGTAGGGGACTACAACTCCATTCTGTCGAGAAAAAAAAAGAGCAAAGCAGTGAGAAAAATTTACGAGAAATAGATGACTGAAAATTTGATTGGAAGAGGATTTATGGGTATAAAATTTGACTGCATAGATTTTTGCTAATTTGACATTTGTTTTGAATGCTTGAAAAGCGTTTTGTTCGCTGGGTAAAATAACTTATCCAAAAACTTGATTTATGGCTATAAAATATACACACTATTTTTGCGGGGTTTTTGGCAGTAAATAAATTGCGGTCATTAATTAGCGAACTACTTAATATTTAAATAGTTTACGTTTTTTTTTCTGAATTTTTATTCAGTGCAATAAATTCAAGACAGAATTAAATAAATGGAGTTTAAATATAGGTATGTTCATTTTAGCAGATTAAATTTGAAGACCAACCTAAAATTCGATTTTACTTGATAAAATATTAAACAAGTAAATGTAGTTTGTAATAAAACCATGACTGGTTTTTCTGTGCCAGGGACAGCGCGTGAAAAGTGATGAATAAATAAAGTTTTGGCTGTAGTTCACCATTTGAGCAGTTAAAGATTTTGCCCTGGATATGGATATGTAGAATGTATGTACATAAATTCAAAGGTGAGAGGGCTTGTGCGTTTGCATATTTTAAGCTGCTCCCTTGCACCTTTTACATTTTATATGGGCATGCGGCGGGCGAATTTGAGTTTGAGCAGTTTTCCTTTTTTTTTTTCGTTTTCTGCGCCGACTTTTATTTCAGTTTCCGTTTATGTACACATTTGTAGCCTGGCCAGCCAGCATCAGCATCACCTTCACCTTTCGCACACTGGCAGAGACTGGCAGGAGAGGTCACCTCACCATCACCATCATACCATCACCACTCCCTGCCAATTTATAAATGCTGTATGTACATGTGTTTTCCACATTTTCACAAGGCTTTAACTTTGGCCCAAGCCCCCAACCCACACAAAAAAGTGTAATATTCACTTTTTTTGTGCTGAGGCTGGCGCTTCTCGCATGCGACTAAAAACCAGCTGCGTTGCGGTCTCACTGTACACTGTACAGTGCACACTCGTTTTATACACACACATTTTTTGGAACTTGGAACTTTTGCGGCCCCATGGTCAAGTTTCGGTTGGGCAAACAAAGAAAACCCGATTTCTTTGCCAGAGTCCTTGCCAAGCTCTCGGAATCGGAACTTTTGTGGCGTGTTTTTTGGTCCTCCACCATCGTATTTGGGTTAATGGCCACCACCACACACAGTTGGTCATTTCTAGTGCAAATTCCAACACAATACAAGGCATTTCTAAGCCAACACTAATTTTAATGGAAAACTTACAAATGTTGCTGGTGAAATTCGTGTTTGGTTAAATTAAATCCGCTGCCAAAAACATCGACACGGGACTTTAATTAGTTTCAGTTAAATGCGTTAAACACAGCCACCAAAATCAATTTCTGTTTTGCGGATTAGTTAGGGTAATCGATATCATATGCATGGCTAGTAGTGATGCCAAAATGGGTTTCTATTTAAGAAGATTTTTGAAAACAATATAAATCAATTAAAAATAAATATTTTTCAGACAATTCCTGAAAAAGAAAAAATCAACGCTAAAAAAAGTTCACCTTAATCATATTTTTGTGATATCTTTGTTGATTCTTTTTTCCATTCTTATATGAATATTGGTCTTAGTTGAAAAACCTAGAATTAAAGTTAAATAATAATTTATGTAGTAAGAAACACTCTAAAAAAATATTTTTAGAGCTTTTCTATAAAAAGAACAGATTATTGAAATTTTAATAAATAATTGTATAAGAAATTGTTTGCATTAAAAAATATTTGTTTTTAAACAATTTAAATTGTATAAAGTTACTACTTTTTGCAGTAAAAAATACTTTAAAAATATTTATAGGATTTTCTTTAAAGAGTAGCTTATCGAATTAAAAAAAAAAAATTGATTAAAAAATATGTTTTTAAACAATTGAAATTGTCTAAAGTAGTAAATCTCTAATTGCGCATCTCTAACACTAAATGTTGATTTGATGGTTGTAAATCGAGTTAAATAATTAAACAGTTTTGCTGCTCGTTTGGCAATCGATCACATAATTGAGATGTTGTGGTGATTTCGCAAATTACAGGGCTCAAAACAAAAATGCTGGCCAATGGCAATGGAAGAGAATCTAAGGGCAATTGGCCTTAAACCGAGATGGCTGTGAATTGGGAGCAACTGTCGAGGTCGTCACATTTGACCCGCAATGCAGCCAGGGCTTAATCTGCCCCGCAGTCGCATTCAAATGTCAATTAGTGTGTTTCGTGTTGTTGCTGTGGTTTCTGTTTCTGTTACTTAGTTTATACTATGCTATTTCATGAATTCTTGAATCGAATAAAAAAGCCCTTTATACGTTAAACATCAGTCAGCATCCAAAGGTAATTTGGCAAAAATAATAAAATCCGTTCACACTATTTGGTGCCACCAATTTATACAGTGTTAAGTTGGTAGCGCCTCTACATTTCACGCATGACGCTGAATTCATAGTCAACTTTCGTGTGTTGCCGAATCCCATGCAATGGTGTTTATACACACCCATTTCATGAAATGATTGCATGAAATGGGCTACGTATAAATCCAGTATGTTTCTGGCCGCCCTTTATCTTTCCGGCTCTATGTGATTTGCCCATCCCCCGGGAAGCCATCGAGCAATTGAAGGCCACGGCAGATCCGCATCCTTGGCCAGCGGTCAATAAATCTGGGCCAGCATGAATGGCTGCCAAGGAGCCTAAAAAAGAAGGGCCATAAACAGCTTAGTGAAACACCAAGTGAGTTAAAACAAGAAAGAACGCTATAGTCGCTCTTTAAAAAAAGAAAACAAAAAAAAAGCTAGAGTCGCTAGCACTCTTATAAAAAAAACGTAGCCCGCTTTAAAGCGCAATAAATTTTAAACGCACTTGTATACAGAATTTCTTGAAACTGGCCAGGTTTCCAAAATTTTAAGATACCTTTGTAGAAATTTTCAATACAAACCATTTATTAAGGCCACTTTTCTCTAGAATTAAAAATGTAGGCACCACAGAGTTTCTCGGTTTGTGGGCGTTAAAGGGGTGTGGTCGGGTTTTGAAGGGGTTCTTAATGTAAAATTAGCAAAACACAAGCATAAAAAGTAGGTTTAATAAATATATTTAGCTCTTGTTAAACTGCTTGTCCAATTTTGATTAAAATCACTTAATGACACAGTGACAATATTCGAAACTAAAAACATGTTTTAACTAAAAATTTCAATCGCACTCAACTTTGCGCTTACAGCAATCCGGATAATCATCATCCCAGTTCAAGAATTCTGTGTAACGACAACCAGCTGGAGGTTCTTTTTCATCACACCTATTGGATATATTTTATTTTTTATTTATTTATATTTATTTGTTGAATCTTATCTGAATACCCACGTAAAGAGCACGCCATAGCCATCACCAGTGCATAAAATTGTGGTGCAGGGCAAGGACATTAAACGAAATGACCTTCCCTCCTTGAGCAGGACATCCTGGTCGCCAACATCGATCACACAGCGGTCAGGAAATGCTAGGATGTATGGTTAATATCCTGGTATAGGTATTCCTAATAATCAAACTCACCTGAATTCCCATAGTCGTTAAGAGATATATCAGCAGAAGCTTGAAGAATAATCAAGGTCCAAATGAGTCCCAATAAAATGACGTTCTCCATAATGAATTCGAGTCTTTAAAAATGGGTTTAAGGTGTATTTAAATAATAAGATAGAAGTTTATCGAATGGCCTGCCTAGTTGCAGAGTAGAGTTCTCCTGCAGCAATCCGGATAGGGCAGCTTTGGATTGATGAACCCACCAAAGCGGCAGGGAGGCGGCAGGATGCTTACTCCGCAGCTGCCAAGGACCAATTAGTATCGCCACTTTTTCGCCATTAGAAGGACTGACTCACCTGTAGAAAACTGCCCATCCGTTGAGTCCGCACACAATTTTGCGGCAGTCGTGCGTGGGATCCTTGATGCCCACGCCGGGATTGAGGACGAGGTTTGGGTTGATGGTGCACTTACCGGGATGCCCTGCACAGGAGTGGGATGAGGGAGTGGGTGGTAAAAGTGAAACTGCGGTTGTCTGCACTCACTCGGATCGCTGAAGTCTCCCTGCCATTCGGCTGTTTGACCCACGATTAGAAGGCTCCACATGACCGTGACTGCAAGGAGACCAGGGAGCGACGCCATGGGTAACATTGAATTTCACTACTATTTGTTTTTTAAAGGGTAGAAGAAGTGTATTCAAAATTTATTTTATTTTATTTGACATTTTAAACAAAGTTGTTCTGAAAGAAAAGTCTAAAATTCCTTTGTACTTTTAAAAGAGCACCAAATTTGTTAAAATTTGTATTAGTTTGTATTTTTCAATTCAAATATAAACACCATTTTTAAAACATATCTTAAACATTATTTTGGGTGAAACCTTAAATGATCTTAATTTATTTAACAATTTTATATTTTCTGCCATCTCAATCAAACCAAAAATTTTAAAGTTACTTTTTTTTAATCCCAGTCACCCTCAGCGTAGTTGCACTTTAAATTCATGGTGCAACAGTTGGGAAAGTCATCATCAACATTCTCATATCCGTCATAAACACAGCCTTTTGGTGGCCTTTTATTTTCTCTACAACTAAGTATTCAAAGAGAACAGATAATTAAAGTTTAACTTGAAAATAATAGGGATTAGCTTACCTATAGACCAGGGCCCAACCATCCCTGCCGCACTCAATTTTAGCACATTTTGTGGGATGATGGATTGAATTGCCACTGTCGACGATAACTATTCCCTTGGGAGAATCAATTACGCACTTATTGAAATGAGCTGTGGGTAAAATATGATAATTATTAAGTAACATATATACACAATTTTAAATTAAAAAAAAATTTTAAGCTTAACACAACTAAATTAAAGTTACCTAAATAACTTTGAAGAAATATTTTGATTCTATTAATAGGCATTGACTTCTTGAACAAAAAAATAATTTAAAATTTTAAGATTTAAAAAGAAATCAACAAATTAAAACCCAATTACTTGAAAGTTGTCTACCACATAAAAGGATATCAATAAAAGTATAAAAAGGATCCATTTCCTTCTCTTAAAAAAGCCTGAAAGAAATCATAGCGGTATCACCCCACTCTCTCCTATTTTTTAAATACTTTTTTCTGATAAAATTTACTAAGAATATTACTATAATCATCCTTACCCCCATCCGCGAATATCTCAAAATTGATATTGTTGGCTGCCAAAATGCCGCGAATCATTATAATTAGTGTCAGGATAATAAAAACTCTGGATTGCGGCATCCTTTTCGTATTTGTGTTTGTGGCTCGTGTGTGTGTTTTCAGGAAATTTGACTAAAAGATTCGATTTACTGAGCTGTCTGGCTGTGAATGTGAATGTGAATGTGAAGGCCTGCTCTGTTGACAATTTCATATGCGCATTTCAATTAAAATCCAGACAGGCAGACAGGACGAAGGATGAAGGATGATGATGTTATCGAATCGAATATGTTAATGCAGTTATTTGCAGCTGCATTCGCCTTGTGTCATCCGTTGATGTTGTTGCATAATTCGATTAAGTGTCCCCTTTGCCCCTCTGCCCCTCTGCAGGCCAATGTAAATGTTGGTTTATTTACACCCGTCTGTCTGTCTTCTGTAAATTGTGATTGTTGGTGTGTCACTCGTCGGATGGATCGACCGGAATCCAAATGCAGACAAATTTGTGGCCCACCTAGTTGATGTGCAGATGATGTGCACCCACCTCCACCTCCACATCCACTCTTGAGTGTGTTGTTTTGATTACCTCTGGCCTGGCTGAGGCCAATTAGCAAGCCGGCCTCCATTGTCCGCCAGTTGAAATTAATTGAATCGAGTGGCCCCAGCTGAGCCAGAAATATGCACTTCCATGAACCCATCTCGACCCCAGTGGCTGGCTAATTAACCGATCCACTCGGAGCTCAAATAAACACAAGAGAATGTTTCAGCCACAACACATAAATGTTAAGGGTAGATGCTTGAAATTAAATGAACAAAGAGATAGTTATGTGGAAAATAACTATGTTTATTGAGCAGCTGATTTAAATAAGTGTCTATAAATTTACTATAGAGGATTAAAGCCCAACTATTAAAAGAAAATAATCAACGCTTAAAAATGTTTTCCTTAATAATATTTTTATGATCCTCTTGTTGGTTATTTTTTAATTCTTATACGAATAATTGGCTTCATTAAAGACCAAGAATTAAAGTAATAATAATTTATGCAAAAAATATACTTTACAAATATTTCCAGAGCTTTCTATTAAAAGCAACTAAAATTAAAAGTAATTGTTAAAAAATGGTAACTAATTTAGTTTATTAAACAACAGATTTCAAGCAGTGTTTATAAATTTACTACAAAAGAAATAATAGTGAACTTTATCAGATTAAATCCCATTTATTCACAAAAAACCCCAGCAAAAGTCTTCTTTCTCCATAGTTTTGTGAATTAATAATGCAATTTATGGAAAGTCTTTTAATTTATTTTTATGCACACAAGTATTAGTTTATTAAAATAAAATTATATTTCCAAAGTGTAAACAAAGTGAGCACTAAGAATAAATTTTGCAAAAATCTCAATTTTAATTAAAATGATTTTTCCGTATAAAACAAAATTTAATTCCTAAAATAACCTGTGAACCAAAAAATAATAATGGTGTCAACCCAATTTAGCCAAGTTATTTCATTGCCACACAATTCTCTACACCTGAGCCAACAAATTCCTGTTTCCGCTTTTTGGCATAAATAAAAGGCCAAAAATATTTCGATCGATAGAGCAATACGGGTATCTAAACACGCATATGGATAAGGTATTTGCATATATAAAGAATCAACACGTATATGTTGGCATAAATAGCAAATTGGCCAGGAGAACGCATTTTTTTGGGTGGGTTTGGAGGGGAGGAAAAGGTGTCCAAATAAGGGTCAAGTGGCTGGTCAACTTTTGGGCCCTACTTTATGGGTATTATGGTGAAGGTGACCAACCGTTGAAGTTTTCCTTCCTTTTGGGTGACAACCCAAGATTCCGTCTGTTCCTTTTTTTTATAGTCGCACATAAAAACACACACATCATCATAATTTCAATGAGATATTTACAAGCGAATTTTATTGCTCTACTTTTTCGGTTTTTGAACGGCATTAAATATTTTCAGCGCTTTTAATTTTTGTGACGCCTTGCCGCTGACCCTCGGGTGCTCACCTGCCCACCTGCCCACCTGTGCACACACTCGCACACAAATTGCTTCCTGTCCCAGTCTCCCAGAATCCCAAAAGAGACTTCTGCGTTAAAAGGCCAACGGCCATGTGTTTTATTCGGCTTTTATTTACGTTCACAGGCAGCGAGAGCCGAAAAAAAAGGGCGAGAAATATGTATATACGATACAAGAAATGCTTTTAAGCAAAGTCATTCATCCAAACACACGTACATATATATTTTACGGCTTTGTATATTTGTAATTCTAGCTTTCCACGTATTTATAGTTGAGGAAACAGATATGACTCAAGCCCTGGCATGTGTAACCCCAAGGTCAGGCGCATGATTCGTATATACAAGTTTCTCTTTGGCTTTCACCTGAAAGAAAACAATTTTACTTTACACAAAAACCAGCAGGGAACAATTTACCACAAATAAAAATCAAGGGGAAACTGCTAGCTTACCAATACAATTTGAAATACTTTGTTATATGAGTTAAATTTCAATTTTACTCAGCAATTAAAACTGAAAAATAATGCTCAATCAATTTAATTCATGTTAAGTATACACAGTATAGTACATCTAAGGGGAACTTGTAAATTATACCTACATATAATTTTCTCAATTCAATTAAAAATACTTTGATAAGCAGCAATAAAAACTGAAAAATAATTCTCAATCAATTTTATTCACATTAAGTATACGCACAGTATACATTCAAGGGGATTTGGTAATTTATGTATACCAACGGATCGTTTTTCAATTTAATTTTAAATACTTTGCTATATGAACTGTGATTTAACTTTATCCAGCAAATATGAGTGAAAAATGATTCTCAAACAATTTCATTCACATTAAGTATACGCACCGTTTTTTTTAATTCAATTCGAAACAATACACTGTTATATATTGTTGTGCTGGATTTACACTCTATTATCCAAATACATTATTGCATTGGCAATTTGAAATATTCAACAGCGTCTCGCTTCACTGAATAATTCATGGCCCAAAAATAAACTGACGAGAAACAATGAAATTTTTAAACACACGCACACACACTGAGTGAGTAAAGTGCAGTAAACAAAAATTTCTTATTCGAGGTATTTTATGCTGGAGAGCAACCAGATCCGATTCAGTCCATCAATCTGCCTTCCCACATTCCATATGCACTACCTTGTGCACTCGAAGAATTTTAAAAACAGATTTAAACTGTGTGGTATTTGAAGTTAGAACTTCTGTAGAAAATAAAATACAATTTAAAAATGAAACAAACCCGTGCACTAAATATTTCAGTTTTATTAAAAAAGTATTAGTGTTGGTAAAAAAAAAATATAAAATATTTTTCAAACTGATAGTCTATTTTTCATTAAATTCAAGCGTCCGATTTTAATGAAAAAATTTTTGATTATAGAAAAGTTTATTGTTTATAAAATCGGAAAGTTTGTGCTCAACAGAAAGCTTACTTTTTATACAATTTAAATTTTGTTGGAAACCTCTAACAATGTTTCCATTTTTTTTTATTCACCAAAATAAAAATAGAAACTTAAGAATTAAATTAAAATATTTGCAGTGGTAAATAATAAATTTAAGAATAACATTTATCATCGTTTTTTTTTTGCGTGTATATTTTTTAGGCTTAGCAAAAGCAACAACGAGTGCAGCATCCCCTGCAGGCGACCTTGAAAATGCTAAAATTGAGTCAGTTGTTGTTTTTCTGTGGCTGCTGCCTGTGGTTTGCCAGTTTTCTTGTTTGTTCGCCTTGTTGCAGTGGCTTCTATTGTTTTTGACAGCCCCACACTGAGTTATTAAAATTTGCTTTTGCAATTGCATTCTATAAACCGCTTACTTAGCCTTTGTTTCATATTCCACAAATAGATATCTGTTTTGTGTCCAAATAAAAATGCAACAGCAACAGCTGAGAGAAATTCAGTTATAAACAATTTGAGAGAAGTGAAAAGGAATAATTAAAGTGCACTTTAAGGCTAATTACAATTAAGGATTGAGGGGGGAAATTTAAATAGAAAACACGTATTTTATATTTAATATTCATACGTAAATAAATAAGATGTTAAATATACTTAAAAATTATTTTTAAATTAGTTTTATAATATAATTTAAATTTTTGCTTTTATTAATTATAATTAATCCAGATGTAAGATTCACTAAAAATTTTTTTTAATTTTTTTGTATTTTATTATGTTTGAACTTTAACTGATTTATTTATTTATTTTGTTAAAGTTTTGAAAGGCTTTAAAATAATTTATATGTAAGACAGTCCCCTCTTCACTTAAATGGACTTTGATTTTTCATGTTGTTGCTTGATTAAATGGACTTAGTTTTCCAATTAATTAGTGAAAGCGAATCGAAGTGGAATGGAAACCTTTTTCCCCCTTTTGATGGCATTCATTTAACGTATTCCAAAATGTTGTGCCCATTCCTGAACCCTTTGTAATTGTTTAAGGGAATTATTATCTCGGATCAAAGCGATATTTAAACGCTGTAAGTCGAAGGATAATGGACTTGTGGCAACGGGTTTCTGTGTGAGCGACTGTGAGATTAACCCAGACCCGCGAATTCATCCTTGGCATTTAACAATGCTTGACTCGTCCTGCCGTTCTCTTGTTTTTACCGCTGCTGCTGAAAACCACGAAACTGCGCTTGTTGAATTATTTAAGACACACAAGTGCGCACCACCCACCTGCCCACCTGCCCACCACCCACTGCCCACCACCCAAGTACAAGGATAATGCCAAGCAGATAAAAGTGGCCGCAGCAGTGTAGCATACATTAAGGCGTCGGTGGCGACGCGTCGCCGCCACTAAAGTCCTCTTTGGCAGCGGCTGCTTGATTATGTCCCGGGACTCCTCGAGACTCGAGACCCCAGTCACTCCGCACAAAAAAGAAATTAATTAATTTTTAAGCGTAATTAAATGCAAAGCAGCACTCGGTGGCACCCGCAGCCTCAGCTTCTCATCCTCTTTGGCCTCCCATGACGCTTGGATACACTGAAAAATATTAAATATTCATTATGAAAATAGCCAATATTATAATTGCTTGTTAATTAAACTATAAAGCCTCTACTGAATCAACCACAAATAATGTTTCACTAAGTGAAAAATATTTACGACCTTAATTTTGTTTGAAGATTTTTGTTTATTGATTAAACATTTTTAGCCAATTGTTTAAAAACTTTAAAATAATTTCCATGTTGTAAAAACATTTTCAGAAATATTGCTTAATGCTTAAATAATATTTATTTTGCATTAAAACACTTAAAAACTATTTTTTTTTTTAAATCAAATCGAAAATGGAAAAAATACGAAATTTTTATGAAGCATTTTAAGCTTTAAAAGTAATAAAGAAAATATTTATAAAGTACTTTTTTACTATTGCTATGCTGTTTGTAGACCTGAATTTGACCAATTTTTTACTAAATTTGAAACATCAAATTTTATTTTACATTTTTAAGAAAATGAAAAAACCTAAAATTTGTGGTCTTAAATAATTATTTACCCCATAAACCACATTCTTTAACCTTTAAATTCAATTTAAAAACATACTATTTGTGCTCTTAAATTATTTTAGTTTAATATTGTTTTCCCCAGTGACCTTGAGCTTTTTTGTTTACCACCCAAATTTGTGCCAAGTGCAGGTCGACTTGGCTTTGTTTTGCTGGCCATGAAGGCGCAAGGCTAACAAGTGGGTGGGCAAGGACGCGAAGGATGCGCGCCTGTAATAATTTTCGGGGCCCCAAACATTTCTCGAAGGATGTGATTTCTTTGAAATGAATTTCGGTCCTCCCTCGCCGAACATTTTTCCTTCACGCAATTAAAAATTCCACTCGAAGGCGGCGAAGCCTCCGCAAAAAAAAGGTTATCCACTCGAGCGCAGTTAATGGGCTTCGAGTTTGGTTTCAGTGGGATTTTATTTTATTTTTTTCGTATTTTTGTTTTTGTGTTCTGTTTGTACTGACCCTGCGAATGAGCGCCCCAAGGTGGCTGGAACTTTGTCTGCCATTGACTTTTGCATGTGGGCTGGCCAATCAACGCCCAGGAGGAACCCGGTGAGGAGTCTGGTGAAGGACCAGGACCAACACGAGACCCCTGAGAAACACGAGAAACCCGAGGAGCAACAATGGAGCTCACCAGACTCTGAATCACATTCAGTTTTGATGGCTCAGGTTTTCTTTTTTTTTTGCCGCCTTTGGTCAATTTCACTTTTATGTGTGTAGTCATCAGCTAAATGCCCTCGCCATATAGTATATACACCAATCTGGTGTACATATGTATTTTTATTTTTATATAGACAACGTGCTCGTGCCGATTTGTTGGTTATTTTTAGGCGCCTGCACACGCAAAACAAAACAAAACAAAATAGAAACTACACCAAATTCAAACAAAGCAAAACGAAACAATTACGCGCTATAGGCTCTCAGGAGCTGTCAGTATTTGGCTAATGGACTCACAACCCAATCGATCTATAATGTTTTGGCCATGAATTGCAGTGAAATACCTAAGCCTTTTTAAAATAATTTTAAAATTTGTTTTAAAACAAAATCAGAAATATATTAATGGAAAATAGTAGCTCAAAGAGAAAAGACCTCTGAATGATAACAACAATTTTGTACTTTTAAGGTTCCTTTTTAATTTGTTTTTTAATTTATTTATTATTTATAATACCTTATTAAAATATTTTTACTAATATTGTAGCCCCAAATATATTCCTTAAATAAAATAAAAATATAAAAATTCGTTACTTATTTGATAAATATAAGCGAAAATTAATTCGTAAATAGGTATAATTTTGATATGAGTGAAATGTTTTACCACTAAATAATCAATATTTTATATAAAACTTTATACCATAAATAAAATCAATAAAATATATCTCTTTAAATTTAAAATCATTAACTACATAACAGATAAAACTATCTACAAGTAAACAAAAAACATTAAAAAATATTTAGTGAACTGATTTTTTTACGCTTACTTGGAAAACGTATTTAATTTCTGTGAGAAATTTAAAAAACTAAACCACAATCTATATTAAAATATTTTTATTAAAAAAGGTTAAAAACTCATTTTAAATATATTTATTTCAAATGAAATACTACTGATTTTTCGCTATCAAAGAATGAATTTCAATGAACAAACTGCAAATAAATGAAAATCAAGGGATAACATTTATTTAATGGATTTTTAATGGCTTACAATGAGCTTTCCTTATGCACATATTGATCGTATGTTTTCGTTAATTGTTTGCTTGTTAAGTTTAATAAACCAAAGGAGAGACGTTTTCAATATGAATTAATGCTTAAACCAGATTGTCAAGCAAAAAGATATTTTTATATCTGGAATTTCACCCATTTTATTTCGTTATTCGTTATTCGTTCATGGCCCAGTTCGTTAATGGACGGGCCAACTGCATCGACACCACACAATTCAATTAAATTTATGCCAATGCCAATGTCCGTGTGTGTATGTGTGGGCCTGCGAGTGTGTGTGTTTTTAGCTGGCTGTGTGTGAGTGTGTGTGTGTGTGTTTGCTCACACGTATATCAATAGCTGTTTTAAGTTAATTAATCAAAGCTGAGCCAATTTCTGCCAAACGTTTTCCACATTGCGGTCTGCGAAAATGGATTCCCTATCTTAACTTTGAGGTCTACTTAATCAGTTGGTTTTTGTTTGTGGGTGAAAAATGCACACAAATAAATGCAAAACAAAAATATGGTTACTAAACATTATTTTTTAGCATTTTATAAGTAGGCATTTTTGATTGAAACATGTGGAACCGCTCTCTTGTTCACATGGTTAATTGAAAGTATTTTTTATACTTTAATATTTCTTATGTTTTCTTGTCTTAAAACTTATTTTTTACAATAAAGACAAAAAAATGACAACTAATAATAATATAATATAATATAATATAATATAATATAATATAACATAAAAAAAATCTAAAATTTCAAGCATTCCAACAGTTCTTAAGATATGAAAAAAAAACATACTTATTTGTGGTTTATAAATCGTATAAAAATTTAAAAGAAAACATGACCCTTTCAGTCGAATGTGTCCAGAGCATCTTTTATTCTTCTTTAAATAGCCACATTTTATATATTTCCCCATTAACCCCTGCGATTTTCCCCTTGAACTAAAATATATAGCCCATCTTCCGTTTGACATCTCCTTCCCCCTTTTCCTCGTTTGGGAATTTCCTTTGTGTTTTTCAGCTTGGGAATTTTCTGCTTTCCAAAATAAATCGGACTTTTGTAATTTAAACGCCATTACTTTTCGAAATTCGTAAACAATTGAGCTTATTTTAACATTGGTTGGCTGTTGTTGTTTTTGCAGCAGGCCGATGATGATGATGATGATATTTACATGGGTGCATTGAATGTTTGTGTTTTGTTTTGGTTACGTTCAAGGTAAACCGATGGCTACTGTACACTCACAAAAATAAAATCTTAATTTTTCTTAAAGAGAGATTTTCAAATTCAATATTGCAGAATTTAAAACTTTGATATTTTCAAGTTAATTTCTGTTTGGCTGCGGCACGTGGCAGTGCCCACTAATTGCCACTTGAATGTGGAATCCCAAAACTGGGACCGGGTCAAAGACGAGTCCAAAAAGTAAGAAAAAATCAGTTCAAATTCACACATTCGCACGACACAAATGTGGGACACAAAGGGGCAGGGCTCGACGACGACACAATTGTCCTTGCAAGGACACACAGCTGCCACGTCAACGTCTTAGCCAAGGGCTGAGCTGCTGCTTCTGCTGCTGCTTTTGCTGGAGATTATTGATCCGTTTTTAAAAAATGTTCCAGGTAAAAAACCAAAGCAGCGAGGCGTGGCACTTATGGGCCCACGTTGCGTATACGCGATGTTTATTGATTGTGTCTAAAGCGAGACGACAAGAATGATTCTGCCTCAAATAAGTTGGAGGTCACAAATCACAAATATATCCTATTTTATTGCGATTTTCGTTGCTGCTGCAACAGTTTCCTGTGCTCTCAATGTCATCGGCATTCAACACAATTATGGCAAATTTCCGCAGTTCCAGCCAACTCCCAAAGGCAAAAGTTCAATTTCGTATTCAATTTGCGATTTCCACAGCGCAGTGATAGCAAATTGCCAATGCCAGAGCCCAAATGTCCTCGGTGTGTGTGCTTTTATCGCCATCGACTTTGAGTTTCCCGCCTGCAGGCTGCGCACCTGTATATGTAGACAGGTAAAACAGGTAACAGGTAAACGATAACACTAACACACTAACACACTAACACACAGCCAGGTGAAGCGCCCGCGGCTCCAAATGCAGCGACAAAAGCTCGTCGACGAGGGCTACGTGAGAGCAACGTGTCGAGCATAAGTAATGTTTATTTTTTATGTATATTTTATACATATTTCCGCTCTTTTCGGGGGCTACATGCATGTTAAACACGGCGCAAAGGACGCGAAGGAGCAGCATTTTGCCAACATGAAAATTTGATGGAAGAGAGAGCTGAAATGTCGATTTTAGAAGGAATATTTGACAAGCCATTTGAAATATTAAGAGAGAAATTTTACTAGCTTCTCTGTGCCTTTAAACAAATGAACATAAATAAAACATACGGAAATTCAGCTTATTTTGTTTAAAGTGATTCTCCCAAAGTTTTTAACTCGAAAATCTGTTTAAATTTAAATCACAAGTAAATTTAATAAGGCATTTGAAACATTAAAAGAGAACTTTTACAAGCTTCGCTTTAACCCAAAAAAAATGTTTTAAAAATAATGAATAAATAAAAGATGTTACATAAATGAAACATACTGAAATATTTTATTTCAAATGATGCTTCAAAAGTTAAAATTGTGTAATTTTGAGGAATAAGAATATTTGACAGGCCATTTGAAATATTAAGAAATAACTTTAACAAGATTCTCTTTTCCGCAAAAAAACCATAAAACAACATTTTAAAATCCAGCATTGAAATTTTTTTAATATTTTAAAATTTAAAATTATGTTATTAAAATCTCTTTCAATCCAAAGAACAAGCTACAATTGAACATTAGTCCTTATATTATTATCTAGTGTAAAGACTAAGTACTGAAAAATATTGTTAAAAATTTAAATTTCAGTAAATTTAAAAACCCATTTATTTACACATGTTTCAATCGCTGTCCCTTCATTTCTTTTACTTCCTTCAACCGGTATTGCTTCGGAGATTTCGAAGGAGAGTAATTAATCGGCCTTCTCGGGCACTCCATTATCTTTTCTCGCCATTGCCCAACTGTGGGTCAGTTGCCCAAGGACCCTGAGGACCCAAATTATCGCTGTGTATGGGAAATGGGAAATGGGGACGATGGGCAGCACGTTCGTTGACCGGATGTGTGTCGAACTCGTAAATAGGCTATGGACACATGGACACGTGCCAGAGGACAGCTGGAGGCAGATGGAAATACAATTTCAATAATTTATGCCAGCCAAACAATAAGGGAAATAAATTTAAATGGATCTTAAAAAGCATCTGCCATATCTTATGCATGCTTAATAGCCAAGGAGAATGTTGCGAAGTGCTCCAGGTGATGGACGCCCACATCCAAGCTGGGACCCAAACTCACATCACTCATACGCCACGTGCAGCGCTCTCCTGTCTTCTGTCTGTCAGTCAGTCAGTCTCTTCTGCTCTGTTTTTTAATTAAAAAAATGTTAATGTGGAAGCTGCAAACTTGGCTTGTTATTCACGTGCAAAAAAGGAGCTTAAGTAGCGTTGCAGGGTGTTAAATTTTTATTTTCATAATAAACTCTATACCAATTACCAATTGTTTTCGCCGAATATTATGAAGTTTACTTGATAAAGTTTTTGTTTATTCAATTTGTGGAAAAGTTTGGTTTGTTTGTAAAACTTAGTGTAAATTTAGTCATTAAAATCCATTTTTAATTCTGCTTTAGTATATAATTACATTTATAACATTTATTTAATTATTATTTATTATATTTAATTATTTATTTATTTGATCACTATTTTCTTTTACGAAAATGTAGCACTTTGCTTATAATTTGTATGTCGTTCTTAAATAATATCATTTTTATCTACCTTCAAGTCATTACTTCACTAAAGGCTAAAACTCTAGCCAATATACATAGCTAAATTTCAGACAAATTCAAGTAAAATTCTTGTAGTAGATAGCCTCAACAATGTGCATGGAAATGCATACATTTCCCCATGATTACCTACCGAAATAAACCGAATCGTTTATCAATTGTGATGCAAGTTGCATATAAGAGCAGAGCCATGTAATCGATACTCCCCAAAGTATGCTATGAAAAATCGACCGAAAATTGTTGCACGTAGAAATCAAGAGGCAGCGCCAATCGAGCGTGGAAACCACAGACAAGGAAGGATATATATAGAAAGAAGGATATAGGAAAAGAGAGACAGAGAGAGAGAGAGACTGAGGCAGCTCCATTGTTTGGGTGCAAGTGCAACTGAAAGTCCTTTTGTGTGTGTGGGCAGCAAATCAAATTAAGTTATCAGATAACCGTGTAAACTCTGCCAAGCAATTGCAGTTAGCAGAGGCAGAGGCAGGAATTTTACCTTGATATTCGGCACAAACAAAGGACACACGCTCACATGCCACATACTATGCCACATATACACATACATATATATCAATGAATGGCAGCATGAAAAGAAATGGCTGCAAAAAATAGAGGGCCTGAAAAAATAAACCAAAAGCAATCAGCCATGTCAGTGTGTGCTGTATGTGTGGGGGTCCATGTGTGTTGTGTGTGTGTGCAACATAACTGACATGCAAATCGATAGAAATGCCACCAAATGCGGTTGATAGTTGACTTTGGCAAAACGCAAGGTAAATTGGAACAAATAAAAATTAAATATACAATTAAAGCTTTTCATTAAATAAAACAATAAATAAAAATATATAAAAACAGGTTATATCAAAAATAAAATTTTAAAAAGCGATATGGCTTCTTTTAAATAAAATTTTTAAGGCTTCGCTCAGAACAGTTTTAAACAAAAAAGACATAAAATACAATGGTAAATATAAAAAGTTCTCTACAATAATATTTCAATTTATGTTTTATTTTGTGGGTAAAAATGGTTTAAACAAAGAACAAATTTTTTACCATAAAGAATAATAGGATTTGTATTAAATAGTGATAATATTTTCAATACAATTGTTAAAAAGACAAAAGTGCATTTTAATTAAGTTAAAGCAGAATAATAAACATTTAACTTAAATGTAGGTAATTTTTGTATTGTATATTTTTAAAGCCAAAGAAATGTGGTTCAAATCAATGGGGTTTGTGTTGAAAATAACTTCTCAGATATTTAAAATTTTTAAAAATCTGTCACGTATTATGCTGGCTACACATTTTTATATTACAGTTGTGAAGATAGAAAACCTTTTAGCTTATTTTTATCAACAGGAAAAGCTCTCGACTTAAATGTGTCCACAATAACCATTTGTATTATTTTTTTATAGCCTGCTAAAATCTCTTCTTCATTCAAAACCAAAATATGCCTGAGTAAATAATCTTCAAAGCCTAGAATTATGTCGGCAGAAAACAGTTTACCTTTATATACGAGTAAGAGCAAGTAAAGTTTTTCCTGCAGATGGAGAGGAAAATGCATAATGCATTTGCAAAGCCTGTCTGAGGGTCCTTTTTATTTTTATTTTCCCCAGCCACAATGACACTCACACAGGTGCATTTGCTGCTGGCCGTTTGCTGCCTTGATTGCGAAAGTGTCAAAGGTTGCGTATGGCGTTTTTTTTTTTATTTGGTTGGCCGTAGAAGGCCGCGCGAAATGCGTTTATCCAAAACGGGAAATGTCACCAAATGGCTGGCGAAAAGGGAAAATTGATAAAATTGCAAAAAAGGCCATCGGAAAATCGCCTTAAAGTGCACAAAACAACAGCTAAGCGGTGGGAGTGGGAGGGACTTTAAGGACAATGGCAGAAGACAACTTAATGTCAACAGCAGACAATGTGCCAGGCTCAAGTAAATGATACTCATCATTATCAGGGACCAAGCGGCTTCTTATCACACACACATTCATTAAAGCACGCGCACGAACACGCATACGCCCCGTTGGCCCGCCCTCGCAGCCAGATTACGTATACGCCCGAGTGTTTGTCAGACAAAAATATCGGAGCAGCCTTGTGTTTTCTGGCTATGGGTGTTTCTGTGGGAGGGCGTGCACTTAAATCTGTTCTTGTTTCAAGTATGCACGGAGCACGTTTTAGCAACGGCTTCGGTTCATTTTAAGTGACGCTTACACGGCACGACATCACGGCCCTTTTCCACCACCTCATCCTCATCCTCATCCACCTCCACATTGCATAACTTGTTGCTTTAGTTTGCGCTTAACTTTGCTCTCAATGAATTTTATAGTTGCGCCTGCCAACGTGTCCTTGCTTATATAAAATCCCGTCTCTATCTGCTGCCTGTTGCTGACTCCTCTCCTCTTGGCCCGTTGTGTGCATTTGGCTCTTAAATATTTAACAAGCGCAATTATTAAGTTCACTATGCCGAACCCGAAGCCGGGTTTGAATTAATTCCAAGTATTATGCAGAATTTCTCGTTTCACTTCGTTGAAAACTTTGCGAGATAAACTGCCAACTGGGATCTGTCTCCAAAACTTAGGCTGTCTTTCCAAGGATAAGAAAAAGTCATTTTGGATTTGCTGAAGAAAATTAATACACAATTGTGTCGTTATCTTTAAAATAATATTTATAAAAAATATATAAATTAGGCAGACCAAATGTTGGCCTTTTATTAACTCATAAATAAATGTTGTTTTATTTTCAATATTTCTTATCATTTTTTAAATAAGTCTTAAAAATTATTATATAAAATAATGTAACTACAAAAATATAAGTGTAGAATATTTATTATAAAAGAAATAAAGTTAAGAAAACTCTCTTTGAGGGAGTAACTATATTTTCTTTTATATATTTTTTCTGCCCCATTTTTTCGAGTTGTTCTAAAAAAAATATAAGCTATTTTAAAGGCAAGATATTATTTTAAATCTCTGTATATTTAAGTGTTTGAGTACCTATCCCAGTACTATACCCATTATTGATCAATTGATTAAATTGCTTCATTTTACGCACATATTGAATTATGTTTATTCGCTTATTCAGACAAGTAGGCTAGAGTGTTTTCACACCTACTCGAGGGTGTTATGTTTTCGATATTTTTGTAGAGCCGCAGTTGTTGGTCAATTTAGCAGCCAGTTAAATCCCTCTCTGTGTGTGTGTGCGACCCTGGCTGACCCCTGCCCCCGAACTGACCTTCGGCATCAATTTTTATTCGTTCTGTCAATCAGTCGCCCCCCCTCAGTCCAGTTAGTAACCCCAAAAGCCCCCCTTGCCCAACGCCCGTTGGAAACCCTGCTGTCAGCGCGCTTTTCGTAGTGATTTTGTTTGCTGGGAGCGGTAGCGGTGGGTCTGAGGTCCGAGTTCCCAGTGCCTCCCAGCCAGGTTCACTCCCAATGCCAGTGGCCACAATCTCATAGGGTAGTTGCGTGTTTGGAGGGCATGATAGCCCTTGATTCTGGAAACTAATTTACCTATTGAATCCATACAAGAATCTTTACTGTGTCTTTATTGGATTTTTAAACATTCACAGCCATACAAAATTTAAGTTGGAATTCAGCTTTATTTGTCGTATAATAAATTTGACAATACAAATATTTTAAATACCATTTTGCAATTAGGGTAACTTGAACCTTTAAGAAAAGAATATTTTCTTTTGATTTGTTCAAAAATGTGTTAAATAAATAGTCTTAGGAAAATCAAGGAATATTTAAAGTAAAAATCTTTTTGTACAACTCATAAGATGACAATTTTCTATCGACATTAAGTTTATTTTGTAACAAAGAATAAAAAGAAATAGAATTTTTGAAAACAATTTTTGGAAATCAAAAAGGTTTAGTTTTAGTGATTTTTCAAAGGATTCGGATATGTTTGGTTATATTTCCAAAGTATCTCCCCGTCGAGTTTCCACAAACAGCACATAATTCCCCCTTTCGGTGGTTGCCACGCACCAGCAACGTGCCAATTAATCATATTAATTTGTTGCCATTCGCTTGTACATTTTGCGTATCGATTTTTCCGAAATGAGGCCCGAAAATTATGCAAATTTATGCTGGCTAGAATCCTTGGGCCACGGGAATGGGAAAGGGAAAAATGAGACCCGGACTGCCCGCAGTCGACTGAGCAAACATAATTGTAACTATTTTATGGCCAGCTCGCCAAAAATTATGTTAAGCGGCACGGGGCAGTAAAAACCGTTGAAACAGGCAGAGAAGGCCAACAAAATAACAACATCATCATTAACATCAGCGCCATCAGAACAAACAAAAAGAAACAACAACAAACACAATGGTGGCGTTTTAAAAATCTAATTAGCTGCTTCAATGGCGAAATTTAATTAAATAAGTTTGTGTGCAACTGCCGTCGATGCTGTAAAGTTAATTAAAAAAGAGAACTGTTGACACATCCACACATGCAGCAGGCAGGAGAGAGGGAGAAAGTGGGTGAAATTGTGAAAGCACCTTGGGAAATGTTTTCCTTAACCAAGTTAAGGCAAAGTTCTTAACTTTTTCAATGGCTAAAGTTATGATTTAGTGCATCAAAGACAAATTGGCCAGAAAGCGATGATTTACTTATCTATTATATATATTTTATCATCATAAATCTGCTGGCACTTGCACACCTACTCATGTCAATATGGCTTTTACAGATATTATTCCCATATCTTATCTTTTATTGTGATAACCTTACTCGGCCATAAATTGTTGTCATAGCTGTTAATGTAGTTTTATTGTCTAACACTAAATCAAAGTTAGTACAACAAGCTATTTAAGCAGGAATATGTGGATAATTTTTAAAATAAAAAAACCTAAAGATCCTTTGTGTTTCAGCAAGGGCTCTAATTTCTGGTGATCCCTTTGAATTTTCATTCAAATACCTTACAACTTTCAGTTAAATATATTTTTTTTACCTTAAAAAATCACACATTTCCATATGAAACAACTCATAGGAAGCTAACTAAATCGTAACTTCGTTTAAATTTGCCTGCTAAGAGGGTTTTTGCACAAGTGCTCCCTTACATTTCCCCATTTGTTGTCATGCTCTGGTATCCTCAAAAAATTCTAGACTTTGGCTTTCGGGGTTTTTGGGTGGTGAGCCCAGGACCAAGGACCCCATTGCATTGCCCTTAAACGAATTAAGTGGAGCTTATGCTGGGTCCCAGTCCCAGTAACTACTTAACTGAGCAAAAACAAAAAACTCTGTTAGCCATTAACTCTCGGATTTTATGCGAGCTTTTTTGTAAGTGAGCGGAGGTCTGGGTTTTTGCTTGATTCCTGTTTTTGTGTCTCTCTCTTTTTTGTGCCGCTGCTCACTTATTAATGAGTGCTCACCCACTCACCCACCCAACCAACCACCCACCTACCCACTCTCCATTTTCTTCATGTACTCGACACATTTGCACATTGCGCCCAGGACATCCTGGCTCCACGTGGAGCAGCCACGATGATGCCTACGCAGATGTCTGAGCGCCTGGCTGGCAATTCCGAGTGCTCCTCACATACAAACAATCAGGATGCGGAGAGGCACACACCAATGGCACACACACACACACACACCCACACAGCTCTGTGAAAGGACGAGCGAGAAAAGTTTGCGGCTGAAATGAGAAAAAAATATGAAAGAAAGATAAAAAGGAAGGCAAGGACGAAAAGAAGAATATCCTTTTACGCGATTTCACACATTTTAAATTAATTTAAATTAAAAATTTTTCCTAAAATTTTATTTTTACAAAGGTTATGATTTTCTTTCTTTTTAAAGTAAAAATATTGGGTTGAAATTGAAGGGGTTATATTTTGAGTATCATTAAAAAATCTATTTTTGTACTTAAGAATTACAAATTCCCATCAAAATACTCTGCTTAAAATTATCAATTAATTTATTAATTAAATATAAGTAACAAAATAAGCATACCCTCAACCAGGGTATCAAAAAAAAATAAGAGAAGACCGACTGAATATCTCGCTTTTTATATAGTTTCAGCTTTTCTCCCAGCCCTTTTTTTTTTTTTGTTGCCCCTCATTTTCCACAGAAATTTTCAAATGTGCAACTGTTGAGTATTTATTAGTGTGCTCCATAAGCATGAATGGCTTTGTGTGTGTGTGTGTGAGGGGTCGAGGAGGTCAGGAAAGGTCGTAGGAAGGGGATGGGGGTCTTCCTCGTGTGGCTCCCTTGGGGATTTGCGCTTGAATACAATTATAGCGAATGTATTCAAGTGCGCAGTGGAAAGTTCGGGGCAAAGTAATCAAGAACCTATAAATAGTTCGCACGAATTCAGGTGTTTTCAGGTATTCCATGGATACAGCCGTCGTTGAACTTGGGCAGAGAGATCTCAATCAGCTTTCGTGTTTATGTAAATTAAATATTTAAGAGCAAAAGCATGAAAGTGTGGAGTCTTTAAAGAGACTCTAGTAAAACCTTTAGAATTTGGAATATATGTTTTCTTTTTTGTTAGGATTACTCATGATGATTGGGCTAATTTGAAAAGCTCACCCATAACTTATGCAAACGCAATTAGCAATGTTTCTACAAATTGAATACTTATTGGGTACTTATTCATATGAAATGTTTCGTTAATCAGGGTATAAATATTAAACTGCCTTCTTGTTCATTAACATCTTGCAGTTTACCTAATGATTTTGTGGGGAAATACAAACATTAACATTAATTTCACATAAACAAATATTATGTTGTTTTCTAATGGCAAAAGTGACAGCTTATGACAGACAGTTCGTATTGATTTCCATTACTTTTTGATACTTAAAATGTATCTATAGTTTTAATGGTTTATAAGATATTATATTACATGAGAGTTGTTTATCTTTTTAAGGTAAATATCAAACATATAAGTGTTTGCTTCTATTTTCTATAAAATTTTTTTTGGTTAAGCCGTTAGCCAATTCCCTAAATAGATTTGCTATTGATTTTTTTAGTGCTCAAAACAAGTTACCTGCGATCTAACTGCAGTTCTCAATTCTGCAAAAACCTGTTTTCAAATACGTTCAACCGCAGTGGGTTAAACTCATTTAAGCTGATAATTCAGCTGCAGCCACGCTGAGAGCTCTGTCGACGTCGCGGCTTATCTAATCAATGTTAATAGCGATTTTATATGGGATTTTGTATGGAAAACACCAACATAAAAATAATTAAAATTCCCTGGTAAATGAAATTAAATATTTAATATTATTTTTATTTTGCAGATGTCTAAATTGTCTTATTGTTGTTGACAGCGAACGCAACAATTGAACGAGATAAACTAATCTGCGGGCGGGGGGAGTTGAGGGGGCTGAGGGGGTACAGGCAAACAGTGACGTCGACGTCGGCAGCGGAAAAGTCGGGCGCATTATTATTATTTAGTGCGGTATTATTTTTAGGCACGCGAATATCAACAACTCAACATTATATTTCTGTTTCTGGTTGTCTTTCCCTCGTAGACTCCGTGGCGCAACGGTAGCGCGTCCGACTCCAGATCGGAAGGTTGCGTGTTCAAATCACGTCGGGGTCAATTCGGAACAATATTTTTTATAAAATATTTTTTTCAACCATTTTAAAAACGAAATAACGAAACCTCATACTAAACAAAACAAAAACATTCTTAACTACAAATAAAAAAAATTTAAGCCCACCTAGGCACATTTTTTTTAGTATTTAAAAAATATTAAATAATAAATTATCCTCAATTCGTTGAATATTGTTATTGTTTTACCTAGTAAAAACAAATATTATTTAAAAAAAGTTCTCCCGACGTGATTTGTTTATAAAAAAAAAACAAAAGATCTTTGCTTTTATAATTTAATATTTGTATTAAATTTGTTTAGAAATCTTCCAAAATTCATAAAGTAAAAAAAAACTGTATATTAGTTACTTTTGTCCCTTTTATGCAGTCCATAAATAACATCAATGTCACCAATTACTCATTTATTTACAATTCACTGACCTGAAATGATTCCCCTGAATCCCTTTTGAATCCCTTGAATCTGATCAAAAACCTTTTCATTTGATTTGCAAATAAATCTTTTCAATTCGCCCAAGTGACGCTTTCCAAAAGCTAAATAAGTTTTGTTTTTATCAATTAAGCAGCAAAAAAAGTGAAAGCAGAAATCACTTAAAGTATTCAATTACAAAATGTAAAACAACACAGCTCGAAATAAAAGAGATGAAACTGCTGGGGGGAAAATGGGGGAAAATCAAGGCGAACCAACTAAGCGAATGGAAAAGCGAAATGAAATAAAATGAAAATAAAAATAAAATAAAACTGCCAGTGGCAGACAGGGACGGAAATAACGGGGAAACGAGTGCGATAGCGAAAGCAGCAGCAAAAAAACAACAACAACAATGACAAACTACAACAACAGGTGGCCTCCCCGCATATGTTCCCGTTGCTGTCAGCGTCCGCCAGGTGGCGTCTGCTGGCATTTTGCTCCTTCAATTTATTTCGCCTGTCGCTCTTCATCCTTCGTCCTTGTATATGGTGTGCTTCTGGCCTTAGAATAAATATACTCTGAGCCACCCCCTTCCTCCTCCTCCCCTCTTCCTCCTCCCACTCTCTTTCTGCGTTTATACAAATAATTGTTTTTTGGCCAGCCAGCCACCAAGCTCGCTGCACTTTTTCTGCAAATAAAGCCAAAGTTGTTGCCGCAGTTTAATCTTTTTTCGTCGTCGTCGTCGTGATTTCAGCAGATGCAGTTGCTCTAAGGACGAAGAGAGCGTGCTGTGGCTAATGCAAACAGGTCAGGTGAACGGCTTACAGTGGGTTGAGCTCCTGTCTCCTTGAAAGCATTTCCACCCGGAGGCTGTTTTTCCCGAGTTGGCTCTTAGAACTACATTGTGGTTGGCATTATAAAGTTATGGATTTGCACGTCCTATTTTTATTAAAATAAAATGGTTTGTTATGAATCATGGTGTTAATATTTTGGACATTGTCACGATTAACTTTTTTTTTTAACGATTTAAGGGCTAATTAATAAAAAAAAAATATTTAGAACAACTATCGTATAGAATAGTCTCTAATGTATGTTTCAAGTAGCTTTTAGCCCTTATTTTATGTACAACCTTTAAGACATTTTTATCCTAAACAAGATACTTTGAAAATTATTACCTTTCCCTTATAAAAAAAAAAGAATTTATGTACTTTTTATTTGACCCATTGTGCAAAGGGGAAAAGGCAGTTTTAAACTCTGATTTAATGGCCACGATGCAGTACCTGCAACTACCTGGTGCTGTGTGTGTCCGTACTCAAAGAACCCCCCATCATCATCATCTCCCATCTCAACCCACTGAACCCTTCCGTATCTGTTGGGTTTGGCCGAGCTCAACAGAAGTGGCTACGTGCTGTGTTTGCGGCGCTTGAGATCCATCCGGATGGCTACTGCAGTCTCTGCTACACTTGTCAAAAAAATGTAACTTTTATGACAGTTTTATGGACTATTTTTAACTGAGATATACAAAGTATATATTTCTTCTTAAGGACGCAAATTAAATGAAAAACTTTTTTAATAAAACCTTTCAAAATTTATAGTTTAAACTTTAAAAGTCACACTGTTTTTGGTATAGAGTCCTTGGCTGCTACGTGATGCGGTCCTTGTTGTGGGCTTTTAATAGGTTAATGGCGCCAGCTGCTGCAGCTCCTCCACCCCTTTCTAAATTGCAGTTTGGAGTGCAGCGGCGAGAGCCATTGGCATTATGATAAATACACTTTTGGGCGAAAGCCACTGCAACTTCGGGGGCGAATGGACTTCTAAATTACTTGATGCCAGCGGCACTTTGGGAAAGGAAAGTTTTGGACGCGTCCTGTGTCCTGGCCCCTGGCTATTAAATCAAAGCACATTTCCGGACAGCAATTTGCTCGATTGTGGCAAAAGTTTGCCGTCGTTTGCATAAAATGCTCGTTGGCTGCAAGTTGTCGCTGGGGCAGGAGGACAAAAAAGTTGCAGGACCACTGAAAATGTGAGCTGCCTGCTGCAGACAATGTGCAATCTGTGCCAGGCACATGTCACCAGCACACACACACACATGGACACTTTACAGATACAGTTGCACAGGCACACACACACAAAGACAGGGAGCAACAATGAGGCGAACTAAGGATAATGGAGATGAAGCTGCAGGAAGACTACACAGAGAGAATAGGTTTCTTAAAATAAAATGATAATTTAAAAATGTTTAAGTAGTGAACATCTTCTAACGTTTAATTTTTCGAGGAAATCGGTTTAAGATCATGAGTTGAGATTGTTCTTGTTCCACTTATTTTGCTTATGTCTTTAAAACAACCAATAAAAAATACAAATTTGTTTTAAAAATATCATAAAAAAATAACCCATATAGGGTGATTTTTTTTTATGAGGAAACTTACGCACACCCTTTAAAATAGTAGATTTGAGTCGTAAATAAATTTAATAAAAAACAAAACAATTTTAAATTAGGTCTAAGGCCTTGCGAAATGGCCTAGAAGTTTTCATAAAAATTACTCATACGACACGTAAGCCAGTCCGAGTTTTGCTCTTTTCCCAAATATTTTGTGGATACCTTTATTTGTCTATTAAAAAAGAATAAAATAGCTTTCATTATGAACTTCAAATATGATAAGAAAAAACACTAATTTCCAAAATAAAAAAAAAAAAGACATTTAAATGAAAATAAAATGTATACTAAATTTCTTCCCGTGCACCCGGACAGCCTTCGCTAGACAAAAGGTTGGGGGAGGGGGCGGTGGGCGTGGCAGCCAACAACTTTAATGGTGTCAGTAATTGTTTAACTCAAGCGACGTTTATTTCCTGTGCATGTGTGCGTTGCTGCGTCCTTTTCTGTTGCCTACTTTGTGGGGCTTTCATTATACTTCTTTGCTCGGCACTTTAACGCCGCTGTAAAGGATACACAGATGGCAGACGGTACATACACATATGCGAAACAAAACAAACAGGAAGCACAAGTCAAGTGTCACACCGTAGGAAGGAAAAGAAAGAGGCAAAAAAAAAAAGAGCAAACACTCTTAATGTCATTTGTTGTGGCGGTGAAGTAAATTACGTATACGCCATGTGTTGCTCCTGCTGGACGCTAAATTAAGTGTAGCTCGTGTGCAAGTGTAGTATTTAATTGACAATATAAACTCGACATCCCCGAGTGACACAAAATGCCACATAACTCGAGTTTCCATGGCAGCTGACCCAAAACCCCGCCAGCATTTGTCAATCCTGGTGTCAAAATTAAATGTCCGCTCTGTGGAATGCTGTCCGGAGTCCGGAATGTGAGCTGTTGCTGCTGATGCCGCCAACAGGATAACAACAGTCGTTATAAATTTTGTCTAGACGTCTTTGTCCACTCGCATGACAGGCCACCACCCACACCCACGGACACAGCCAGTGGTGACACCACGGCTCATTGTCCGACAAAAAGGAGGATTCAGGAGAAGAAGGAGGGCTCAGCCATTTGTCCGGCTGCCACATAAAAACTGTTTTAAATTAGTTGTTAATTTAACTACTTCGCCAGCTTTCAAACACTGCCAGCCAGCTGGCTAAGCGGTTGGCCATAGAAGACGCTTAATGGCCTTTTTTATGAGGTCACGAGGGAGGTTAGGTTGGCCATTTCTGGGAACTGAACTGGGATAATCATTAGCTTGGCGGGCACTTAATGCGAAAGCTGTTTTATGACCATTGTTCGTGATATAAACTAGGCAAATTGCAATTTGGGTAAAGGAAAAAATACGATGATTCTTTTAAGGGAAAAATATAAGGTGGAGATTGTGATAAATATCTGCTAATCAGACAACAATGAATTTTTAAAGAATTTTTAGTTTGCATGTTGTTTATTATACATATTTTATAATGTACACAAATCTCTTATAATCCATTTACTGAGTAAGTAAGGGAGTAAGTAATTAAATATGAAAATTACCTCCCCTATTGATTTCTAAATCGATTTCTGAGGCCTAATCCCTTTGATCTCGACCTACCACATAAGTTTTGTGTGTGCACATGAGCACTTATATTTCCATTGACTTTTGATTACAAATTGACTTCATTTACCGAACGAAAATTTCTCATTTGATTTATGGACACACACACACACACAGATATCCCGCATTATCTGTGGTCTTCCGAGTGATTAAGCAATAAATATACAAGTTGACAGTAAATTATTAACGTAGAAAATAGAAGTGGAGATGGAGGAGCAAAAGCAGCTTAGGGAACACATCTTCGGTCTTTGGACATCCTTGCGACATCCTTGCGAAGGCCAGGCACGTAGTCTTGGTAAATATTTGAGCAAATATTAAAAGTAGAACAAATTCAAAACGTGACACATTTACGGGGGAAACCAATCGAATTTTCCGTTGGCTTTTCTCGTTTTGTGGGTGTCCAAAATGGACTTTAAGCGCATAATTTGTGCTCGAATGAGTGGCAATAACCGGAATGCAATTCAAAAGTCGTTTGTAAGCGACACATAAGCTCGAAAAAGCGGGGTCAGGAGGAGGTCAGGGTCCTGTGTCTGGTCCTGAGTTGGTATCATAAACGTAAAACGCTTAGCACTAAAGACAAAGGCAACTCACATTCAGCCGCGCTCATATATATTTATGGGAAGAGGAGGAGGAGGAGGCGGAGAGCAGGGACAGGAGGCAGGAGCAACAATGCCGCCAAATGAAACAGCAAACAAAAAAGAGCAGGCGGGGGACTGGGAAAAAAACATGGCCATAACAATAAAAGCACAACAATAAGCAGTAACAACGAGGACAACATTGCCAAGTTCTGCAGCATGAGGTAACACACACACACAACATCAGTGTTGCCTCTTTTAAATAGCCATATTTGAAATACTGAAAGACCCCGAAGGTAATATCTGTTAGTTAGTTATTCAATTTAATTGTCTAAAAGCATTTCATTGTTCTTTCAACGGGGTTTCAAACGATTTGCTTGTTTTAATTGTTCAATACATTGAATGTACTTGTACATGATCTAGATAATGTTATCTAATTTTTAAAATAAAAGTTGTGTTTTAAATTCTATAAATAAATAAAAAAGAGCTCTTATTTGTATGAAGGTTATTTTAAATTTGCATTTGTAAGGGACATTTTTGCAAATGCTTAAATATACTTTTAATATAAAGAATTTATTTCAGTGAAATATGTACTGATGTGTTTCGTTGGGAAAGTAAATTTCAAAATTAAACTACTCAAACTATAACAATTACTTTACTACATTTTACAAGTTAATTTTCTTAAATGAAGACAAGGAAATATAGAAAAATATAATATATATTATATAAAAAATATATAGGAAAAAAAATAGACCTACCTATATTTTTTTCCATATACTAAAAATAATATAAATCGTTGTTTGTAATGATTCATTTTTCTTTAAAAAATCAGTATAATAAGCTGGTATACTTAGGAGTTAATTTAAACTTTGACAAATTCTTAAATTCAAAACGACTTTTTAATATAAAAGTAGTTAAATGTAGTTATCTTTTGTACTGTGTTGTCTTAAAAATAGCCCAAGTGTCACACCTGAGGGAGACACAAAGTAACAGAAACAGAAACAAAGACACAGACTCAGGCCCAGGATCAAAAGCAGGAGCGGATGTGGGTGGCAGGCTCGTGGCCATGGCGCTGCCAAGTGTAGCAGATTAACGGAATGTTTGTTAAATGGCGCACGGAGGAGGTGGTGGTGGGCAGGACTTTTAAAGGCGCGGCTGTGGAATGCCGTAATTCTCATAATTTGGTCTCCACTGTGTGGCATTGTGGACTCCCCCTGGAAAACCGATTGGTATCCCTTCTTGACATAGACGAAAAAGAGACTAATAAGGCAGGCAGACTCCAAGAATATGACTCTCTATTTTCCCTTTTCTACTTTATATAAATATTAAATCTTAAATTCTACAGCTTAGGCGACATTTTAGCTAATTAAAAAAAATGAAATAAAATGAAGGCCAAGTATGGAAACAGCAAATCGAACTGCAAAAAGGCCAAAATTTTCTTTTCATTTGCCTAATGCTCCTATAAGCCGCTTACGTGGTTATATATTCTGACTTTGTGTGGGTGTACTGTGCACACTTAAGATGCTCACTGGAGTGTGTGTGCGTGATGACAATGATGGACATTTAAGTAGGGATTCAGTGGGTGTTGGAAAAACCAATCGTTTGAAACCAATTTCATCAATAAGTCAGCCATCTTTCTCACCGAGAAGGGGAATTAGATGATTTCATTCTGTTCTCTACATATGTATTCCTTTTTGTTTTTAATATTTTTAATAATACTAACACATTGCAGAAATGTTAAGTTTAAATGAAAACCTTTACATGTATAAGGTCAAAAATAAATTAAAAGTTAATTTCCTTAGTACGAAATTAATTTTACAGAAATCTAGTGTTTTTTACAAAAAAAGAAAGTTCTATGATTATATTATTTAAATAAACAATCAACAATAAAATAAAAAAACAAAACCAAACTGAAATATTAAACCAAATACGCAAATCTTTAAGTTTTCAACAGAACAGAAAATGCTGAAAGTTTGTAGATCCTATCTTCACTTTTGAAGATGAACAAAATAAATAAAAGGATGTCGAAAACTTTCCTTCCGCACTTGTGATTCCAAGATTTCACAGTACATTAACAGATTACCCGGATATACTACAAATAAAAAACTTAAACTGCCTGCTTCCGATGGCTTCTATTTAAATCAGGGCTTCTGTATTTATGGCAGGACGCCTCAATTCACATGAATGATTTTATTATTTGAGGGCAGGAGAAGCTCACAAGTGAAGCGCAGACAAAGGCATTCTTATATATATTTATACAGAATTTCAATTGATTTGCCGTCAATTTCATTTTTGGTAATGTAAAAATAATACAAGAGTCCCAAAAATAAGGCAGATATGTTTATATATAGCATACAGTACATAAACATATAAAGGGCAGACGTTGCCCTGGGCATGATGAATTATTATTTTCCTGCATGCTCCTGTTACGCATTACGCATTACGCATACGCACCGTGTACTCAAATCCAAGTCGAGGCCGCCTGTCAGCATGTTTGTCCGTTGTTCGCTGTCCACTTGTCCAGTTGTCCTCCTCCACTGGCCCAGCCACAATCATTCATCATGCTGCAAAGGCAAAGCAAAGCAGCAACATCAGCAACAAGCAACACATTGTTCTTGTTGTTCGTGTTGTTTGGTTAGCTTCCATTTTCCGCTCATTTTCCGACTTTGACATCGATATGGCGTTGATACACACGTTCATCGAACGGACATTGTTAATGTATTCTACGTATATTGTTTGCCCTTTTTTTTGTTTTTTGTTTTGCCTTTTGGGTGGTCACACACCCTCAAGTATTTGAAGCGGAGCCAAAGGCAATTATCCGTGCCTAGCAGCAAAACCAATCCCCAAATGTGCTAATCCATCAATGGGAGGACTCAACACAGGAGCTTCAACACTTTGTCTTTTTTTTTTGGGGGGTCTGAGGAACTGGGAACATACATATTCTATTGTGTGCGAAACGGAAGCTGAAACTTATTACAAGTATTCAACAACTTTGTTTTCTTGAGAGGGAAAGTATTATTTCTTTTTGGTTTACGCTTTAGAAAAACTTAAATTTATAAATGAAAAACATTATAAATAAATACTCTAATAAAATGGATAAGTTGTTTAACTGTTGAAAGTTCCAATAAATAATATAATATCTGTCAATAACTAAAATATGTTTATATTTTAATATACAAACCTACCCATCTGCCTTCACATCCTTATAAATCTATAACTCAAACGTAAAATATTTTTTCAAATTTATTAAAATACATGAAAACACATAAAATATAAATGAAATAAGCTTTAATTATTTAAGTCACACTAAATAATACAAAAGTAATACCCTTATTAAAAAACCTCTCATTTGCCTTTGTGAAAAGTTCTTTAGAAAGTTGCCCTTTTGCCCCCGAGTTTGTGTGCCAAAGTAGACGAGACAGAAATTTCGCAGCCATTAGTGGAATTCAAATACTTATAATTGCCGGACAGAAAAATGAAAAAGAATCCTCCGCCAACTGTGAGGCCATTAAAAATCACTCCAAACTGCTTAGACTGCAAATTGTGTTTTACATTTTTTTCCCCCTCATTATTTGCACGGAAGTTGGACACGAATTATGGCCAATGTATAATAGCCATTAAAACTTTCTTGTTTGCCAGAGCAGGGAAGTGGGAAAAGGGAAATGGAAAATGGGAAATGGAAAACCGAAATAAGCCAAGGTACAGAGTGTTAGACCAAAACTTTAGCAATAATCATTTTGCTCTCTGACTGTCCTTGGGACAAAGGACAAAGCGTTACCTATACATACTATATAGCGACAAAAAAATCGTGGGAAATAAAGAAGAACAACCGAGATAGAAAATTCAGCTGAGCGGAGCTCCGCAATTGCGCGACTGTCAATACAAAAAGCGTACAATTAGATGGTGGCTGCAGGGAGGGGCTTAGAGGGTTCTGACCAACTAGCTGCCATTGGACAACGGACAATGGACAATGGGCAACAGGCTACAGTGTCCTTCTGAATTATTGAGCGTGCAACTTGTTGAGAATCCAAGGATACCGAAGGCAAGGACTCTGGCAATGTATGTGTTACCTTAATTTACTCATTTCAACAAAATGTTAAAAATTTACCAAGCTATTTACCCACGGGAATGTTGCCTAGCGAAGCGTTGAGGAAAAATGCTGGGAAAAACAACTGAAGCGCTGAAAACAATTAAAAAGTTTGAGGCGCTGCCGAAGAATGTGCCAAGAAATGTGGACGGGGTTTATGGCCCCTTTAATTGTTCAGGACGTGGGAAGGATGAGGATGGAGTCCCCGGGAAAACTCAGCTAGAAACTGAAGGTGTTGAAGCTTGGCACTGCAAAATAAATAATACTTTTAGCACGCTTTGATTGCCATTTATCTTGCTGTATTTTCAATATTTTATTTCCTGTTCATCAATCAGTAAAATGTTCGCTATCAATTTTTGAAATTAATGAAAAGTAGTAGGAAATTTCTATCATAAATTAGTTGTTTGTTTATAATTTCAAGTTGAAATAAGCTCAATTTAATAAGTAGTACTTTACATTTTATGTGGCTTATTTAACTCCCACACATAGCCGTTAATTTCTGTCGACCATTTCCAACAGCAGCTCACTCAAATGGCTTGAATGGCAGTCACGTCGGTATTGTATGGGCAATTTGTTCGTGACCAACACTTTCATGGGCAGTTAGCCAGGTGGTCCAGTGGAGAGTTTGCTCACCACATAAGCGGGGGATGTTGAAAGTGGCCATAAGGAATAAGTCAATGATGTATTCAGTAAGCTGAACAATTGAAACTTGATTTCATGCAATTTGAAAAAAATAAGGAGAAGGTGCACTTGCTACAGGGTATCATAGGGTAGGTTAGGCAGAGCATTATAACTTTAATCTGATGTTTGTAACGCATAGAAGGAGGCATTTTCGAACCTTTAGAGTATATACATATGTTCTTGATCAAGCATATTAAACCCCCCTCAAGCCGACGAGCGCAGCCAAATCAAATAGCGTGCGTTGTCATCGAATGTTTTTACAAATACATAATCTTATTATCTTATTTATTTTCAAAATTTAAACTGGATTTATCTTTACCTTTAAGCTCTCATTACTTAGCCTTAATCTTAAATTTTCATACAACAAAAGCCCCTCATTGTTTATTTATCATGACCTCAAAAGGCATTCTTTATGGTTTGAATCCTCTTGGGTTTCGTTTCCCTAAGGCTATCACTCAAATTAAATATTTTCAATTACCTACAAAAAGTATTTTATTATGCACAAGAAAACCTTTTTAAGTTAACCCTAATTTAATATTAAATACCCAACAATTTAATGAGAAAATGTTGCTTACCACTTTGAATTGCAGAAAATGTTGGAATAGAGATGGCCAAACTTTCACGACGTGCCTCGTCGTCTGCAGCCACGCCCTCAACAGCCACATCAGCAACTACAGCAAGTACCGGAGCAGCATCAGTCCAACCGAGTCATGCCACAGGCGGCACGCAGCAGGAGCAGCAGCAACGCATCACCCGCAACAGCAACAAGCAACCGCAAGCGGCAGCTCTCATTGACACCGGACCTGCTGATGTCCTCCATGAGAAACCTTCACCGGCATCACCGACACCGGCGGCGCTGTCCAACAGCTACCACAGCAACACTGCCACGCCCACTGCGCCCGCCCACGCCCACATCCCCTCCACGCCCTACATGCCCCTGCTGCCGCCCGGCGAGCGAAATCTGACAGCTGCGGAAAACGCAGCGGAGCGGGCCAGGATCAGGGAGGAGTTCTTCGCCACCTATGACGTGATGACGGGTGTGAGGATAGCGGCCACATTGGGCGGCTTCTTCGGGCTCATGGTCTTCCTGATCGTGTGGAAGAGTCGCAGCAGCAGCAACGAGACGCTGAAGGTGCTCAAGGATCCCAAGATGGCTGCGGTGGCAGCGGTGTGCATGCAGGAGGAGGAGGAGCGCGAGATCCACGATGCCATCGTGGCCACGGGTATGTCCATCTACCCGGACGAGTACGATGCCATGGTCTACCGCCGGCAGCGTATGCTCTCGCTGGGAAACGTGAGTGCTCCGCCACTTCTGAATCGGGGATATCGTTGTGGATCTGTCGGTGAGTGCTGCAATGGAACTTTTGGGAGTTCCTGGATCCTTTGACTTTCCCCTTTTTCCCCCCTTTCAGGTGGCGTGGGTGTTGGTGTCCCGGTGGGCTACAGCTATCTGCTGGAGCCACCACGTCGTTTCTCCTACTCCTCCATGTCGGGTGGTGGGGGACCTAGTTCCGGCCCTGGACGTCGCAAGAGCGGATCGGAGTCGTCGCGCATCTTTAGCAACTATCCCATGGGCGGCAGCTTTGGCACAGACGACTACTTCGTGGAGACGGAGGACGAGCTGGAGGCAGAGGAGTACATGCAGCCGGGTGCCCCAGATGAGCCAATTCACCAGCACCAGCGGACGGACTCCACGCGCAGCAAACCTGGATTTCTGTCCGTACCGATGGCGGTGAGTGAAAGTGGATCGGTTTTTGCCCCTTCCCTTCTACAATTACTTCATCTAATCCTATTTAACCTCTCCTCTGCTCACCCAACAGGGTCACGACTCACGTCGAAGCAGTGCGATGACCTGCTGCAGCACGGACAGTTCGTACCTGGAGCGGCGCAGCTCCGCGTACATGGGCGGCTGCATGGGCAACCTGCCGCCCACGCTGCAGCGCAAGCTGTCGACGGCCTCGCGGACGTCGAGCATCGAGAACTGGGACTACTACTACCCGGACATCCAGGTGATCCAGCCCACGCCCAAGGCCTCGCCCTGTCCCTCGGAGCGCAGCGTCCATGAGTCCGGATCGGGATCCCTGAACGGATCGCGCTCGTCCAACCTGAGTGCACCGAGCATCAAGCGGAAACACAGCATCGTGTCCTACGATCCGGACAGTGCGCAGGCGGGGAGGAAGCAGCAGATCCACTCGATCAGCGCCGACACCGTGGACGTGTATCCGTACAACCAGGAGAGCACGACCGTGGACCTGGCTCTCGCACTCCCGCTGCCCAAGCCCGTGCAGTCGGCCCCGCCCACCAGCGCCCACCAGGGGTTCCACTTCTGCGACTCGCCCTCCGAGGAGCTGCGCCTGGGTGTCCGGCGGAAGCTCACCCTGGTGGAGCTGCAGCGCAGCGAGAGGGAGCGGGAGAGCAACAACAACAGCTTTCCGTACACGGCGAACGCAGCGACTGCTCCTGCCCCTGCTCCTGCTCCGGTGGGGGCCAGCTCCAGCAGCATCAGTGTGGACAGCACACCGGTGAGCCTGGAGCGGCTCAACGGCGCCGGAAGCGGGGGCAGCGCCAGCCTGGGCACCCTCTCCGCCTCCAACAAGCTGCCGGCGATCGGGAATAACAATCCGGAGAAGCGAGCCCCGCTGGCCTCACTAAGTTCCTTCAAGATCTCCTCGCTGGAGTGTCCCGACTCGGAGCTGCGCTCCCTGGACGAGGACTCGGTGTTTGGGCTGGAGAGTCCGGCGGACACGGACGACGACATGCAGCAGCTGAGCGCTGAGCTGAGCAGCGACAGCGAGGAGCAGGAGCAGCTAGCCCAGGCCCAGGCCCAAGCTCAAGCCCAAGCACAGAGCACTTCGGTGCGGGGTAGTGGAGACGTCAAGCCTAATCCTTTGATGCCTCTGAAGCGGATGAGCATGAGTGCGGTGCCCTCGACAGGAGCGGGCGGTGCATCTGTGGTCGGAGGTGGTGGCGGTGCTCGACCGAGGAGACCTCTGCTCCAGCGACACCGCACCATCAGCGCCACCTCCAGCGATCGGGTGGCCCTCATCAATCAGCCGTTGCAGCTGCAACAGTTCCACATGGGCCTGCCCGTTCAGTCGGAGGCTGCGCCCCTGGAAACCCACTTTGGAGCCGTGGTGAGCCAGAGTCCTCCCAGGCGGGGACCACTCCTGCAGCAGTACAGTGATCCGCAGACGACGACGACGACCACAACGACCACCACCACGGAGGAGGACACCTGCTCCACCCTGAACACAGAGCTGGGACTGGTGGAGGCCTCGGGAGCAGCTCTGGGCGCCGGTGGGGAGTCGGCCACCCACACGCAGTACAGCAGCCTGAACACGGTGATCAGCATGGGCCGATCCACGCCCAGTCCCGTTCCTCTGACCACCCGGATGGACAATAATCCCAGTCAGCAGCAGCAGCCAGCTCAACTGCCAACGAATGCCACCACCAGGCTGCTGCACGATCCCTGCCCCTCGTCCGTGTCCGACTCGGTGATAGCCACCCGGCAGCAGAGCATCTGTGTGCCCGCCTCTCTGAAGGATCTGATCCTGCGAAAGACTCCCCCCACCAGCGGGATCAGCAAGAGTGCTGCTAACCTTAGCTGTGAGAGTGGAGGAGCCACTACGGCAGCCACAACCACAACGACTGCTACGCCTGCCGTCATCCTAGAGCTTCCCCTGATCCGGCTGCCAAACGAGGAGGACGCTGACGACGAGCAGGTGGAGGCCCACTTGGAGCGGGACAGTGAGAAGCGCGATCCCAGCCTGCCCGGCACTTCCAGGAAATGGTCCAAGGAGACACTCTTCTAGCCCAGCTGGTTTCCACTGCTCCAACAAAGGCAGTTCCCTGGGCCGGGCCACTATTTAAGAGCTTAGCAACACAGACTTTGCACGCATTGAAATGGGATGTGCAGGGAAAACTCCCCCTGAGAAGTAATGGTTATACGATGGACTTTCTAGATTGGGTAAAATATTGATACCCTACATTTGGGTCATACTTCTCCAAAGGGTAAGAAATCATTGTCACGGGGTAGAGAAATGCTATAAGGTACTTTAAGCAAATTCTGGGTCACACTTAAGAAAACTTTTAAAGAGTAATCGGGGTCACATTTGTTCCAGATCGTTGCTGTAGCTTTTCGGGGAGTTTTCACTGCAATCTCGGTAGCAACCAACTTCCTGGGTTGCTCCAGAGACCTGGAACTATGAAACGCGAGTATTGATGAGTATTTAGGCAGTCATAAGGAGGCTTAGAGTAAGCGCATTTAGTCAAAATATAAGTTAGTTGGGTCGTGCATACGAAGTTACAGTAGGACACACTCGTATGAGGAAGTGGGTAAGGAGCAGCAACAACAACGTATTCGTACTTAGAGACTGTTGTCTATTATTGTTAATAGAACTCTAAACGTTAAGTAGTGATACTCGGATTTATTTTCCACACTTTATCTATAACAAAAAAAAAGGGAAATGCAGCGTACGAACATATATATTTGTATGCGGACATACTAAGGAGGAAGTTTATATATTTCTATGGGTATCTTTCTATCTCTATCTATCATCACTCTCCCTATTACGGATTGAAAGCTCTTCTAGTGTCTTAAACAGCAGCCAAATACTTAAAGTATTGTAATTTAGAAATTTTATAGATTGCACAACAACTTCGATCGAGATCAAGTTATCCTTGCAACAGAAGTACTCTGACAGAAGACCTTAAGGACCTGGAAGGGTCCGCCCAAAGATGCCTAAATGTCTTTTACGCGTAGCTAGACAAAAGTTGCAGACTCTCTAGGAACACTTTCGCATTTCCCCGCTCCTGCCTGTTGGAAATATAATAGAGTTGTTGTCAGAATATATAGTAATACAAATTAAAAACCAAAACACAAAACGTATATGTAAACAATTTCTTAACTCATCCCACCTACGCATCTCTATTTTTCTATGAAAAGCTAAAAAGCCAAGGAAGGGAAGGATTACAGACGAAGTGGAAGATAAATCAAATAACATGTATTATTCAAATCAAAAAAATACATAATTAGTCGACGAACACGAAAACCAAGATAGTGCGATAGAGCTGCATTTTGAGGTGCCCTTTCCAGCATGCCTGAGCCTGATTTGTACCTTTCCTATGCATAAGTAAACACGTGTATAAATCGAGCCCTGTTTGAATATTTTTTAATACTAGTAAGTATTTTGTACGACGAGATCAACTCGAAAGGCGCCTAAGAAATGCAAGTGTAGGGAGCAGGAAAATGGTATATCAAAAAAGGAAACCCCCAAAAACACAATACATTTAATTGTTGGTTATATGCTGAAGATCGTAAAAGTAAATGAAAATTCGAAAATATTGTAATTGTAGCGTTGATTTGTTTCGAACGAGCAAAAATATACATATAACTTATAAAGTAGCTAAATATACATAACTATATTTAATGAAACCAAAGAGCAAACCTAACTTGTGTAAGTCAAAGAGTAGCGGAACCAATTGTTAAACCTAAGCATAATAAATCTGTAATAAAACTGAGCTGTTGTATTAAATGAACAATAACAATGTTGAACACAAAAAGTTTGGACATCGAGGACAACCCCAGTTTGTGAACTTCGAGAATACGAGAAGATAGTATTTTTACTAGACCGTCTCCTTTCGCTCCCCTTTCGTTGCGACGTTTTCTTTTATACTTTTGTACTAACACCTTTCTTCTTAGCCCTCACTCCCAGTCTCCCAGTTCGACCTGATTTCGATGTCTATGCGTAGTACGTACCTCTAGCTAAACTCAAAGCATAATTGATCAAATTGGTAAACGAAAGCAATTCGAAAAATAACAAACAAATATGTGTACTACAACGTGCAAAAACAGAGTTATTAATGCAAGATTACTTTAAAGAATGGATTAAAATTTTTAAAAAAGTATGAGCTATTAAAGAACAAACTTAGTTAAATGTTATATATATGAAAACCAAAGAAAATTGATGTACATGTTAGCGATATTAATGAGAAATGTGACAAGTGAAAAATAAACCAGAAGAAAATACATATACACAAAGTTGCCAAGACACGGTCGCTTGTATTTGGGATTCATCAATTTATGGGACACATTAAGCTAAGCTCACTCACGGGACGGGAGGACCCACCCTAGTATCTGTACTTCGTCGAGTAGTCCTTCGGGGAGACGACCAAACCGCGACCCTTGCGGGCTCCTCTGTACACCGTTTCCACGATGTCGATCATCTCCTGCTTGTCCTCCAGCGGCCAGTTGATCTTGTTGTTGTTGCCCGTGCCCAGATCGATCATGATGTGCTTGTTGCGGAAGAAGAACATCACCGTGCAGGGATCGTACAGCTCGTACATCTTGTTGAAGTCGGGCACCTCGGTGATGTCCACCAGGTAGATGACTGCGAAGTTCTTCACCTTCTCGGCGATGCTGTACATCACCTCGTCCATTTTCATGCAGGCTGGGTCCCAATCGTGTCCAAAGCGAATGACCTGTGGACAAAACAATGCGAGTTACTCAGCTGTAGAAGCCGGATAGACGACCAAGTGGTGCTCTGGCGGGGCAGCGCCAACTACTCACAACCACGCGGTCCTCCTCGGAGAGAATGGCCTGGTCCACCTGCCAGCCATTGTGCAAATGTGGAAGCATGTACGACATCTTGGCGAGTTAATTTGAATCCCAGTTAACGCAGATAAATAAAAATGTAAACAAAATCACAAAAATTGGAGATGGGAAAGCATCGATGATTCTGGTCAACAATTTTTGCTGCGCTTATCGATTTTTCATGCTTATCGATTTTTATCGACAACAGCAGCTAAACAGTTTTTTAAAAAATTTAAAGTTGTAACCAAAAATATTAATTTCTGAATTTCTTTTTCCTTTAGTAGTTGTTCTGAGAGGTGGAAAATCTAATATCCATATAAAAGTTTAATTTTGGTGGTTTAATAAGTTATTATGCATCAAATTTAATAAAAATCCATGCGCATTTTGTGTAAAATTAAGTTTTTTTATTAGCCATTAAATGTTTAGTAGCGTCCTTATCAGTTCAGGTATTTCTGCTTAAAGCTATCAATGTGTTCCAGCACCCGCACTGTCATCTCGTTGATGTACTCATCCCGACCCTGGTCGGTGAACGGATCCGGAGCACTGCGTCGGGAGACGTAGTGATTGGGCAGATTCACCTTGTGGCGACCGATGGACTTGATGATCAGCCACAGGATGTAGAAGCTGAACCAGACGGTGAAGTACAGTGGGATGTACCAGAGCTTGCGGCCGATGTAGAAGTAGCTGTACTTCTTCACACGTGGCTCCGGTGGCGGCGGAGGTGGAGGCGGTGGCGGTGGAGGCGGTGGTGGTGGCGGTGGTGGTGGTGGCGGAGGTGGAGGAGGAGGCGGTGGGTGGTGGACGTGGTGGTGATGATGCGGGTGGTCATCGTAAATCACATCCGGATAGGAGTCATCCGGATAGGAGGGCTGGTAGTCAAAGTGACTCGGAAAGTGATCGTGATGGTGATCATGAACGTGGTCGTGACCATGATCGTGATCCTCCGGCTTTGGTGCCGCCGATTCTGGGTGGGATTCTAGCCAACCAGGTGGTGGTGTAGGATACTCCATACTGGGATCGTACTTGTGATCGTCGTTGGCGGGCCCACCATCGTTGTGAAGCGCTGGCAGAGGAGCATCGTCAGCGTCTCCACCGCCACCGTCTCCTCCGTCAGCAGGCGAACCCATATCACCGCCATCTGCAGGAGCGGCTCCACCGGCATCCTTGCCATCCTGATCCTTCGACGGCAGGTTGTCCATGGCACTTGCGGGCAGGACTCCAATCGTATCATCGTTGCCGGGGTCATCGTCTGCGGGGTTGGAGGCGCTCGGCGTACTGGCAGCCGCATCCTTGTCGCCGTTGTTGCCTCCGGCCAGTGGGCCCGGGTACTTGTAACCGGGGAATGAGGGTCCCGGGTAGGAGTACCCGGCGTTGCTCAATCCTCCAGATGCTGGGGGCAGGTAACTCGTCACGGTATCGGAAGGCAGTGCTGCCTTGGGATCCTGCGAGGGCGATGGATACTTGGTGTTCAGGGGCGGGAAGGAGTAGGCATCCCCAGGGGCAACATAGGAGTTTACAGAGTTGGATCCGGAGGCCACCTTGCCATCCTGGCCATGGGAATGGTCGTGACTATGGTCGTGGCTGTGATCGTGACTGTGATCGTGGTTGTGGCCCTTGAAGATGCCAGCAGCTGTTCCTTCTCCTGGAGTGAAGCGATCGCTGAACCCTGTTTACGAAAATGTTTTCAATTGTTAAACAAAAAATAACAAACCTTTAAATATAAAAGAGTAAGATGAAACGATTTTAAATGGTTAATGAAAAAATAGGTATGTATTGAAAAATTTTAAAAATTTGTTAAGGGAAAATTTTAATATTTAAACTTTGGTGTTTCAACAGACAAATTTTTCCTTTCTGAATAAATTATTTAAAAATAAACGTATTATGTTTATGAATGTGATACCTTTTTTATAGCTGGAAGCCTGATAGCGAGATGGATTTCGTGATGATGAGGAGTAGTAAGAGGGTCTACCTTGAGGATAAATACGTGTCTTTGAGGGTCGGGAGTTATACTGCTGTGGTTTGCCACCCCTCAGCAATGGAGTTATCAGTTGACCGAAAGGATACGCTGTCCGGTAATCCACAGCACGTCCTGTGGAGGCTCCTTCCACAACTGGCTCCGGTTGCTCTTCGGGTGCAGCAGCAGCAGGAGCAGGATCACTTGCTTTCTCCACCTGGGATGCACCCAAGGGGGTGACAAAAACAGGTGAGTTCGTGGTCCCCGCTTCCGCCTCGGGTTGGTGGTTGTAGGGGATGGGTGGAAGGGATGTCGTGGACGTGGAAGTGACCGCAGGAGACTCAGTGGTTGAGACAACATTCTCGCTGGAGTTGAAGCTGTATGGGCAAGGATTGTCAGGATTATCGATCACTTATCCTCGAACCCTGTAGACTTACGTTTTTGGGAATATCAAATCCGTGTTAAGAGCTTTAAAAATGCGCGGTCCCTGATCTGTTCCAGGTCCATTGCCACTATGTAAAACCTGAGAGTAGGCTTGAATCCGGTCACAGCCAGTGAAAAGACTGAGACACACCAACAGCGCCCACTTGGCGCCCTCTAACCGCATCGTTGGGTTTTTATTTGTATCTCGTTTCACTTCAGAACACTATTGTAAATATTTAGCTTCCACACAATCACTGAATATCCTTGGGGGCTACACTTTCGTCATATCCGTCGGAGCTCTGGAAAAACGCTACCGTTCCACGTCGCGCGAAATTCCGAAATACATGGGACACCGTGGTGTCAATTGGTTTTATTCGACTCCGTCCAGCCGAGTTCGTGATTTCGTTTTTTCATGACCCAGATTCCGAGCAGAAGGTGCTACTAGAAGTGCTCTATATACCATCGATCTGGACGCGCAGAACAGCACTTTCATTTCGTCGACGGCGCAGGTGCTAATCAATTGTTACTCCACATTTCTGATACCATCTTCCGTTATGTGCTCCCGGCTGCAATAGCGTGGAGTGTACTCCACTTCTAATCCGTGGCCATTCGTTGGACTGCTTATGTGGTTCGGGGCGTGTGCCTCCAATTTTGCAACTAATTATGAACATTTTAAATCGATAAGACATGTGAATTTCCGTCAGCACAACTGAAATTGCATACCTTTTCAATTTTAACTACATCTTAATGGATTTAAAATAAATCTAAGAAACTAAACACTCCGGTCAAGATTATTATAATCCCTAGGTATTTAATAACTTCATTTCAGCAATTTACCTTCTTCATAAGCATGTTTTAGATTTACATCTTTTACATTTAACACATGAATGAAAAATTCTAAGAAGTCAAACACAAGCACTTCAGCGCCCTAAAGGTGTTAATTAGTAACATATCAATCCTACGAATATACTTCCTCGATGTTTCTCCAAATGGGACCATGCGTAACCCAAATTAGTAGATTTCTACTACGAAATAAAGACAATAATATTTGTCAACTCCTTGCCACGAACGAGGCGTGGATGTGGGTCAGTAACTGCGGCACTT
Organism: Drosophila oshimai; assembly: GCA_018150695.1. Lineage (NCBI taxonomy): Eukaryota > Metazoa > Arthropoda > Insecta > Diptera > Drosophilidae > Drosophila > Drosophila oshimai. The sequence goes on along the minus strand of JAECWM010000252.1, from coordinate 1,981,493 downwards.
GCTGCAGCGTGCCACTCCCGATTAGCACCTCTTAAGGCGTGCTATATACTGTTGGCCCTGCTGGTTCACAACTCAATTTTAAGGTATCTGCGGAGAACCTGTTCTGATCATGGCACTTTCCCAATTGGACCATTCAAAATACCTGCAACTTTTACTTGTTTAAAGATGGGGTTTTCTGTTTTTCCATACATATATTTCATACAATAATTGCAAGTCTTTTAAATGTTAGTACGCAGAGTTATCTATCATTGAATTGAAACAAGGAACACGAACCAAACCGTTTTAGAAACAAGAATAACAAATGTGTTTCGTTACTCGATGGGGTGTCCAAACTAAAATAAACACGTGGAAGTACAAATGGGTAAAGGTACGAGGCCGAGAACCTATAAACAAGTCAAACAAATGCAGCCACGGCAAAGAATACCCCAATGGTTAGTCTGAATCGTAAAGGTAATAAGAAGAAGCGTGTAGAGTGGTGGTGTTATATACAGCCTTGGCACTAAGTACATGTGTAACACTGGCGTCTTTTCGTTCGCAGAGTCTTAGACTTGATCCTTTTAGAAGGGCGAATTCATGCCCAATTTGGTGCCAAAGTCAAGACGCGCTCGACGCTGATAGCGGGCATTGACCCTAAAAGAGACAGAACCATTAGTTATTGAATACCATAATAATGAGTTATAACCTACTTGTTCTCCTGGAACTTGGCCAGCTCACTGACAATCATACTCAGCAAACTGCCGCCAAATAGGACTAACACAGCCACCCACAGGTTGGGCAGCTGCTCCAGGAAATCCTCCAGGATCAGTTGTGCAGCGCAAATGGCACCATGGAAGAGCACCAGCACCAAGCAGGTAAGGGCCCAGATGCGGTTGGTAAATGGATTGCGCTGCCAGAGCGCATGATCGCGATGCACAAACGTAAAGGAAATGAAAACTGAAAAATATGTTTAAAGTAGCTCTACAAAAGTATGTTAAGATTCGTTACCAAAGTGCAGGATTATAGCCAGCAAGGCAGAGCTTCGAGCAAAGTAAAGAAATTGATAAAAGTCCTCATCATCATCATCGTCATCCACGACATTAAATTCGATTCCGTCTGTAGGTGGCTCAGAGGAGTTCAATTTGGGCTCAGACAAGAACATCCAGTAGGAAACAAACTAAAATAAATAATTTAAGTGTTTGGAAATTGTGATAAAATAATTAAGATTTTTAAATATAAGGAAAACTCACCATGGACACGACCAGAACAATAAACTTGCAGCCGTAGCACCACATGACAAACGCAAAAGCGCGCGAATCGTAGTCCGTCTGCTTCTTGCTGGTGGCCCGATTCATGATCTTGGGATCCACGTCGATGTGGGCGAGCGAGATGGCTATCAGCGGCACGGGTATGCACATTAGGTAGATGGCGAGCAGCGGAGTAAGGAGCGGTGGCAGTGAGAGGCACGCGCACAGCACGTTCAGAATGGAGATGGAGCCAGCACAGCAGGCCCAGTACTGGATGCAGTTCCATAGGCCCAGCGAAAAACGGCGTGACAGCTCAATTATGGCCACCAGCGAAAGCGGGTCGTCGCGGCAAACGGCGATGGAGCAGGGCAGAGAGTTGAGCAGCCGACTTAGATACAGTGGGGAGATGGTGTGAGCGGGTGTCTGCATGGCGCATCCTTGCAGGCCGCCCTCCAGGAGCTCCTCGTCGTCCGTGGACTTGGGCTTCCCAGCCTGTCGCTGCCATAAGAGCTTGTTGTGCTGGATATTGGCTTCCGTGTAGGCGTCGACATCCTGGCACACCTGCGGGTACAGCGGCTCCACGGCTATGCTGCAGTCCGCTTGCAAGAAGATGTCCGCATTGGCGTTGCTGGCCGAACTTCCCAAACAGACGACGATCTCGCCGTAGGACTGCATGATGTCCAGCATCTGGCGCGTGGCCTCCGCCGAGCAGTCCGTAAAAAGCGAGACTTGCAGGGGGACGTTGTCCACCTGCTCAAGATGCGGCCGGATGTTTTCTATGCCCCTCGGCAGCTTCGCCCGATTGGACATGTCGAAGTTGATGGGAGCACTCTGATCCGTGCTTTCGGTGAGCGTGCTGAGGGAGCGGCAGTTTTCGTCCATGGCAGAGTCCAGCGAATGGCGCTGCTTGTGCTTGTCGGGGTCGGGGTCCGCATCCATATCGGAGTCTCCAGGTGGATTCTTCTGCGGGGTGCTATTCTGCGAGCTGTCCTTGCTGCCCCCGCCCTCCGGCGATTGCGGACCATCACTGTTGAGCGCAGCGTTCAGCGGATTGCACTCGTCTGGGTTGGAAATGGCACCAGGAGCTGAGGAGCTCAGATTTTTGGAGGACTCCAGATTGTTCGGCGGCCCCAAGAGGTAACTAACTTCAGGGCCATCACCTACAATGTCAGTGGTTTTAGCTGCAGATGGAGATACGGATGCTGTGGCAGGTGCGGGTGCGGGTGGCGATATGTACATGACTTTGGCACTGGGATGATGGTTTTTCTCATGGTCTGTTGTGGTGGTGGCAGTGGTTGAGGTGGTGACTTGGATTTTACCAGTTTGTTCCGGCAACTCCTTGGCCTTGGCAGTGCTTCGGTCCTTCTCGCTGTCCGGTTCTGGTTCGCTAAGCAGCGAGATGTGACAGTTCCAGCCGGATTCAAGGCCCATTTTCTCGGAGAAGACACGAGAGCGCAGTTCGTTCTCCTTGCTGAAGTGGACGAACCGGATGCAGGCCCGTTCCAGATGTTCAACCAGTCGAACGATATCGTTCTGTGCCTGATACTGCATCGTAACCATGCCGATGAACACCTGATGGCATTGCATTTCGAAGCAGCCCTCAACATCGTTGCATTCTTCGTCCTTGTTCTCCGAGAACAACAATGAATCTGTGCTGATGCTGTGGCTCAGCTTCACGTGGTGTCCACCCTGGAAGTCACAGTGCGTCTTGTCCACGTGCTGCATCCGAAGCTTCGACTCCGGCGGCAACTCCAAATACAGACACTCGCCTCCGCTCTGCTGGGGCCCACTCAGGGCTCCATGGATACCGTGCCTCAGCGGGCGGTAGGCGAAGGCCGTGCAGTAGGAGGTCAACGCACTACGCTGGTAAAAGTCCAGCGCCCGCTTGCGATCCTGGGGGGAGAGAGGGCGCAGATCGATTCCGTCCCAAAAGTCGTCGCAGCAATCCAAAATGATATCCGCTGTTCCCTGTGTGAAGAGCGATAGATAGCCGCCCGGGTTCTCACGCATAACCACCGACAAGGAGTGCGGAAACGGAACCTTCACCTTGGACGACAGCTGCAGCTGCCGGGCGAAGCGAATGTCCCTGCGTACCACATCCGGTTGCTATAAAGAGCAGAAAGTTTAAAATAAGTATTAAAGATTATCAACAACAAAGAATTGTGATGTGGTATTTATTCTAACTTCACAATTTATTTCCTGGAATACTGACTACTATAATTAAAAACCGTAGTGTCTAAAAACTTATTTAAGTCCCAGTAAATCATAAACGTTTCCCACAGTTAACCCCTAATTAATGGAAAAACCCGCTATTGAAAACTAGCAAAACTTATTCTGTTTGGTAGAACCAATTTTAGTTGAATGGTTTATCTAAATCTTATCTTACCAAATGCCGGTAGCTAGCCAGTTGACCCTCCAGGGCAAAGCGATCCGTCGCATGGTTGGTGAATCCAATCTGCTTGGCCAGCTCGCATAGGCAGCGCCTGTTCCGCCAAACAAATAGAGAGCAACCGATTAGAACTGGTTCCCACTGCCGCTGGATGCGACGGCGGTGCGTGAGCATGCAGGCAAGCGTGGCGGGCACAGGTCGGCGGATGGGGTGGTGTGGGAGATGGGGCGACTATATTTAAGCGTTCTTGAATGTTTGTTACTTAAAATAGCATGCTAATGGGGATGGGGATGGAACGGGGAGGCAGGGGATCGATTTAACGAGTACAAACAAATAAATATAGTAAGAATAATAAATACAAGGTTTATGTGTCGACATTGCAGTTAGTTTAAAGGCTCGAATGAATCATGGGAAATTATAGAGAGAACGATTAAGGAAAAGCGAGATACTGGAAATCAAAAATACGTTTTTCTTACGCTCATAATTTTAAGAACTTTACCAATCGCTTGTGTTTGTTTGTGGGGGAATCGTCCAATTGGATTCAAAAATCAAAAATACCCAAAGCAAAGACTAATTTGATCGGGCTGGCTTTGGATGCAATGGTATGCAAATACCACTTTGGAGAAAATCATTAGACTATATAAGTTGTAGTTTGCGGTCGATGCGATCGACCATGTATACGATTTGGTTAGACAGAAACTAACGATGAGTATGGCAATGAACTACGTACCCATGCAAAAAGCTTTTACTGGACTCAATGAGTGCATACGCATACCGATTAGTCACGGGCACCAGATCTTTGTCGAGCATGGCCACGGCGGTAACATGGCCACAGAACTGGGCGTAGTGCTCGTGGGTAAGCGGGGAGCAGGTGTTCAGGAGAATGGCCAGGCCTGGAACACATGGAATACGTTAGATAAACAACTAGGAGTTAACTAAAGGTCAAGAGTGTCACCCAGGGGCTTCAAGGACTTGATGTGCGCCTTCCACTCGTGGTCGTCAAACTCCAGGCGAAAGGGGCAGTGTTGATCGTGCGTGAGGTCCAGTACTTCCGCCACTATGCCCCGCTCCTTGTGATCCTCATCCACATCCGGCACATCGTCGCTGTCGCTCTGCGAGGACGACTGACTGCCCGCCCCATCCTCTCGCGTCTCCTCGTCTGCGTTGTGCAGGAAGAATACTTTCTCGGCGGTGGGATTGGGCCACGACAGGATGCCCTTCTTGTCCACGCAGCAGAGCGCCGAAATGGAGCCCAGCACTTGCACGAGATTGGCAGAGCGCGGCAGGAGTTCACTGTCCCCCCGCCACAGCTGCATCCAGAAGCGGAGCACGTTCGAACGAAGCATCGACACAGTCTGGTAGTCGTACGATGGCGTGTCCAGGTCCTCCTCGAACGATTTGCTTGTACTCTTCTCCAGGGCAGCTTGCGGCGTTTTCAGGAAGCACTGCAGCCGCGCAATGCCCCACAGGTTCATGGATATCCACATGAGCGGAAAGATGAGCGGCAACAGGGGAATTATGGCTGCCGCCGGCGACTCGATGAGCACGAAGCGCCAGTTGTGCTTCTCGTCGGTGGGCAGGCCGTAGCCATGAAGTCGCAACAGCCCTGAGACGAGCGTAATAGACAGAGCTATAATGAAGCCCCACTGCTGAATGTACTTGGTCACCAACTGTCAACGCAAACAGAGATAAGAAGGGTTTTAGTTTCTTTCAGAGATCTCCTTACCAGATAGCGCTGCTGATTGTAGATGGTGGGCGGGCGCTTCAGGGAGTTCTTGAGGCAAACGCTCAGATTGTCCAGGTAGGGTGTGCTCTCCAAGCAGCAAACGAGGTCGGGCAGTGGGGGTCGGGCCACTGGCTTCACTGGGGGATCGCCATGGGGAGCGGCTCCGTAGATTTCATTGGCGGCAAAGAACTTGTTCGTCTCCAGTTCGTGACAGGGACCGGGTGAAATGTGACCCGGTCGCAGGGCTATGCAATCTCCGCGCACCAGCAGCGCCCAGGGAAGGTTGACGATTTTCCCGTCGCGGTAGGTCCACTGCAGGGAAACGCACGGCGACATGGGGTTGCTCAGGTGCGGATAGTTCGCCGGCCGCCACTCGTCGCTGAAGTGCTGCTCCGCCAAGCGCAGCTCCGCCATCGCATGTCGCGTCTTCCGGAAGATCTCCGTGCGTCGAAGGTTGTTCTCCCTGACCACCACGAACAAATCCAGCGACAGTATGGCCAGCAGGCACAAGGCAGGCCACAGCATGCCCGTGAGGAGTAGCGCTCCGCTGGCCAGCAAACTGGCCCCAATGGATGGCCAGCCAAGCGGACTGTCGTAGCGCTTCACAAACGCCGCCCGCAACTTTCGGTAGCAGCTGTGGAAGATAGTGGGGATTGCGATTTATCAGCACATATGCACCACTGGTTAGATTAACCTCCTCCTCCTCTCACCTCTCCGCGCCGCACTGCCGCTCGTGCTCCAGCAGCACTCGTTCAATCTCCTCATGCAGACGCCTCAGCGCAGCTCGTGTGCTGAGGCCGCGCTGGTGGTGCTCCTGGCTTTCCGGCTGCTTCGCTGCCATTGTTCCTCGACGTGCTCCTGCGGCTGCAGTTTGGGCATTCGCGTCCGCCTACAGCATAGCATTTACCAAGCTCTGCCTCTGTTTAGGTTTGGGTTCGCCGATCAAGTGTTCGCAACAGTTTTATACATACTGCGCGCGTCGGCGGAGAATGCGGTCTCACCAGGTGAGGGCTGCCAATTTAGCGGGTTTCTAGCCACATTTGTCTTTTGTTTTTCAACGTTAGGAAATTCCATAGATTTTTATTGTAATACTTTCGTACATATACAAAAATACAATATATATATATATATTTATTATATATTTATTTATTCTTTAACATATATTTATTTTGGCAAATTTCATAAATTTTGGCAAGAAAACAAACAAATTAAATGTTTACCCTACCTCAGTCTTGCAAAACTTTATTATTTTTTATTTAATTTAATTTTTTTGGTTAAGATAGATGTCCTGGTCCGTAAATGTAGCGAAGATCTTGGCTACGAGCCGGTCGTCTGCAAATGGGGCAGTCTGAACGTCCCGCCAGGTATGCTCGAATGCACGAGTCCCCAAAAAGATGGCCACATTCAAGACTGACGACCCGATGACCACCACTGGCTTCCCAGGCCTCCAAGCAAATGGTGCAGGTTATGGTGTCAAGGTTGTTCCTGTTGTTGTTGTTCAGGAGCTGCTCCTGCGCTTTTATTTTCTTAATATGTTTCCTCTTCTGGGATTTATGGGCCTTCAGCTTTTGTTCCTTTTGGGAAATGATGGTTCGCATTAAAGAGATCTGCTCCGTCTGTTTTCTCATTTCATCAAGACCACTGACCAACTGGCGGCGCAGTTCTTCGTTTTGCTGGTTGAAATAACGGATGATCAGTTGCATTGAACTAACCTGGTCCTCCAGATGTAGATGTTTCTGCTTTAGGGTTCCGAGGGTTTGTTGCTTTTGGGAAATGATGGTTTCCATTGACGAGTTTTGTTCCGTCAGATTATTTGTTTTCAGCCGATAAAAACGTTTCTTTTCATTAAGATCCTCGAGCAATTCGCGGTTATGGTCATTTTTCTGTTTTAACTCCAAAATGATCACCTGCATTGACCGAATCTGCTCCTCAAGCGCATCTTCCTTTTTTCTGTGTTTTTTTAAGACCAGCAGCCACCAATAGAGCAGGCCTGTAGCAACTACTACGACCAATAGGTTGCCCGCCAGATTGTTGACTACGGTGCCAGTCTTGTCAATGCTGTTTTCCACACTCTTTACCTGATATTTGAGCCCATCCCGCTCCAAAATAATCTCTTGGTTTTTTTGCAGCAGCTTTTCATTGTCGATCAGCAGATTTTTGACTACGGTGCCAGTCATGTCAATGCTATTTTCCAGACTCTTTACCTGATCTTTGAGCCCATCCCGCTCCAACTTGACCTCTTGATTTTCATGCTCCAAACTTCTTACCTGGTCTTTGAGCCTATCCCGCTCCAACTTAAGCTCGTGAACCAAAGACAAGATGAGCAGCAGGCAGAGTGCGGTGCACAGCCAGCGCCAATAAGGCGCGATCAGGATCTTCAGATGTCTGATCGTAGTGTGAACCATCCTGGCCACATAATTACTGTTAATAAATACACCCAGCTATACTTTTGTGTTCCGGCAGATCAAATCACATAGTACGACCTTCCTAGAGCTGACAAAACGTCGATCACAATATCGATAGTATCGAAGAGAATACAGAAACGACAGTTATTTTTTTACTTACTATTTATTATTTAAATACTAGGAACTGTAAGATAAAAAAAGGTTTCTTGGAAAGTTCTAAACGAAAGATCGTAAGAAATTAAAATAAAAAAAAGCGTTATAGTTCCCCGACTATAGATAATAAATACAGGGAATTTTTATAATTTCTTGGGCATTTGTGTTTTGTGGGCATATAGTACAAAGTGAAGATTTCATTACATTATTTGGGAAGCAACTCTTAAACCAAAATAATTTTATTGCTTATTTATTGACATAACACAAAAGTAAAAATAACGCTTGCGTTGCACTTTGCTAAACTGGAAACAATTTCATGAGAACTCAAAATGTAAACAAAGACCCAACATTCTTTCTTGAGTGGCATTCAATGCCTGAGTCCATTTATATATGTAGCAAAAACGTAACAAAATGATTTTAAGAGGCACATAATTCAAATATCTCTTAATGCATAAGGCGTATCCTAGCCAACCAAATTGTTGGGCAGGACGTGTCGACCGAAGATATAGCGAAGATCGTGGCTTTGGGCTGGCTGTCTGCAAATCGGGCACTCGTAGCTTCGGGTCAGGTAGGCTCTAATGCACGAGTCCCCAAATAGGTGTCCACATCGCAGAGAGACGACCCGATGGTTGCCGCTTCCATCCCAGGCCTCCAGGCAAATGGAGCACGTGATGCTCTCCTGGCTGTTCTCCTCCAGACTCTGCTTCTGCGCCTCCAGTTGCTGCAGATGCACCCGTTCCTGCGATTCCAGGTCGCTGAGCAGTTGGCGGCGCATTTCTTCCTTCTGGAAAATCTGCTGCTCCGACTCCGAAATGATCACCTGCATTGACCGGATCTGCTCCTCCAGTTTTCCCACGACACCTTTGAATTTGGCCTCCTGCTCCTCCAGTTGCAACACCATGCCATCACGTTCAATCTGGAGCTGCTCCTTCTGTGAATTGGCGAACTGAAAGTCGTACGTCACCTTTTCAATAGCTTTCTGAAGCTCCTGGTTGTCCTCGTTGCCGTCCCTGAGCTGCTGCATTAGCTGATTCCGCTCCAGGGTGAGCTTTTGCTTCTGGGAATCCATGGAGAGCAGCTGCATTTGCAGATCCGTATTGTCCACATCAGTCTCCTGGCAATAGAGTTTACTCCACTGCAGTAACCACTCAACTTGCTCCGCATCGAAGGCGTCATTAAGGTCCACGGAGACGCACTCCAACGGCATCAGAAAGTTGGTTACAGCATTTGGATTATTCATGGCCAAGTTATTTTTCTTCCTTTATAAATAATGTGATTCCCTTAGTTCAATTTCCAGGCTTTTTGTAAATTCTTCGCAAAAAGGGTTGTCAAGCGGTTAAAAAGAGCACAGAGTCCTAGAAATCGAAACAGCTTGACAGCTCTATTTGTATCATATATTAAGATTTAGGGTATTCTTTATCTAGGGAGAGTCGAATTGAATAATTAAAATGTTTATAGAAAAACCTTTCAAATAATTGGGTTAGAAAATGCACAGGGTGGTTATTACCAAAAAGTTTAAATGGAAAACATTTGGATCATTCACTCAACTGCTTACATTTGTTATTCAGCTATCAACTTAATAGCATTGGGAATACAAAATATCAAGCGCTTACTACCAACTTTATGATAATTCCATAAGCCTTAAATAAGACTAAACTCAATAAAAAGTGTAATTAAAAATCAAATTTTGCGATCAAGTCGCGCGCAGTATGACCATTCGCCAATGAGTACGGTTCCAGGAAATTGATGTCAGTTTAGCGGGTTTCAAGCCACATTTGGCTTTTGTCTTTAAATATAAAGAAATTTAATCTTTTTTTAGATTTCACAGCATTTATGTTCAACAGGTCTTGTTTATTTGTCTTTAATTATCTTAGCATAATTATGTATATATATTTTTGTTTAAGTTCCATATAATTTGACGTGTAAACAAACAAGTAATATTGTCATTCTCTGCTTAGTAGCAAAACACAATACCGGAACCCTACTTTTTAGTCAGGTAAAATGTGTCGATCGTAGATATAGCGAAGATCTTGGGTATAATCAACCCTTCTGCAAATTGGGCAGTCCGAACGTCCCATCAGGTATGCTCGGATGCACGAGTCCCCAAAAAGATGGCCACATTTCAGAGAGACGACCCGATGACCACCACTTTCTTCCCAAACCACCAAGCAAATGGAGCAGGTTATGCTGTCCAGGTTGCTGTTGTTCTTCCTCAAACGCCTCTCCTGCGCAATCATTTCCTGTAGATGTCTCCGCTCCTGGGCCTTAAGGGTCCGGTTCTCCTCTTCAAGCTCATCTACGCGGTTCTTTTTTCGGCGCAGCAGGAACACAGCAGCAGCAACAAAGCAGAAGCAAAACACTCCCGCGACTATGACCAATTTGGTTGCTTGTTCTATAAGCCTATTCCTCTCCAACGTGAGCTGTTGATTTTCGTATACCAGTGTCGAGATGAACACCAGCACTGCGATCAGGACTACACTTATCACGATCATAGTGAGATCCCTGGCAACAAAGAACACTCAATACGATTCTCCTGATCTCCACCAGCTCAGAATTTTCATAAAGCTGTCGATCACACTATCGATAGTATCGGAGAGAAAACAGCATTGTCTGAGCCTTCTTAGATTTGTTATGATTCTTAACCAAAGGACTTGAATAATTAAAAAATAAATAAAATAACACAACATAAATTAAAATAAACTATTTAAAAATTCATAAAAAATTTAAATATACAATAAATAAAAATCAAATTTTAGCGGTTTCTATCGATAGTCGAGCGGCTGCGGATTAATGAGGACACCACGAACGGTCACACCAAATATGTGTTAGCTTGCGTATTTACCAATTTTGTCGATGTAAACGTTTATTTAGCAGATAATAACGAAGACAATGGACTCCAAGCTAGATGTGAGTAACAAGCGTGGCCAGCTACACAGTCTTTACAAGTACCATGTGCCCCGCAGATGTTCGAGGACGTGAACACGTCGCCGTCGTTGGAGGGCGACATGTCCATTCCGGGCAAAAGAACCACCACAGCAACTTCTCCGAGTGGAGTGCCTGATTACAACACCCTGGACGAACCCATCCGAGAGACGGTGCTGCGGGACATTCGCGCCGTCGGCATTAAGTTCTACCATGTGCTGTACCCCAAGGAGAAGTCCAGTCTGCTCCGCGATTGTGCGTCACCACCTGCGTTCCGTACTGCAGTCGTAAGCAGTTTGCTAATGATGTTTGCTCACCTTTCAGGGGATTTGTGGGGACCGCTGGTGCTCTGCACGTTCATGGCCACCATACTGCAGGGCTCCTCCTCCGCCGACAGCATGTCCGACAACGGGCCGGAGTTCGCCCAGGTCTTCGTCATCGTCTGGATTGGAGCGGCCATAGTCACACTCAACTCCAAGCTGCTGGGCGGCAATATGTGAGCAAAAGCCTATTCTAGCACACTCAAACAGTTGGCTAAATGTTCTTCTTCCACATCCCCACCAGCTCATTCTTCCAGTCTGTGTGCGTGCTGGGCTACTGCCTCACGCCTGTGGCCATTTCCCTTATTGTGTGCCGGGTTATTCTGCTGGCCGAAAAGACACGCTTGCTCTTCTTTCTGCGCTTTGTGACCACCACCATGGGCTTTGCCTGGGCCACCTACGGTAACTGGGACCACCCACTAGAACCCGTAGACAAGTAAACTAACATGACTTTTCTCCCAGCTTCCTTCATATTCCTGGGCCAGAGCCAGCCGCCCCACCGCAAGCCCCTTGCCGTCTACCCCATCTTCCTGTTCTTTTTCGTCATCTCGTGGCTGGTCTTGTCCCACAATTAGATGAATTCGTGACGCTCCGCTTAGTGATTAGTGATTAGGTTGAAAAGAAAACAGCACGTTCCATAGCGTAACCAAAAAAAAATTTGAAATCAATTGTACATTTCTTTAAGCTACGATTTCGTTTTCTTTATTCTTAAAATCTTACAAGTTATCTGAGTTACGAGGATGCGTTTGCTTCCGAGGATTACACCTCCAGATTGTTTGCCGACGAGGCCACCTCCAGGGACATCTGCATCTGGACACCATCGCCCTTGGTGGGCCTGTAGGTCAGCGAGTTGGCGCGTGCCTTGCGTCCCATGAAGTGCCGTTCCACCCACTTGAGCAGCGTGTACACGGAGTCTGTAGAGGGCAGTCGGTGATCCGCCGCGGTCTTTACGATGTCCGACGAGGTCACACGGAATGTGCGCGCCATTCCCTTGAGGGCCTGAATACAAAGAGAGAGTATCAATAAGTACACCCTCAACCCAGTCGAAAAGACTCGCTTAGAGATTACTTACCACCATGGCGTCCTCGTCTGTCAGATCGTCGCCAACATAGATAATCTTGATGCGTTCGTTCCAGTCCACGCCGAAGGAAGTGCGCAGGATGTAGATCGAGGCACGACCCTTGTTCCACTGCACCGGCGGACGAGCTTCCAGGGCGCAGTGCGCCTCCGTTGCCTTAAAGCCGTACTTCTCGATCAAGCCGCGTGCCTTGTCCACCATGGCGCCCCTCAGGTGATTGGGTGTCTCGCGGTAGTGGAACGTCAGCAGAGCCCCCTTGTTCTCCACCCAGGCGCCATCACGGCAAACGGAGTCCTGCAGCGCCTTTAGCAGGTCACTGACCTTCTTCTCGTACTCGATGGGCATGGGATGCACAAACTTGCTGCCGTCCGGATGGAGAATCTCCAAACCATGGTTACCCGCATATGTTATGCCCTCAATGCCGACCATCTTCTTCACATTGTCCACGTTGCGGCCCGATATGACGGCCACATAGACGTCCGAGTGGTTGGACAGCTTGTACAGCACATTCTTGATCTCCGGCGAGAGCGTGGCCAGATCCGGGTGAGGGGCAATGGGCGCCAGGGTTCCATCGTAGTCCAGGAGCAGGGCCAGCTTGTGGTTATAGCCGATGTATCTGAGGGATACAAAAAAAGGATACTTAAGAATAACCCTATGATGTAAAGAGAGTTGTCTACCCACTTGAGTAAGTAGTCATCGAAGTCGTCCACGGAGACAGGCTGCATTATGGTTGTGCCCACATCGTCCATTTCCAGTGCTCCCACCGCCTTCAGGAAGCAGCGCATCCAGTGGCTTACATCGCACTCGGCCTCCCGCCGGCGGAGACGCGCCATTCGGAGGACGCGCTCGTCCTCGGGCATGGTCAGCGCCCGGTGGATAACCTCGGCGGCCTCGTTCACCTCGTACGGATTGCAGAGCAGCGCCTCGTGCATCATCTCGCCGGCTCCTGCGAACGGTGAGATGACCAGGACGCCGGGAACCTCGTTGATCTGGCAGGCCACGAACTCCTTGGCTACCAGGTTCATGCCGTCCCGGAGGGGAGTGACCAGGCAAACAGCCGCATCCCTGTACAGCGCCGCCAACTCGTCCTGGCTCACATAGTCGTAGATGTAGCGGATGGGGGCCCAGTTGGCGGTGGTAAAGCGACCGTTGATGCGGCCCACCAGCTGGTCCACCTCCTCCTTCAACTCCCGGTACTCCTTCACGTCCGTTCGCGAGGGCACCGAGATCTGCAGCAGACTCACCTTCTCCTTGTGCTGCGGATACTTCAGCAGCAGCGCCTCGAAGGCCATCAGGCGATGGACGAGGCCCTTGGTGTAGTCCAGTCGGTCCACTCCCAAGATGATCTGCATCTTGGACGTCTTCAGCACTTTGGGTGCGGTCGTGGCCAGGTTGACGAAGCGCTCGTAGGGAATTCCAATGGGCAGCGGACGGACGCGCACTGTGCGTCCGCCATGCTCCACCAGCAGATTGTTCCTGTCCACGCGGCAGCCGAGATTACGCTGGCAGCAGTCCACGAAGTTAAGGCAATAGTCCTGGATATGGAAACCCACCAGGTCGCACCCCAACATGCCCTAAACGCAACAGGGAAAGGGAGTTATTGCAAAGAAACTTCAGAGGTATTCAGAAAAACGAAAGGTAAGATGAATCCGATGATTCCAAATTCTTTTTAAAGATTATGTCTTATAATTTCAAACACGATTTAATTTACAGGACTTTTTTTCTTTTAAGAAAACCCCTCACGCTCGAACCCAAGCTCACCTGCAAGATTTCATCGGACCAGGGCAGCAGACGGAAGATGTCCCACGGCGGGAAGGGGATGTGCAGGAAGAAGGCCAGCCGGCAGGGCAGGTTCTTCTCCTCGGCGTGCTCCCTCACCCAGTTGGCGGCCAGCATGAGATGGTAGTCGTGGATCCACACGATGGGCGGACTCTTGTCGCTGCCCTCGTTCTTGGCCAGGCACTTCTCCAGCGCCTCGATGGTGCGCACGGCGAAGTGCTTGTTCACGGTCACGTAGTCCTTCCAATGTTCGCCTCCGAAGTTGGCCCTTCCTGGCATCGAGTGGAACAGCGGCCAGAAGATCTTGTTGCAGCAGCCATTGTAGTAGCTGTCGAAGATCTTAGAGTCGATGTTCACGGACACCACCTGGTCGGACTTCAAGCCAGCGGTGGGCGTCTGGTCGGTGGGATTGGACTCGGGAATGGCCTCGTTGGGATCCTTCAGATGGATACCCGACCAGCCGACCCAAAGACCCCTTCCCTTGATCACCACCGGACAGACGGCGGTTACAAGGCCACCAGCGCTGAAAAACAAAGGAAATATAAGTATTGTTATGTTTTTCATGGTAGTTTTTCGTAGAAATTATCATTATGTAACATAATGGAACCGCTTTTGAAATCTCTTGTTAAGATTTTCATTTGTAAGATTCTCATTTAACAAAATTGGTAAGGATAAAATAGAAGATAATATTTAATTTTTGCTTAACCGAGTTGTGTTGAATTTAAAAAAACTTTAAATGAAGAGGAAAAGTTAATTTTTTCCTAATAAATCAAGGTGTAAAGAGTTGAACTTTTTATAAACTTTACTAGTGTAATATTATAAAATTTGACACCCTAAAACCCATTTGAAAATATCGAAAAAATCGGTAGAAACAGTCTAGCCTAGTTTAAAAGATGCTCGAACTTTGATCGAATACAAGATCCTTGAGCTTCAAGGTGCTTTTTTCTTCTCCAGTTGATTCAAGACGTAATGAGGTGTACTAAAAGCACTGGACCGGACGGAATGCTCTCGTGTGTGTGTTGGTGAAGACCCAGCCCATTTTGTGCAGAGTGCATGACACCCGGGCGCTGATAAGATGGCCATTAAAGCGGCGATTGTAAACAAGCTGTGGACTCGGCTCCGGTCCGTCCCACCCGGAGACAATCTGGAAGAGCGGTGGCCCAAAGAAAACTCGTTCCTGGCATAGGTCGGGAGGCTCAACACGGCTCCAGCGCGAACCCCATTCACGTGACTCCACTTTTTCAGTGTCAGGTTCAGGTTCCACTAGCCAGCAGCAGCCTTGCTTCGACGCCTCCAGTATTGACCCTTTTCCAGACACTTGGAAGGGTCAAAAACGCGTAACAAACCTTGCTGATAAGGCCCGCCATTATTGTTGAATTTGTTTTCTAAACCCAAAGCCCAGACTCCCAGCGTCTGTGTGCTCCTCCCCCTCTGTGTGGTTTTGCACTGATAAGGTTGACAACCCAGCGGAGATCGAGATGAACCGAAGCATAGGTATAGCACACAATTGGATCGGGGCTCGGATCGGGAGTTGGGGGATGTTGGTTGCTTATCGTCAATGCAAATTGTGGGCTGGAGGATCGAATCGATCTGGGTTACATGAAGACTCTTGGAAGTGCGAAGAACACGGAGCTTTGGCTGCCTAATTCCCTCACATTGATAAGGGTGCCTCCGGGAAGGTCTTATCATTTGATTTTCCATGATTATTTAAAACTTTCCTTTGTTCAAAACAGATGTATTTTATAATTTGATTTGGCACCATTAACGGATTAGATTAATTTAGGAATTAGGGCTCTGTTTTGTAGGTACAGGAATGAGGTTTTCTAAACACCTTTGTTTTTCGGGTTATTTTGAGATACTTTTTTGAAGTTTTGGTTTTACTTTATTCAACCTTTAAATCTGCTTTCTTTTTAAAGGATGTTTAAGTTAAGCTTTAACTTACTAGTTTTGTTTTAAACAAATAGTTTTACGTAATATTTACTTAATTAAGTTTACGTGTTTAGAAAATGTTTCAACTTATTGCAACTTTCAGCATTAAAACAGATTATATAAGACACGAATTTAAATTTGTTTTCACATACACATCTTTGTTTCGTTTTAACCCTTCTAGAATTTAGAACAAATACCACTCACCTGGCCCTGCGTTCCAGCTCCTGGGTCTTAGGGTCCCTGATGAGCACAAAAGGCAGACGATTCGAAACCACGATGAGACTCGCCTTGGTGGAGGGCTCACCCGCATTGGTCACAATGATCTCCGTGTCGGGCATTGTGATCTTTGGTAGCTATAGAGCTATGGAGTTGAAGTAGCTGCGCTTGGACTGGTACAAAATTTTTCTCTGGGAGGATGCAGTCGATCTTAGCACATAATTTTTGGCATGAACCGATGCGAATGCTCGCGGATGTGGAGGTTAGACACCTGTCTGCGCTGAAACCAGGCTTATCACTGAGCCACCGCTGTCTTCCCAAGGGAATCCAAATTGGAATTCGTGCGCTGATCGATGACTGAAGATTCAAGAGCAACTGGCCGAGCCCAAGTCGCTGGCCGTCTTCTTATCACTTCTGCTCAGATGCAATTCTACGTGAATGAGTGAGTGAGTGAGGCTGGGAAATCGGATCAGTTTTCCTGGCTGTTGGGAGTTTGTTGGGTTTGTTGGTCGCGAGAGCCAGCAGCTCCGTACCCTGCCGAAAATAGACGAGCACTAAGCCAACTACCCGCTCAAGTCGCACTTTTCTGCTAAAATTTAATGCGCCTCCATCCCCCCTCCATGCTCTTGGGTTCCACAGTCCACTCTCCGGCTTATCAGAAGATCGTCCAGCTTCTGTTCTCCCGCTGATTACACGTTCTTACGTATGGGTATGGGTGTGTGTTCAACCTGACGGAGCTGTTGCTCCTGTTCTGTTCTGGTGACACCTTTTGGGACACACGGACACCGTCGTCATCCTTGAAAGGGGTGGAGGTCACGGTGGGCTGGCTGGGTGATCTTTCGGAGCCACGCAGCTAGTTTTCTAGAATTAACTGGCCCCGCCTGGTATTATCAGCTCGGGAACATTTCACGGTTGTTGTCTCTCGATGCGATAAGTCAACAAATCGATGCTGTTGTTTACGCTCCGGCTCTGCTCTGCCTTATAAAGAACATCCCAATTGTACACAGAAGATTTCAATAATTTCTATTTTCGGTACTCCCTATCGAAGTGCGAAGCTGTCTGCAAACTGCATCTACTTTCTTTCGAATCTAACCTTGTGGTGACCCCGCCGTTTCTTGGGTTTATCACCTGGAGAATTTGTAGTTTTATTTGGGAAAGATACACGACTGATAAGAGTTACATGGCTATTAAGTGGGTTTTAGTCTCGCTGGGATTATCAACGGAGTGGTGCAAGGGATATAGTATATACCTAGTAATATGGAAAACTTGGCTGAACTTGAACGCTTGATCATGTTTGGCATTCATGCGCTTATCACGATGCCCGGCTGGCGTTTTACGTGATTGGAGGTTGATAGTTGCCTTAGCCGGGATCTGCAATAACAGTTTCGCATCGGGAGCACAAATTAGTCAGCTCCTCCGCTGGGCCATTAGTCGTCGCAGTGGTGCAGCGATGCGATCCGGCCCCGATAACCCCCCAGATTACTGGGGTCTCTGTTGTTACGTTGGCATATTTATAGTTGCAGGCTATTAAGCCGCAGACGTCCATAGTTTGACGTGATTAAACTGACGCAGAGCCTCCTCCATTTGGTTTTTGTGATGCAAGCAAATAAATCCATTTGTAACGGTCGATAGGCTAGCGGGGCTGCCAACCTGCTCAACCGATAGGTAGAGATCATTGCCATCACTAGCCCAGAGTGTGACCGTTTGTTTTCGCATTTGTTTATGTTTTTCGGCGCAGCAATGGATCCTGCAATTATTGAATTTATTGGCGAGAAGTGCATGATCAGCATAATACCGAACTTCTCCAACGAGCCCCTGCACCTCATCTACGGCTCCGTCGGCCCTTTCCGGGCTGGCTTTCCGGTCTTCGTGCCCCTGTGGATGGCGACGCATCTGCGCAAGCAGCAAAAGTGCAGGATCGTGCCGCCAGAATGGATGGACATGGATATACTGGAGGAAATCAAGGAGGAGGAAAAGCGGTCAAAGTGTGTATGAAATGTCTTTAGATCTTTAAGGCAACAATTTATTCCCTGGCCATTCGTAGATTCTTCACCAAAATGCCCTGCGAGCATTACATGGTGGTGGCCCAGTTGGTCATGAGCACTGCTCCCGATGATGTGCCGCGCTGCGAGGAGCTGCGCACCGTGATCAAGGACATCTTCGACATACGGGAGTCCAAGCTGCGCACCTCGATCGACGCCTTCATCAAAGGCGAGGGCACCTACGCGAAGCTGGACAACCTGACGCTGCTGGAGATCCACAGCGTGCGTCCCATTCTGCCCTACTCCCTGGACCACATAGCCCGCTACCAGCGCACTGCCACCGCCTCCCAGAGGGACACCTCCATGCTGAGTGCCTCCATGGCGGGATCCAGTTCGGTTCCCACCAGCAACTCCCTCTTTTCTCAGTAAGGGAGACTTACTAACTAGGTTTACAGTTGAAACGAAGGATGAATATAAATGTATGTAACAATTTATTGGTGGCTTTTATTTTATTTACTGTTTTTTTAAGTTGATTTAAGGCAATCTGTATTCCAGTTCCATATTTAAGGAATGATAATATTAATAATCAAATATTAAAATTGTTATTTCCAAGTGAAGAAGCTTAAACACTATGTTAAAAAAATATTGTATTTATGATAAGGAAATTTAAATTCCGATTACTTTCCCTATCGCTTATCGTCTTAAAAAAAGTTTAACAGCTGGCACAAATTTGCATTCATCCCTGGTTGCCCGACGAAGAAAAAATAACAAAAACTTTTTTATACATTAAAACCGAAATAAACGAAATGAGCGAAGCTGCTGCTGTGGGTGCAGAGGCAGACGGATCCGGAGGCGAGAGAATGGTGGCCAACAACAAGATCCACTTCTCCAAGGAGGTGAAGCAGGTCATCGACAAGGTGAGCCGACGGCAGGGGAACATATTGCAATTTTTACCACCCACCCGGATTCCCATTGAAGGTGCTCAAAACGGACGACCCCATGGATGCGCCGGACTTCAACACCGTGGACTACATCAACCAGCTGTTCCCCAACGAGCAGTCGCTGGTGGGCATCGACGAGACGATCCAGAAGATGCAGTGCGAAGTGTCGCTGATTGACGACAACATCCGGTCGGTGGTGCGGGGCCAGACGAA
This sequence comes from Drosophila oshimai, assembly GCA_018150695.1. Lineage (NCBI taxonomy): Eukaryota > Metazoa > Arthropoda > Insecta > Diptera > Drosophilidae > Drosophila > Drosophila oshimai. The sequence continues at coordinate 1,962,217 of JAECWM010000252.1, read as the reverse complement.
CACTGGTCAGGATGGGCAGCTGGCGCTGTGCGAGGCCCAGAAGGTGATCAGCTCGCTTTTCAGCCACATCATAGACGTGAAGACGCGGGCTGAGCGCACCGAGGAGATGGTCAAGGAGATCACCAGGGATATCAAGCAGCTGGACTGCGCCAAGCGCAATCTTACCGCTGCGATCACCACACTGAACCACCTGCACATGCTAGTGGGCGGTATCGAGAGCCTGAACAAGCTGATAGAGCGGCGATCCTACGGAGAGATCCTCAATCCCCTGCAGGCCATCACCGAGGTGAACCAGCACTTCCAGCAGTTCTCAGACATCGAAGAAATTAAGGTGGGTTGAGATTCTACACAAAATCAGTGACTAAACAATGTTCTTCCCTTCAGAATCTCTCCCAGAGCGTGGACAAAATTCAGGTAACACTGGCGCAGCAAATTACGGAGGATTTCAAGGAGGCCTTTGCCGCCAAGCCCTCGGGACAAAACCAACACCGCTTGGGACTCAATCAGCTGGCCGACGCCTGCAAGGTGATGTCCGTGCTTGACCCCAAGGTGAAGAAGGAGCTGCTCAAATGGTTCATTGCCCAGCAGCTGGAGGAGTACACGCATCTGTTCCACGAGAATCAGGACATCGCTTGGCTGGACAAGATTGACAAGCGCTACGCCTGGCTCAAGCGGCATCTCCTGGACTTTGAGGACAAGTACGGCCCGGTGTTTCCCTTGGACTGGGAGGTCTCCGAGCGGATAACAGTGGAGTTCTGTCGGCAGACGCGTGAGCAGCTGGCACAGATCATGTCCAAGCGCACCAACGAGATCGATGTGAGGCTGCTTCTGTTCGCCATCAACAAGACGCAGGCCTTTGAGCAGCTGCTTTCCAAGCGCTTCACGGGAGTCACACTTGGAGCCAAGCCCACGGAGCAGGCGCGTGTGCTTACAGAGCCTTCGGGGACGGACGCTCCGGTAGGTGTAACCGTCTTTCACGACCAAATCGGACAGTGCTTCAAGTCGCACTTGGACATCTACATACGCAGCATCGACCGAAATCTCGCGGAGCTGATGGATAAGTTCGTGGAGATGTCTCGGGAGCCGTACAAGTTCGCCGAGGCCAAGACCACCGTGTACCCCAGCTCCGGGGATCTGTTTGTGTTCTACAAGAAGTGCATGGTGCAGTGCAACCAGCTGAGCAACGAGCAGCCTATGTACGACCTCGCCCTGGTGTTCAAGAAATATCTGCGGGAGTACGCCTCCAAGGTGCTTGAGGGCAGCACGCCCAAGCTGGTGCCAGTTACCACGAGCAGCTCAATCGGCAAGAGCGTCTCTATGCTCACTCGCGACATGCAAAACTTGTCCACTGCAGCTGGTCAGGTGTTCCACAACTTCCTCAAGGAAGGCGACACGCAGCGTTTTTCACGAGATGACCTGGTGCGCATTTGCTGCGTCCTGACCACTGGTGAGTACTGTCTGGAGACCGTTCAGCAGCTGGAGGATAAACTGAAAGAGAAGGTGACATCGGCCTATGTGAGCAAGATTGACATGAGCGAGGAGAAGGACGTGTTTCACCGGTAAGTGGAATTTAAAATTTAGAAACAGAGGGTCGTTAACAAGATTTTATTACCCTGACAGCATCATATCCAACTGCATCCAGCTCCTGGTCCAGGATCTGGAGGCCGGCTGTGAAGCCTCTCTGCAAGCGATGTCCAAGGTGCAGTGGCAGCACATAAACAACGTGGGCGACCAGAGTGCCTTCATTAGCAGCATCTGTGGCAATTTTAAGCAGACGGTACCCACCATCCGGGACACGCTGGCCAGCTCGCGCAAGTACTTCACGCAGTTCTGCCACCGCTTCGTGGCCGCCTTCATCCCGAAGTTCATCAACGTGCTGTACCGCTGTAAACTCACCCTCTCCGATGGCTCCAATAATGTGCTGGGCTGCGAGCAGCTTCTGCTGGACACCCACTCGCTGAAGACTGCTCTCCTGGAGCTACCTTCGGTGGGATCGAGCGTGAACCGCAAGGCGCCCACCAGCTACACCAAGGTGGTGGTCAAGGACATGACGCGCGCCGAGATGATCATTAAGGTGGTGATGACTCCGGTTCAGCCGCCGGCGCACTTTACGCAGCAGGTGCTGAAACTGCTGCCCGACATCACCATTGCCGAGTATCAAAAGATTCTGGACATGAAGGCAGTCAAGCGGGTGGATCAGCTGCAGTTGATCGATCTTTTCAAGCACACGGCTTCAGCAGCGGCGGTAAGCGGCCTTATAGAGCCGACAACTGTAAATGAAGAGACCCAAGGCACGGAGCCAGCAGGCGAATCCTTTAGGACCACTGACGATGCCGATCCCTCGACGGGAACAGCTGAATCCAGCAACACCACAGCTACAACGACGACTACTGCATCTTCCTCCACTCCCAAGCGAGCCTTCATATTCAGCGTGGGCAGCTTCACGGGCAGCGCAGACAAGAACGCCGACGGCAGTTCGCAAACGGGAATCCGGAAGCTGGAGAGTCTTCTGAAGAAGCGGTTTCCCTAGTCTACAGTCATATAATCTTCTTCTGACATCATTCCATTTAATTCGCCCTATCTGGACTATATTATTTAACGATTATGTGCTTAATTTATTGAGCCCCTTTTCTTTAAACGGAGTAATTCGGGGGTGCCACAGAAACCGTTCCAACCGAAGTGGGTTGGAATTTACATAGAGAAGGGGTTGACATACGGTTTGAATTTGGTTGGAACGGTTTCTGTGGCACCCCCGATTATGTTTTTTTAGAGACGAATGACACTTTAGTTTTGTAGCTTAGTTTTATGTTATTTGCAATCCATCCAAGAATGTATTAACAAAATGTTATTTCAATAAAAGTTTTATGTTTAACACAGAGTAAAACCCCACAATTGAAATAAAAAATTAGCTCAGAACTGAAAATTTTTTTACACAAAGTTTAGGCTCTGTGTAACGATCTTCAGGGTGTTCTACTATACAAAGGCCATTCCAAATGCATCAGCTCCACGGCGACACATCACATTTCTCCTGCTTAACTTATGATCCAAGTCTTCCTGTTTTCAAGATATTTTGACTTAAGGGTGTTTGTGAAACTGAAAGTCTTTTAAGACAATCTGGCTCTTTGAAATCGCAGTTCATAGTTTGTTTTAACACTAAAGCACTCAAACAGAAAAGCCAAACACTACTACCAATATTTTGAAATTTTATTTATTTATGCATAGCTTTTTAAAATTTTGATAACATTCAATGGATAAAGATTGCTATTTCTTGCGCAATCGCTGTTCGTAGAAGACCGTTCAAGTGTACCCACTGTTCGAAGAAATTTCGCCTTAAGAGACACTTCCGACCGCGCAGAGGCCTTATCCTATGTGCGATAGGAAGTGTCGCTCAAGGCAAAATTTCTTGGAGCAGTGGATACACTTGAGCGATCCTGTGCGCTCGAGTTGTGGAGCTGCCGTCATTATCCTGTGTGCGTTCGGAAGAGAGTCTTTCCATTACTTTGTTGGTATCAGCTAATTGTAATCAGTTTAATCGCAGCATCCTTATTCGGTGTTTGAGCTGCAGACTCCAGTGAAATCGGTTTTCGTAGAAGACCGTTCAAGTGTACCCACTGTTCGAAGAAATTTCGCCTTAAGAGACACTTCCGACCGCCCAGAGGCCTTATCCTATGTGCGATAGGAAGTGTCGCTCAAGGCAAAATTTCTTGGAACAGTGGATACACTTGAGCGACCTTGTGCGCACGAGAAGTCGCCGAATCAATGCCATAATCCTGTGTGAGTTCGGATGAGCGTCTCAGCGCAACACGTGGTTCCTCCAGTAAGTACGTATGTTTAAAATGAAATAAAGTGAGCATTCTTCGGGTAAGGCGGGAACATAAATGCTTAACTCTGTGGACTTTGACTGCCCACGTAGACTGTACATACTTTCTTCATTGCCCCTAAAATAAAATTAACAAAGCTATAACTTAATAAAGCACATTAAATATATTTACTTACAATTATATATTAGTGGGCTTAAGCCCCCAGCGGAGCACAATTTTTTTCAACCAAGAAATGCGAAGAATAGATGTAAAAGAACTTAGAGATACATTTTCCCTTCCACTATTTTCATTCACACGTTTTTCTAGAGCTGGAAGAAAGATCGATGTTATATCGATAGATCAATGTTTTTTAATTTGAAAAAAACATCGATGTATTTAAAAAAAAGGAATGGTATTCTTTATTTACTTGGTTAAGATTTTTAAAGTTCGAATTAATACCAATATTTAGTTTCTGTATGCTGTGCAGAATTTTTTAATTTAATTCCTGATTTTTCAAACATTTTAATTAAAAATGTTAAAATATTTATAAAAAATAATATTTAAAAACTTATCAAATTTTGATTTGTCAAGCCGATAGACTAAAGATCAAACAAATTGTTAAATGCGGTAATCCACCACTTTATTTTAATAAATATAAGTTAATCAAAGACGTTTAATTTAAGTGATGACCGGGTTTCATAAAATTTTAATATAAAAATTATTAAGTTTTTTCTAACGCCGATACTATCGCAATAGCTTTCCAACCATCGATGGGCCCTAAGCACCGATACTATCGATAGTACCATCGATAGTTTACCCAGCTCTAATCCCTAAATTTAACCTAGTTTTTTTTCTTAATTAATGTGAAAGAAAAAAGTTTAGTGATATAGACCGTTTAGATAAATTGTAACTTAAGTAAACCGACCAGATTGCGTTAAAGCAATCCAATCCCCCCAAGATGCGACCAGTATTTGCCTTCCTGCTGCTGGCGCTCCTCTGCTTTACGAGCACGAAATCTGAAAGTGATTTTGAGGAAGACGATAATGATGATTTCGCCGAATTCGACGATGGCAGCTTTTATGCAGAGCCCGCAGCAAAGAACGCGGAGGAATTTGCCGGCGGAGTGGGCTCCAGCCATGGCGAGGAACCCTCGGAGCCACGTAAGCCAGCACAAAGTGTGGAGAGCGACGAGGAGGATGGCCTGGTGGAGGATGACGACGAGTTTGAGCATTTCCAGGTAAACAAAGACAGGTGTTTAGTTCTCCAGGGCTAAGAACTTTGCTCAAATGTATAATTAACTGGATGAAATGTTTTATTCATCGGTTGTGGTTCAGTTTGCTTGGTTTGTGCTCCCTTCTTTATTGGATTGTATTAAAGTTTAGATAGAAGTTGCAATAAAAATTAAAAATAACCATTTACTTAATAAATAGGGGTTAACAACTTTCACCATGTGTCAGAAAATATTTATTTAACTTTCTTTAGAGTATCCTTATATTTAAATTTGTCCAAACCAAAGTCCACGCTAGTCTGCAACAGTGATCAACATTTAAAGTTACTAAATTATGTAACCTAGATATCAGTTGGAGTTATAAAAGATTCATTGTCATCACATGTTTTTATTCATAACTTGAACTTCGAACTTCCTTACTCATAAAATTAACAATATTTCCAGGACGAGGAAGAGTTCGAGGGTTATGATGGCGGAGACTCCAAGGATCCGCCCATCGACCAGAAAGTGGAACCAAAGCTCAACATACCCAACATCCCGCTGCACTTCCGCACGCACTGGGACTCCTACTGGATGGAGATGCTCATGGTCGCTGGGTTGTTGGCCTACTTTGCCAACTTCTTTGCGGGAAAGACAAAGAATGCACGTTTAGCGCAACTCTGGTTCAGTACCCACAGAGCCCTGCTCGATGAGAACTTTGCGTTGGTCGGTGACGATGGCAAGGCGGAGAACGAGAATCCAGGACTGATCAAGGAGAGCGAGAGCCTGTACACTCTGTGGTGTTCCGGCAGGACCTGCTGCGAAGGCATGCTCGTTGAGCTGAAGATGATTAAGCGGCAGGATTTGGTCTCCTTGGTGGCAGGATTAATGCGCCCCCAGCTGGATCAGGCCCATATCAAAATTGAACTCACACGCAGCGTAATGGATGCATTTGTATTTGCAGTCGGAACGAAAAAGACCATTACCAAGGTTTTTAAGGAGTACACAGATCTGGTAAGAGCCACTACCTATATTTTATGCGTACTTCTATCTAACACCATGCCCCTTTCCTTGCAGAGCAAGTTCTGTAGTCTAGTCGGCAAGCCGGAGGATCGCTACTATGTACCCTCGGGCTTTGCAGTGCTCTCCGAAATCCCAGAGGCCACCTCCGCCATCCTGGAGCCACGCATTATCACCGCACTTAACAAGTACCAAAGCTATATCGATTACCTGCACATCTCGGACCAGTTTAGTGGGCCCATCCAGCAGGAGGAGAATGGAACCCTCAAGCAGCCCGAGACCAAGGCCGTGCTCCTCGCCGGCTTTAACCTGCCGAAGCACGCCCAGATGGAGACCATTAAGCCGTTGTTATTGTTGATCTTTTATTTAATGGAGCGCCTGAAGACTTACCGCATGTCCAAGGAGGTAAGTGTTATTGTTTCAATGGTAAATCATCCCTTAACTCACCGCTCATGTTACAGGGCAAAGCCAAGTCGGACAAGAATCGCCAGCGCGTGGAAGAGGAGTTCTTGAAGAGCACTCATGCCTCTCGCGCTGAGGCTGCCGCTCAGCGTCGCGAGGACAAGCGCAAGCAGGAGAAGGAGCGCATCCTGGCCGACGAGGACCCGGAGAAGCAGCGCCGTTGGGAGGCCAAGGAGCAGAAGCGTCAGGCCAAGCGGAATGCGCCCAAGATGAAGAGACTGGCCGTGAAGTCCCTGTAGATTTGTTTCCCGTGTGCCATTAGCCGCAAGGAGCGCTCCTCCTTAGCGCACACAAGACGACCATTTGTAGCTGTTCCTCTCAAATGCCAGAATAAAGCAATATCTATTTGTTTCCTATGGAGCGCCAAAACAAGAATCCCAATTGTTTTGTAATACAAAGAACTAAACTGTTCAAAAGCAGATAAGCAGCAATGAGATAATTAAAAGGGGCCAGATAAGTTTAATCCATACTAAGAGAATCACAATTGTTTTTAGTAACCGACTAAAAATGTGTGTAAAATAGATTTAATTTTTCTGTCATCATTTTGGAATGTTGAGTCAGACAGCGAATGGAGTTCTAAACTAAAATATAATGTACACACATTAGTTAAAATTTGAAGAGAGAAAATAGGTTAAAATATTTTTTATATTTAATTTGATGATAAGATTGTAGATTTATGTTTTAGATAACATTTTTTTCAAGGAAACTTATGGGGTAAGACAAAAAGTTTTGACCACTCGACAAAATGAAAGCGCTTATTGCAGATATTACACTTTTATAGCAAGGAATCATTTTAAAAATTGCTAAGTTAAGTAATATTATTCCACCCACTTTATTAGGGATCTGTAAGCCAAAAGAATACTAACATATTTAGTAGTGTGACTGAGATTTGGGCTAACAAACAAATTTAAATTGAGTTTTGGGAATGGTAATGCTTCACGAAAGAATAAAGACGTCTGATAGGTATTGAGTAGTCGATGATTCGGGGACTTGCCCCATTTAGCACTTGACAGGGAAGCAGTTCTCGTTGGACACATAGGCGATGTGGTTGCGCAGCGTTTTGATCTGTTTCTGGGCGGCATCGAAGCTATAGGACAGGGTGTTCAGTTGACCCTGCATCTCGCGGATCACAGCCTCCCGATCGTTGACGGACAGTGAGGCAGTTGCTCGGCACTGGGCCAACTCCTTCTCCAGCCGATTGATCTGCTCCTGCTGCTGGGACTTGATCAACTCTGCGCGTTCCTTGGTGCCAGCGATAATCTTGGCGGATTCGGTACGTAGAGTATCCAGATCGTCCTGGGTGGACTTGAGCTGTTCGCAGAAGAGATCCCGCTGTCGGAGAAGTTCCTCCAGCTCATTCCGAGATTGGGTGAGTTCCATTTGGCACTGGGCCAACTGTGGACGCACATCGACGTTGGGCTGGGTCTCCATCTGACCCTTGCAGGCCTTCAGTTCCTTGCAAACCACCACTAGCTTCGTCTGCATCTCGTCCTTCTCCTTGCAAATTTGTGCCAACTTCAGTTGCTCGTTTTCCAACAGCTTGGGAAAGTGGAGCAGCTCGTTGAGCTTCTCCTGGAACTTGGCCCGGATTTCCTTCACCTCCGTGTTGATCTGCTGCTCAATGCGCTTATTGCTCATGTTCAGTTTCTCCAGGGAGACGCATTGCTCCTCGACCTTCTGCTGGGCCAACAGGTACTTGTTGCGATAGTCCTCCAGCTGCTGCGACTGCTCCTTCATGATGCACTTGAACTCCAGCTGCTCCTCCTTCATTTCGTTGACCCGAGCTCGGAGGAGATTGAGCTCTGCGGCATCAGCGTCGTTATCGCCTCCTTTTGACGGGCAGGGACCGCAGATGCCCTTCATCCTAGAGGTTAAACAATGGGTACTTATTTAGTAGGACATGGGTTCAATATTTTCTTACCGCTTTTGCATCTCCTTCATCTGGCAGTCCTTGCGCTGGAACTCGGTCAGCAGCCTGGTGTAGTTCTCCTTCATCTTCTCGAACTGGTCGGCCTTGGTGTTCCGCTTCCCACCGCAGATGACCAGTGGATCGGGATCCTCGGGACAGGGGGCTCTTGGACACGGTCTAGAGCAAGGACCCATGTCCTCCTCCGTGTCATCGTCGCCCATGTGCATGGGACAGGGCTCCGGCGTGTTCTGGTTGCTCACCTCCTGCAGCAACTTCTTCACCGAGGACTGCATGCTGTGTATGCGTCTCTTCAGCTTCTCCATGGACTCGCACTTGGAGGCGGGTTGGGCCATGGGGCAAGGAGCCGGAGCCTGCCTTGGTTTCCTGCGTGGGCAGGGAGGAGCATCGCTGCTGCTGGTGCTGCTGCTGCTCTCCGGACAGGGAGGTGGACAGGGCGGTGGACAGGGCGGAGGACAGGGCTTGGAACAGGGTCCTGGACTGCAGACCGTCTTTTTTTTGCAGCTCATGATAGCGCAGGCAATCTCCTCAATCATTTTCTTGTCCTCCGGACAGGCACCCTTCATCTTCTGCATGGCCTTTTGCAGGGCACAGATCAGCTTGTCGTCCTGACCAGCGTCACCCCGCTGACCTCCACCGCAGACACTGGGACAGGAGCTGGGCTCGTCGCTGCAGGGATCCGTGGCACTGCCTCCTGGCGCACAAGGACCTATGCCACACATGTACGGCGAGAGGTTGTCCTCGTCCACGGTAGTGGTCATCGGCAGCTCCTTGTAGTGGCGATGCGAGCCAAAGTTCTGCAGCTCCACCGCCCTGTTCATCATGACGTGCAACTTGATGTTCTCCTGCTCCATGCAGATCCTCAGCCGCTTGATCTCCCTCAGCTCATTTCGCGTCTTGCAGGGCTTGGCGCACATGTCCATGATGTTGCTCTTGATGTCCTGGATGAGCTTGTTCTGACAGTCGATCTCCTTGATCAGCGCCAGGTACTCCATGTACATGCGCTTCTGGTCGGGATCGTCCGAGGATTCGCCCAGCATGGAGAAGAGGTCCACCTCGGGCCCCTCCTCCATCATCTGGTTCTCGCCCATGTAGTTGATTTCATCGTCCTCGTACTCGCCACCCTCATCCGTGTACTCCGTATTCTCAGCCATTGCGTTCTCAGTTTAGGTTACCAAAATTATTTATATCTTCTCAAATTCTAGAATTACTAACGATTTTATCCACTTTTATTCTGAGAAAAATTTAAAAATTTTGAAACACGTTGTTTTCTTCGTTAACGAATAAAATGAACTGAAAAGTCCACGGACGTTTGGCCTGGAAAGTTGACAACGGATTTGGAATAGCCTGCTCGGATTCTCGAAACACGAGTGAAAAATTTGGGATACTGGGTTAGGAAAAAGCTGATCTGTCCAGGCGGAATGGAACTTCCCGAGATATCTTAACCTTGGAGAAAGTTTTTAATTTAATTACTTTATTTTTATATTCACACATAAAAAATACTTATGGTTAAACCTTAAAGCTTTAAGAAGCTGTAAAAAATGTTGAAAATATTTTAAATCGCATAAACTTTTAGGTTTGGAAATTTTTTAAGACAATTTTTGGTGATCAAGTGATTTTTGTCGCTTAATTCGATTTCTCTTTGTTATATTTTATTTAAAAATAAGTGAATATTTTCGCACTTATTCAGAGTTTATATATTTTTATTTAAGTTCGTATTCACAGATAGAAGTACCATGTTGTTTTCCATCAATTTATTTTCGTAACGTCTCACGTAGAAATATACATATTTTTTTTGGGAAACGAATGTGTCATAACGTTTTGAAAAATTCTCTGTTGGCCAAAAGCAGTGCAAAAAATTAAAGAAAGTGCATTTAAAGACAAAAGCTAAATTTTCGTAGATGGTAAAGTCAGAAAAGGTGCCATCATAAGCCACAAAACATCTTCGGATTCCGTCCACAGAATCGAGTAGAAATCGAACATCACCAACGTAAGCAAATTCGGGAGGAAGTTTTCGAAGGAATAGTACACGTCACCTCAATGGGTCTGGATTTTATGCAGGATGAGAAGATCGAAGAATCGGACGATAAGAAGAACAGCTACGTCAGCTTTTCCCAGGACACAATTAGTGCCAGTAGTTTGGTCCTCAGGGACCACAGGGACAAACACCCAAAGAAGGGCAAGGACGATAGAGAGGTTAATCTTATCATGAGCGATGGAGAGCCGGAAGATTACCGTAAAAATCACGACAATGACAAAAGGTCAAAGGGTCCACCCAACTCGGAAGCTATGGGGAGCAAACTGAAGGAGGAACTCTGCAAGTACAAGCAGGAGCTCCAGGAGTATAATGAAACCACCAAGGATCTTGAGGAAAAGTATATGAAAATCAACTACGAGCTTTCCGAAATGCAGCAGAAACACCATCACTTGGTGTCCAGCAGGGGGGACAATTCGGAAATGGATATGGAAAGCGAGGCCGATCCTGATCCTGACAGATTCTATAGTTCCGCCAGCAGTGTGGCCTCGCAAGTAACGATCCGGAGGCGAAGTCCCTCAGATCTGCGGAGCAACACCAGTTTTATGACCGTTCTATCAGGTCAGACATCCTGTGACGATTTTACCCGGAAGAAGTACACATCTGGAGGTGGTAGCTACCACTCAAAGAATCACCAGAAGATTCTCAATAGCCGGGTTGTCGAAACTCTGGCCAACCGGCATGCCAAGCGAAGAAAGAGATCCTCGGACCTCGAGATTAGGGATAGGGAGCCTGCCTCCTTCAAGGACGTCTACAATGTGCTTAAGGATGTGATCAACACTTCACAGGTAAGAATTTGCTAACAAATAAAAAATAACATTATACATATATTGGTGGAACTTATATTTAAAAGTTTTTATTATTTTATGCTTTAATTTATAATTGGAAAACCCTAACTGATGTGATGTATCTTAGATCAATTATGATTTTCTTTGTCTTTCCCCAGGACCACAAGTACAAGCATGAACGGAATCGGGATCGGGATAGGGAGAGGAGTAGGGACCACGACCGGGACACGGGAGAGCTGAGTGAACTCCTCACCACTATTAAGAGCTTGAAGAGCGAGCAACAGCAATTCAGGACACAAATCCGGCAGCAACAGGACCGGATTGCGGAATACCACACGCGGTGTGTCAAGGCCCAGGACATCATGAGCACCCAAAAGCACGAGATTGACAAGCTGCATGTGAACAACAAGCAGCTGGAATCGAGCATCAGCCACGACATAGACAGCCTGCGCTCCAAGATAGACACCAAGCTGAAGAGTGTGGCCCATTTGCCCAAGAAGATGCGGGAGGAGCACACCAAGTACGAGAAGGTTATGCGGGAGAATTGCCTGCTGGCGGACAAGCTGCATGCCCTCCAGCAGGAAGCCATGCAGCTAAAGGTCAAGATAGATGAGCTGGGCCGAAGAAAGCAGGTAACCATCAACAGACTCAAGGCAGCCGAAAAGGATCTGAAGATCTTCAAGAACTACAATGCATCGTTGAAGGTGGAGAAGCGGAAGATGACCCAGGAACTGTCCACCATGAAGGAACAGTTGGAGCAACTGCAGGCGAGCAGTAAAAGGCAACTTTCCCGCCACCGCGAGCAGAGTGAACTGCAGCGCCGGGATCTGCAGAAAAAGATCTATGACCTGGAACTGAAGCTCAGTAGGAGCCAAAACTCCACCTCCAGTTTGATCCAGGAAAGGGATAGCCTGATAGCCGAACTCCAGACCCAACTGCACACCTTGGTCCACAACTTCGAGGTGTCGCAGAAACACATACGAGTCCTGCGGCGACACATTTACTCCATGACGAATCCGAGTGGTGCAGGCATCAGTAGTAACAATGGTAACACTCCTGGCATTGCCAACCTGCCGGGAAACTCCCAGCGACCCAGTCTGCTCCGGATAAATCAGATGACCCAAGGATCCAGCAGCGGACGACTCGGTAACCCACGAAAGATGATAGGCAAGATCTAGGGAAGACTTAGACCCGGCTTATCAGCTGTCCAGACAACTTGATAGTAAGGTTCTCAGAACTTGGACCATACCATCAAGTTGCCTGGACATTCTTTCCGACGTTATCGAGACACTGGTACTTTCACTTTTATGATCATGTAAACAAAACGCTTTTTTAAATACTCCAAAATTTATTGATTTTAATGGGTTGGGAGATACGATATTGGGATAGGGATATTTTGCTTGTATTTTATGATAGGATTTAAGTTAAATTTATTACCTTCAAACGATTCTCTCCACAAAAGTAACCTCTTTGTAGTTTTGAATAATTTTCCTATTCCCAAATTATACGGATCTCATGATCTCATTCCAAAACCTAAGTACGCAGCCAACAATAAGCGATCAAAATATGCAATGTAAACAATACTTTTCCAAGGAAATCCACTTGCCTACCAATTTGCGTTGTTCCACAGCTGATTCACAAAGTATATCGCTTCGATCGGGTGTTGTATATACATATATTAATATGTAAACAATTTTCACAGCCACTTTGGAGCGGGGGATTCTGTGCGAAAAGTGTTTTTGGAATCGGGTGGTTTTCATGGGTGGTTGTGGAGGAAAAGGGGCAGGGAACTGGGGCCGATGACAGCTGAAATAAAAAGAAAGAAGTGTGCAATCCGAAGAATAGGAAGCATTCTTCGGCAGAGGAATATTGAGAGAAGAGAACGAACGTCAGCAGGTCTAAATATAAAACAAAGATTCTCTCAGAAATAATTTTTAATATTAAAACAACTAGAAAGGCTAGGGTCTTGTTATAAGACTACGAGATACCTATATACGATTATTTAATAATATTAATAATCCTCCTAACTAAAAATGAGGTGTTCAACTGATATTATAAAGCACAAGAAACAGATAATTTGGGTCTAAATTAATTTTAAAAGGTTTGTTCTAATGACCTATTAAGTGTCGGTTAAAATATTAAGGTTTTATCCTCTCCTATCTTGTCACAAAAATACGGAAAAAGTATAAAATAAAATAATGTATTGTGTGACAATATTTAGCTGATAATAAAAGTCCTAATGTATTGAATAGATAATGTGGGACCCAATAAAGTTCAATGCCATCTGCACTAAGATATAATCCATCAAAAAATCTAACATAAACTAATCTTATCTATAAAAAAAAAGGAACAGGCTCAGCATACCCTCGGCTATTTGCCATTTTTCAATGGGTAGCACATTATCGGAGATGGCTAGCCAGCGGGGAGCATATTGAAATGAAGCCAAAGGTGCGCTGATGGTTTCGGCTTTTCCGTTTGGCTTTTCCAATGTGAGGGTCGCTCGGCGATTTGTTCTCGCCTCAGTTTGAATTTCGCACACGACGCGAGCGAACGGATGAGACCCATAGTTTAACGGATTGAAAGCGCCACGCTCCGATGGGCAGCTCGCATTTTTCCGAGATGATGACGCAGTGCGTCTGCCTCGTATTCGTGTTGCTGATTTTGTCACACGTGCGGGCAGCTGACGATGATGAGATGTCTTCCGCCTACGAATCCGGCAACAGCAGCATATCTTTGACCCCTGCTTGCGTCATCCGTGCAACGCTCTATGTGACACCTGCTGCGGAGAGGAGTAGCCAGGACTTTGGGCTACCGCTGGATATAGATTGCAGTGGAAACAACACCCTGGAGCTGAGCCCATTCGACTTGGGAGCCCAGAGAGTGGCAGGCAAGAGACATGTTCTTCTGGATGGCTCACAAACACCTCCGCTGGGAGTAACCAGCTACGGCTTGGAGTACCTGGATAATTGTGTGGAGCTGGAAAGCCTGGAGATTCAGCGATTTGTCGGTGATTCCGCACTGAAACTCAGTTGTGGTGGAGCTTCAATTCACAACCTCACAGCAGTGTCCTTTAAAAACAACGAGTTGGGCACCTTAAGTGAAGACATGTTCCGAGAGTTACCACATCTTAAGCAGCTCACACTGCAACGAAACTCCTTGAGATACGTGGATTATAGGGCTTTAAATTATGTTCAATTGGAAGAGCTGACTGTCCAGGACGAAACAGAACTCTTTTTTAAAAATAATGACTTTATCCTGAATCAGTATAAACTAAAAAAACTACGTTTAAAAAATATTAAGGGGATAAGGGATAATTTCTTCCTCGTCTTAATTAATAGTTTAACGGATCTGCTAGTCGAAGATAGTCCCATTCAACCGGGAGACTTGTTTATGGCTAATAACATTAAGAGTTTGGTTAATATAACCCTCACAAATTGTCAGCTAAGGAGTTTCACTTTGAGTCCATATCGAAATCTGAATGTTGTATATCTAAACCTCAGTGGCAATGCCTTGAAATCTTTTAATATTACAATTTACCAAGACGAACCGATTATCCTTGAAATCCTGGACTTGAGCAGCAATAAAATGCAGCACTTAAACTTCACTTGGTTTGAAAAGATCAACCGTCTTCGAAAGCTTTACTTGCAGGAGAACCACTTTCATTCGTTGTCTCTCTTCCAGTTGGGTATTGGTATTTCTCCAGCAACAATTCAAATTATTGACCTGAGGTTCAATGAGCTGATGAGCTTTAAGGACATAGAGAAGGCGAATTCCCCCTACTGGAACCCACAACTCCGTCTCCTAATCGATGGTAATCCCTGGAGCTGCCAGTGGCTGCTAAACTTCTCGCACACGCAGCCCCAGTTAATTCGGTTGTTCCAGTACTCAAAGTTTATATCCCACATAAACGTGAATGGGTTGAGCTGTGCACCTCAAGAGCCGCCCACGGAGGAACCTCCCAGAACGGGAAGAATCATGCATGTCAGGATTAATGGATCTTATCCAGCCATTCCTGTGCCTCATCCACCCGGAAATGTTTCCAGTTTTACGGTCCTCTATGGTAATCCCGTGGAACTGCACCGGAGTCAGCGATCCTTGGCTTTAATAATCGTTTTTATGCTGCCCATTGGAATCGCATTTCTCTTCCTTTTACTGTATTTGTACCTACATTGCGAGCGCCTCTTCCATTTGTCCTACTACATGTCAGGGATTGCCCTGCTTTGGTGGCGAAAAGTCCTCCAGTGGACCTCGATTTGTGGACCATGTGGATATAGTGCGGTATCGCGTTGCAAATGGCACTGGTTCCCCGGTGGACTTGGAAACGGATCTGCCAGATGGTTATGAGACTCCGGTGAGTGGAGGTGCCTCAATCTGCAACTGCACTGGTAGAGAGTCCACATGCTCGAGGACTCATCATGTGACCTACGAATCTCTGCCAGCTGAGCTGCCCTACCAACTTTACGCAGAGATCAAGGAGCAGGCGGATGAAAAGGGAGACACGGATGAGATAGTAGTAGTCATTCCCGGCCCCACAGCTCCCATCTACGATCATCTGTCTTTCGTGGAGGAGATTCCAAAGCTGGAGGAACTAAGGGATATTTCGTAGGTATTGTTAAGGCTACGGTCGAACTTCTTTAACAAAAACAAATAAGCTCAACATTTTTTTAAAAGTATAAAATCAATAATTAATTGATTTTACCTACGAAAACTAATTATTATTTAAGCTACGAACCTTTAACAAAACGAACTGAGTACAATAGAATGTGTTTAAAATTAATAATAATTCTGTTTGTAACAAAAAAAAAACTTAAATAAATAAACAAAAAGTGCACAGTGGAATTTAGATGAAGTGACATCAATGTTGCACATTATTAAAGTAGTGACACAAAATTGCTAAACTTATTTATATCTTTAGTAAATTTATAGTAAGTGTCATACGAGCATCGAAAATGAAACAACACAACCATAAATTAAATGACTTCATTAATAAATTAAGTAAAATTCGCAGAAAAAACATTTACAAAAACCTCTTTAAAGAAGTTCGACTGTACATATTCGCAAACTTTTGTTTCTATCACTAAGTTGATTAAGTACGTAGTCTATTAATAGGTTTATAGTCCTCCCAATATAACCGAAAATAAAAAGTGAACATTTTCTGGATATTAATGTCTCTATTTGCATTTTGTGTTTATGTGTCTTGCTGCGTAAATATTGGTTGAGTTTGGCTAAGTTTAAATTCGAATTAAAGTTACCTCTAGAATCAATCATTTCCATGTTGGCGTCCGAGAGCTCACTACGATGCGCCGAATAATGTTGGGTCTCTTAATTGTGGGCTTAACATCCTTGCTTTCTTCAGTTTCCGATGGCTTCTCATTCTCCTTGGTGACCTCTTCATTTGGCAATCTCTCGGCCGGACTCAAATTGTGGACAATGGGATCAGTCGCACTAAACTTGACGGCCTTCTGGGAATCTTCGGCAAAAACTTCCCGTTTTTTGCTGAGGATAGAGCGCACATTGTGGTTGGTTGTGTCCTTGATGGGTCCAATCCTCACAGGAGTTCCTTTACGCTGTGGTTTTTGTGGCGTGGGACTATCAAGGATTTCTATGCATCTGGTGCCTTCCTCCTTCGTTGGAGTTCCACTAAAGGACTCGTCGCCACTGTCTTGAGTTTCGGTTTCTATTTTAATCAGCTTGACAGGTGTTCCCTTGCGCTGGGGCTTAGCTGGTGTCTCCTTCCCAGGCTCTCTTGCCCACAGCAACTCTTCGCTGGACTTTTACTTTGATGCCTCCCAAACGTTGCTTGACTGGTGTGCCTTTCATCAAAGGTTTAACTGGAGTTTCAAATGGTTTCTGATCCTCTTCATCGACTTCATCTGAATCGTTTTCAATTTTGTGACTGAAATTGGCTTTAATAGGAGTTCCCTTTATTTTGGTTTTTGGAATTGCTTCTGTGGCTTCCTGCTCTGTGTTCACAGGTGCTTCCATTATCTTAACGGAAGTGTCGTTTCTGAAAGGCTTGATTTCAGACTCTTCTGTTTCCTGTTTAACTTTTACAGGTGTTCCTTTTACGGCAGGTTTGACTGCCTGTTCAAGAGAATTAACAGCCTTCACTTCCTCTCCTTGAGGTTTCATGGGTGTATCCAATACTATAACTGCAGCCGCAGTTGAAATATTTGTGGTTGTAGCTTCTAAAGCAGATGTAGATGTTTTTGGAGTAGCTAATTTAACAGTCTCTGGAGCTACACTGACAATGCGAGGCAACGCAGCTTTCAGCTCCGCCTCCTTGATGTTGAACTCCATGGCCTGCACGGGTTTGAAACCGATCTTGTGCTCAGTCAACAGATTTTCGCGATCAATGAGCACACAGCGGGATTTAAGGGACTCAAAGCGCCAGCTGTAAATTAATATTATTTGTTAAGAAATTATGTTTAAGAACATAAGATGTGCTAAAGCCATACCGCGCCATTTCCTGCTGCATGGTTCGCAGTCGCTCCTCCAGTCCGGCATTTTGGATGCGCATGCTATGCAGCTGCATCTTCAGCTCGTCCGTTTCGCGTCTAAATGGGGATGAGGATTAGGTCAGCAAGTACAGGCCGTAGCTGGTGAGGCTCAGCAACTGATTGCCGAGCGATGCCAGCGCGGTGTCGATTAAGAGGGGCAACTCATACTTGCAGAAATCCAGCATCGAGTCCAGCCAGGTGACAGACTTCTCGCTGGCCAGCTGGCGCAGCCGCTCCTGGGAGATATTCAGCTGCCGCTCCAGGCTGTCATTGGCAGACATCAGCTGGCGGATGCGCTCGTTTAACTTGTCTGTGGGGGGAAAATGGTATTGATATTGGAATAAGCTGTGAAATGGGTTTAAAACGAATCTCTGAAGTAATACCCACTCTGATAGGTTTTATCAGCACTGCAGAAGATGGTGCTGCAGGCCTGCAACTCCGTATGCATGGCCACATTCTCCCGCTTGAGGCGTCTTATCTCAAACTGGCTGTCTGTAAAGGTCTTCTTCATGTCCAGATAGCTCTTCTTCTGGGCGGCCAGCAGCTGCTTCATCACCTGCCTTTGGTCGTCCACCTCGGCGAACAAGGAGTTGCCCTTGCGATCTATTGAGGTGGTATAAGAAAACCATTTTCAACCCATCTTTTAAAAGCAAACAATCTTAAGCTACCATTATTTTCAGGGGCCGAAGTAAGAAGCGCTATCTTGGCATTGGCGTCCACCAGCTGCTCCTGGCAGCTCTCCAGCAACTGCAGCTTCTCCTCCAGCTCGTCCCGCTTGCAGTTGAGATTCTGCTCCAGGCAGCTCACGCGATCTTCTAAACACTCGATGGTTTTCTAAGGAAAAGGGATATATGTAAGATGTTTTAGATCCATTTTAAATGTCAGGTGACTGATCTTTACCTCTTTTTCGGCCACTGTGATGGTGTGTGCCACCCTTGAATCTTCGTGTTCAGCCAGTTTGTGCATCAGCTCGCAGTTTTCTAGTTCCAGGGCGTTTAAACGAGCAGCGCAATCCTCGTGAAGATCACTCGACCTGGATGCCGACCTTTCCGCGAGTTGTCTTTCGGCGGCAGCCAGGTTATCCCTAAGTTTTTGGGATTCCTCCACCTTCTGGTCGTAATCCTGCTGCAGAGTATCCTGCTCCGCCTGCAGGCTTTTGTACTTACGTCGCAGTTCCTCCAGTTCCTGGTGATCCACCCCAGAGTTGTTGCTCACCGGCTGGCTGGTCAGCTGCTCCAGTTCCTGCGTTAAATACGATTCAGCAGCCAACGCAGTGTCCAGATTCCTTTTTAGCTCGTGAATCCTTTGGGCATCCTGCTCGCTCTGGTTCTTCAGCTGCTGGTGGCGATCGTGCAGCAGTTTGTACTCCTCCACGATGTCGTCCACACTCAAGGCGTTCAAGTCCAGGTTGTTGTACATTTTGAACGGCTCAAAAAATGTACAAAATCGGTTAAAAATGAATTTGAAAATTTCAAAATTTTAAAATTGAGGTGACGCTAGA
Organism: Drosophila oshimai; assembly: GCA_018150695.1. Lineage (NCBI taxonomy): Eukaryota > Metazoa > Arthropoda > Insecta > Diptera > Drosophilidae > Drosophila > Drosophila oshimai. The sequence goes on along the minus strand of JAECWM010000252.1, from coordinate 1,942,977 downwards.
GATGGGAGGTGCTTGATCTAGAGCTGCTTTCTACTATCGATAGTTTGACAATAATAATATCGACTGGTTTGGATTCATTTGGGATTATCGGTAGCTGAAAAACCAATCGCGATATTATTGTTGATAAAAATAAATCCTTTATGAGTGTAAAAATGTGTTTTTACTGCAGTCGATTTTTTTGCAGCTCTAGCTTGATCGATAAAAGTTAACAGCGATAACAGCTAGCAGCACAAATAGTGCTGTTAACGCAATTTAACAGAGATGTTAAAGTATCTGTGGAACCATCTGTTGGAAAAGTTTAGAATATTTAAAAATGGTTTAGGAATTTTATTTAATTAAATAAAATTTAAATACAAATATAAACTTTAAATCTCTTGTTAACTTTTAAAGAGCAAGCTTTTAAAAAGAATAAAAAAAAATAAGTTTGTTATGTCCTTAAGGCGCATGCGCCATTTGTTTGCCCAAATTTCGTTACCAAGGAAACTATTTAGTTTTCAAAACAGCTGGCAGACTTTTATTAAATAATTTATAAACAAAGTAAAGGCAACAAAATGCAGCAAGACGATGGCCAAGAGAAAACCCAGCAGCTGCAAAACTTTCAATCGGATGACTTGCTGGAAAAACTGAAGCTACTCTACTACGAGAAGCATTTGCTAAAGGAATTCAAACTGAAGCCTTTGTCGCGTTTCTATTTTGTGAAGGCCACAAATCCGGGGGAGCAGTTTTACATGTTCACCTTAATATGCTGGTGGCTTTGCAAGAAACTGGGAAAGGATATGGAGCGGCCACAGGAATACGATGATCCTAATACGGTGGCTGCCAAGATCATTCAAATGCTTGGGGAAATTGTGAGTAACGATAAAAAAAAAAATATAAACTACAATAAATTTATGTAAAAGTTCCTAATCAGTATACTGAGAAAATAAAAATTTAATTTAAATTTGTAAGAAACGTGTTACTTTTTAAAATATTTTGACCCTTTTTTTTAACTTAAAATGTTTTTTTTTTGCTTTTAAATTATTTTGTTTTAAGGTGGGCTAGTAAAACTTTTTAATTTCATTATTTAAAATGTTTTAAGAAGTGTCTTTAAAACGTTTGTTTTTGATTTGAAAATTTTCTTTATTCATTAAGGCAGATAAAATTTTTTATTATATGTTTAGAATAATCATTTCAAACCTTAAGAATAAATTTATACCTAATATTAAAAATTTAATCAGTTATTGACTATTTGATCAGCCCTCTTAAAGATAATACAAATAACGCGTTACAATTCAATTTAAAATTTAAAATCTTTATAAATAGACAGATATTTTATTTTACAGCTAAAATATGCATGTTATTTACACACATTAAAGTTTAAAATTTTCCCAGGATGTCCCAGTGGATTTTCAACCCAACAAGCTGATCCGTGGAGCTGGCCCCATTTGCCTGATGGTCCTGGACGTCCTTTCCACGCAGGCCTGCAAGGTGGCCAAGGTGGGCTACCAGAAGCTGCACATCGCCCAGGAGGAGGAGTTCCTGGGGGACTATCTCGAGGACAATGCAGAGATTATACTGGAGAAACTGGAGGATGAGCAGAATGCGGCCTTGAGTGATGACAGCGACATGGAGCTGGAGTCGCACAATTTCAGGCAATTGAACTGGCTAAATCGACCGAAGAAAAAGTCCATTGGTGATGTGAATCTGGATGAGCGAAGTCAAGAGCTAGATGCCCGGATGAGTGACCACCAGGAGTGGCATTTGGAACTGGAGAGGGTGCTGCCGCATCTAAAGGTCTTTGTTAAGGCAGATGCCCGCGATTGGCGGACCCACATCAGTCAGATGGAGGCCTTCAGGAGCAGTATATCGGAGTCCTCGGAATCCACCCAGGCTCAGCTGAAGAAACTGCACAGCGAGTTCACTTTCAGTCTGGAAAAAGTCGAAAGCCGGGAGAAGCACTTGAACAACGAACTCCAACCCCTGATTCAGCAGTTCAAGGAGTTATCCATCGAGCTGTCCACCATTCAGTATGCCCAAAATCAACTTCAGGCGGACACGGAGAAGCAGATGGCTCAGCTCAGCGAAATCATGATGGAGCAGGAGCTCAAAAAGGAGGAAATGGAGCGACGTGGACAGGTCATTTCCGATGGCAGTGAGTATTCGTGTTGAATTTGAAAACTATAATCGGGGGTGCCACAGAAACCGTTCCAACCAAAGTAGGTTGGAATTTACATAGAGAAGGGGTTGATATTCGGTTGGAATTTGGTTGGAAAGGTTTCTGTGGCCCCCCCGAAAATGATCTGATTAAAACTGTGATATTTATAAAATACCTTTTCGGGTTACAAGGTAGTACACCTATTTATAGGTATCAGGAATATTATTAATAAATGATTTCGGTATAGGAGTTGAAAAGAAATATATAGTAAAATTTTTAGATTTCTTTTACTGAATTTTATAAACATTTTTAAAGCTGTTATTTTTTTTTTTTTAATTAAATTTTAATGTTACAAAAAGGAAACCGTCAAGGTTTTTTTATAAAATAAATTAGGGATTTTTAAAAGAAAATAGTTTTTTTCACAATAAGATCTGAAATTTGTTACCAACTAAATTTTTATAAGGCATAAAGCAAAGCATTTCGTTATTTCCATTCATAACAAATAAAACAATCAGTTCAGATCAGGTCGAGGGCCATATAATTTTAACACCAACACCTCTCACACTCTGTTTGTCCTGCAATGATAAGACGTCCCTGATCCCTGATTCTGGTCAACACAAAATCACAGATCCCTCCGGAAAACCACCCACCATGCTATATGGTGCTAATCCCAACCGCATTTCCTTTCTTTACTTATCAGGTTCGGTGCAGCAGATCAAGAAATCGATCGCCAAGCTGAAGGAGGACATTGGGCAACTGAATCTGGAGGTGGCTCTTCTGGTTCATGCCCACGATCAGGACATTGTGGTGCGGCAGTTGCACCAAACCACCGACCTGCCAAACAACCCATAAAGTGAATCCTGCTGATAAGGAACTACTTAGCATATTTTGTATATATACAAATATCCCTGTGGGGATATGTCTCAGCCCGATCTTTTCACACCTCGCGAATGGGTGTGCGGTTGCTTTCGTTTACACTCGATCTAAATCAGATAAAAACACTGAAAAAGAACATTTTAATAAAACAGGAATGAAATTCTTTATTCAAAATGGTTTCTGTTTTTTAATCTAAAATTCGTGCTTAAAAGAAATTTGATATTCTGGGTATTTGAGTTTTTTTCATGATTTTTTTGAAGGCCGACCTCCATACTATAATAAAATAATATAATATAGTATAAAAAAATATTTAATATATATATTATATAATAGTAATAATTAAAAAAAATATTATAATATAATAATGTAATATAATTTTTTTTTGACATGTTACAGAGTTTTCTGTAATCTTAAAATTATTTTGTTAAAAGTTAAACACTCAATTAAAGAAAAATAAGTCATTAAATAATGAAAAAAAAAATGTATTTGGGAGGAGTATTTTGTGTTATTTTTAGTAATTTTTTTTTAAGAGTTTTAAGTAAAGAAATCATTTTTGTTAACCAATATTTATGACTAAAAGCACTATATAGCCTTAAATACGAATTTTTTTCCGAGTGTTTTTGTGCAAGAAAGAGACTCTACATTCTTTTAGACCACCGGCGTTGACCCCGCCCGCTTTGAGGATCGTTTGATTTGATTGCCGGTGCCGCTGATAAGTTTCGTAATTGGTTGCCAAGCCAATAGGGCGGTCAATTATCACCTCTTTGTTATCTGCTCCTTGGCCAAACACTCACACTTATTCACCAAACACCAACAAACACCAACAAACGCGTGCGATCCTTTGCTTCACCGATCGATCGGAGATAACGGTGCGGAGATCGCGCTAGAGCGGGACGGAAACAGCAGGAGCGGTACAACTGTCCGCGGTGGCGCACACACATATATGTACATAAGTAGTACTTGACAAAAGAAGCCGCCGACGAAGCCGCAACTGCCACACACAACTACCTCGCACATATCAATGCACTGGGAGAAAAATGTTGGAGAAATTTCATTGCTTTAAATTCTTGAATTATATAAGGTTAATACTACACAAAGTAATTTAAAAGTAGAAACGGAACAATGTAGCTAAAAGACTTCTAGACTGGAGAAAAACAATTTATCACAACTAAAACAAATGTCAAAACAAATATTAAAACATTAAAATAAAGAACTAGGGGGTCGCTTTCACCCCACTTCGACTTTTTACCACAAAAAAAATTACTTTAAGTAAAGATCAAATGAGGAAAAACAATTACCATATTAGTGAAGCTCGGATTCAGCCATTTTTCATAATATACTTTCAAAATGTGTTCTTAAAAACTATATTTAAATTTTAAAACTATTTAGATTTTATTTGAAACTTCCAGAAGTGGGTTAAGTATAGTTCAACTTATTTGTTTTACCATTTCATGTTAAATAGCAAACAAAATACAGTTTGTTTGCATTTTAAAGTATTTACAATAAATATGTAGAATACATTTACCTACCAAAAAAATTATTATATTACGTATAAGCATTCAGGATTTTTTAGAATTTTTTTTTCAAAAGTGTAACCGCAACCATAACCTAACCAAATCAAATGTAACCTGGAAAATCCTCGAAATGCAATTATGAGGTGTTGAGAGGTCCGCTGCATCCGCGTTTACATTTTGCATCTACATCGGACATCCCAGTTTCCACATCTCAAATACCACATCCTTCATCCTTCATCCCAGGATTCTCTGTTTGCCCACTTTTTGGCCGGGTAACTGATAAGCCAAAAGGGAGTTCTGACCGGAGCGTGTGTTTGGGTCAAATGTGAAAACGTTTTGGCCCGCAACTTGTTGTGATTTGCACTGCGTCCAGCCAAAAGGTGCTAAAAGGTTTTTCCCAAAACGCAAGGCACACACACACACGAATGGAAAAGGAAAATAGAGGCAACTGGATTTTCCTACGCATGGAAATTTTGGTTTAAATTAAACAATAGGAAAATTGACTACTTTTACAAAATAAAATAAAAAAATTGAAATCCAATTCTGAATAAAAATTTTATTGATTTAAATGAAATTTATTTAAAAAATTTTTAAACAGATAAAATTCTGATAGCAAATCAGAAAATATTAAAGAAAATTAATGAACTATATGTTGTTATTCTTCAAAAATGATCCATGCCATTAAGTAGGCAACATATTTTGTACATAGAAAAGTAATTGTAGAGTTAATATTGAAATAACACTTTTTTTTTGTTTATTTAAATTTCCTTCGTTGTATTTATTTGTTTTTTTAATTCAATTGTAGTTGAATACAAATTAAGGACTAAGTAATTGTAGTAATAATACATTGAAACTAATTTGTTTATTATTAAATAGAAAATAACGTATGTAAAATTACGTATACGTAAAAATATTACTTTATCAATGGTAAAACGTAAGTTTCCATTCTATTTCCCCCTCCATCTTTCACTCGCTCTCTCTCTCTCTCTCTCTTTCTCTTGCCCTGTCTGTCTTTGCACTGCTCCCACTTGGCATAAATTGCATTATTATTAGGCTTATTTGAAATGCGCCGACAACAAAAACAAAACGCTGCAGTGAAATTGCAAAAGCTCACTCAGCCAAAAAACAACAACAACAAAAGAGAGGGGGAGGAGGAGGAAGAAGAAGGAACGTCAGTAAACTCGCTGCTGCTGCTGCTGCTCATTGTTGTTGTTGTTGCTCTTACTGCTTTTATTGCTGTTGTTGTTGGTGGTGCAAAAAGCCAAAAGGCGACTACTGTTCATTTCCCACGGTAGGACTTCTCTCTCTCGCTCTCTCCTCTCGGATGCCATTCCAATCCACTGAGACAGTGAGACAGAAAACAAAAAACAAAAAATGTAAAGGAGAATGAGGTGGAGACTGAGTGACTGGCAGCAGCAACAACAAAAGGGGAGCCTCTCTCTGCTGCTCCCATTGTTGTTGTTGCCTGAGCTTGATTCGAGCTTCGTTTTTGGCTTCGGGTTTTTTTTCAGCGTTCGGCTGCTTTGTGGGAGGCAGCTGGTCTCTCTTACTCCCATTGTTTTTGTTGTTGTGCGAGTACACGGATGAGTTTCATTTTCTCATTGTTTGTTTTACAGGTGAACTTCACTAGAATGAACTTAAAAATGGATCCCTTTTTGAAACCATTTTAAACAACTTAAAAACAAAATTTTAATCGGTTAAATGATGTGCAATAAATTTTTATAAAAATACGACTATTGAGAGTTAAAAAACTATGATTTTTGATTGTTATAAAACTTAAATAAATGCAGAAAACAAAATTATACTAAAAATTGTGAGAGGAATCATTTAATCATTTGTTTAAAAACTAAAAATGTTTAAAATCATGGTGAATAATCTCAACTTGATACGTTTCCCTGTACTTAAAAAAAAAAAAGTAAACCTGTTGCCCGTTTTCGACTTTACTTTGAATGAACAAAAATGTATTTTTTTTAGTTCGTTTTTTCGCCCTCGGGCTAAAAAGCATTTTGCGAGCATAAATCGTGAGGGGATCGGATCTCTCCCACAGTTCTCCATCTCTCTTCACTCCTTTTCTCCTTCTCTTCCAGTCTCTATCCCTCTCTAATCCCTAAGCAAGGCGCCACCTACCCCAGTGATTCCTCTCTCTCTCTCTCCCTTTGTAATTTCTCAATAAAAATGGGAAAACTAATAAATTTTGCCCAACTAGCGAGGGGGCGAGGGGTGGGAAGGGGCTGGAAACCCAGCGGGGTGGCTACTGGAAGCACGACAGACCGAATAAAAAAAAATTATTTGTTTTGTCATATATGCAAAGTTCCATAATTTATGATCTAATATACAAAAGAAAAAAGTTTCCAGATTGAAGGATGAAAACTTCGGCGCTTCCCATTCAACAAAAAAAAAGAAAGAAAAAGAAAGAATGGAAGAGACAGAAAGAAAGAAACAAATTCATTGAAAACTTTTTCAGATTTTTGGGCTGGGTTTGTTTTTTGGGGATATCTGGGATCATTGTCAACATTTTGACCGCTCGCTGTGCCCGTAATCATCGGTCTATCCCCCCTCCCGAAAACCCCAAAACCCCCATATACCCCTTCATCTAAAAATCGGAAAGAGTGACGCCGCCGCCAACATCGATTTAAATGCAAATCAATGTAATAAAACATTTTTTGGTCATTTCACTTTGGTGGGATTCGGTTTACAGATAGAAAAAATATTTTCGAACGATAAAACCCTATTTTAGAAGGATCTATAAAGGTTCTTTTAATAGATTCTTAATCGAAATATATTACAATTTAATATAACATAATATAAACTATAGTTAAGTTTTTATAAGAAATGTGGAAATCAAAACTAATCTATACAAACTAAAAATAAAAGGTAAGAAAGTTAAGGCTGTTAGAAATCATAACGTCATCCTATAAAATTTTTTCATCAGACTTTCGTATTCAAAAATTGTTTCATCATAAGATTTTTAAGTTTTAAAATTTTTTCCTGTGCACTTGACAGTATTAAATGTCGCATACGTTAACCCCAAACTATTAATTTCGAATTGAACTCATGACACCCACGCAGGCGACACCTTTGAGATTGTATATCCCCCATTTTTTCGGAACGGAAGTTCGTGTGGCGCTTAGGAAAAGAGCAGAGAACTAAATGGATCGTAAATCACCTAGAATCCAGGTGAAAATGTTGGAAAACATGTGGGCTGGTAATTTGTATAGAATGGGGATAGTGTTCTAAGGAAAATAAGACAATTTACAAGTTTTTAAGCCCAAAGTGGTGAGGGAGGTGAGGAATTTCTATTTGGAAACCAGAAAGACATGGGTTGACACCTTTTCAGATCAATTGGGCAGTGATAAGTGTTATAAGAGCCAAGATACAATGGTCCATTTTTTGGTGGGTACTCATTTATATGCATGAGATCAAGTGGAAAGTGATTTAATGGTAAATAATCTACTTTTAAGGTGTTTGTTCCGCTTGATCAGTAAAGTGAATGAACACAAACGGTATGGCTTATTTTTAGTTAACTTTTGGTTTAGTTTAATGATAAAAAGAGCTGTTTTTAACCTCAAATTAAACAAGCAAAAATCATCCTAACAAAGTTATCAATTTCGAAACTGATTTTAAAACTTGGCTAACAAAAAAGCATAAAATTCCCTCCTGTCTACCCACTTTAAAAGCTTTTGCCACACACTTTGCCTACTTCTTTATGGCAAATTAATGACCGAGAAAACGAACAAGAATTCCAAATAAACCATAAATTTTATTAATTTCTATGGCGGCTGCCTCACAAAAAAAAAAGAGAGCTCCTCGTGTGTGTGAGTCTTACTTTTGTATCACTAAACAATAGGATCGATTCATGGAGTTCTGCAGAAATACTACCGAACCACTGCGAACCGCACCCAATTATAATAAAAAAAAAACAACTACGACTAAAAGCGAGTGGAAAAACCTAGGCTGCTCCCACAGAAGTGACAACAAATTTAAAATTTACGAAATAAAAATTAAAATTAAATAAAACGCGGCACGGCAAACAGCCAAAAAACAAACAATGGTCGCGGTCTGAAACCGAAAACCCGAACAACCAAAATTAGCATACAGACTGAAGTTCGAAGCTGAATATCAAATGAGGATCCGATCAAGTTTTGGGCCAGTTCATTCAGCTGCGGATTCATTGATAGATCGTTCGCCGTTCGACGTTCGCCGTTCGGTTTCCGTCTAACCCCCGACTAACTGTTAAAATAGACACATCACTCAGCGACTCTACGAACCAGAAGACCATAATTCAAATTTATGTGAAAACACCAGTCCGGGCCAAAAAAATAAATCAAGTCACGACTTTGCTGGGGAGAGAATACACTGGGAAAAAACGTCGTTCTTAGGCTCTAGAATATTTTCAGGTTTTTAAATAAAATATATAGAATACAGAGAAGTATTTGGGAATAGCTTGAAAATAAAAAACAATCACAAATAATAAAGTATCCATTTGGTAATAATAATAAAATATTATGCTGCCAAGTATTAAAAGTACACAAGTAATTATAATATAAAATATTTTATATATTACAAGCATTATAATATAGTAATATGGTTGTTTTAGTAGTTGTGTTTACCAAAGCCCAAGTATTCTTGATCATTATCATATAATTAATAAATGATACATTTAAAAGTGGATAGTCATCTTGAAATTGATACAAAATGTGTAAAAATCAACTGAAAATGATAAAAATGAGTTGTCATTTATGTGTTGGAGGAGGTTATTAGCTAAAAAACCATTATATTATAGGTAGTCCTTCGTATAACCTATTTAATTTCCCTCAGTGAAGAGTAACCCCCAGCTTTTAAGTACTCACACACCTTGAACGAGGCCCAGAGAGCTGAAGCTAAATGACAACTCAGCCAACTACCGTGTGCCAAACGAAGAAATGTGAAGATGAAAAGATGAAGATGGAACCAAGTCCCCCAGAGACTCGTCATCATTGGAATCATTGCCATCATGATCATCATCGTCGCACCAACTGTTGACAACGCCTTGCTGCGGTGGCTGCGGTCCAGTTTCATTATTATTAACCAAAAAAAAAAAATAAAACCGAGAAAAAAACCCCAACGGATCCCATTCAACACCCACGTCTTCGACATTTGCCTGCTTCCACAGATTCATCCGTACATCTTCATGTATATATTTATTATAATTTTTTTTTGCATCTGTCTGTGGTCTTTGTTGCTCCTCCAAAATTTATGTGACCGCATCGCTGCCGTATAAATTTTTAATTTTTCCCCAATCTTTATTTTTTTTGTTGCTGTTCTTGTTTGTTTGCCGTTGTACGATTTTGTTTGCCTTTTTTATTTTGGCAATTAATGAAATTTAATACTTTTGTGTGCACTGTCTGGGGCAGAAGTTTTGGGTCGTTGGAATGCTTTTTTTGGCCTTAACTTTGTTTGAGAAAGTTGAGGGAAGGGTCTTTTAAATGACAGATTGGCTACGGATGATAGATGAGTTTATAAAATGATTTTATATAATGAAAAGATTTTAATAAAAAATATCTATAGATAAATTCGTAAAAAAAAAATCTAGAGAAAGATGTTAAATAGAAAACTTTGTTATATTTTGCTCAGATTATATTTATGACATCTAATTTATGAATACAAAATTCAAGTAAAAATTTCATTAAATTTGTTTCCTTCAAAAATGAAGTCTTCAAATTGATTTCTCATTTTTGCCAAGTAAGAAAAATCATTTAATTTTTTTCTCCTCTGTGGACGGTTCCATAATTAGGTTCGCCTTCATGAGGAAGCTCCTCACAACTGTCGATACGTCTCCTTTTGGAGTCCGCTGATTGCCCATTTAAAATATGCAAATTTGATTCCCAAAAACAATAAGACAGACGGAGAAACACAAAATGCGAGGCGGACAGAGATGAAGCCATCAAAGTGGAGTTGCCAACGAAATGCACTTAAAAATGCCCAAAATGAGTCGAAAATAATTTGTTAAACTTTATGGACAGGCGAAAACTTAATTAAAAACAATCCTTTTTGGGCGCACTTAATTAAAAAAAAACACTGGGTGTTAAGTTAACGAAGTTTTTTGTTGAATGAAAGACACAATTTTTGTGTTTTCATTGAGAAATCGTCAAAGATAAACAGATATGGTGGGGCTGAAAAAATAAAAGATAAACAGACAATCGATATGGGGTTTCTTTTTTTTTTTCGTTTTTTTGTTTTGTCTAAAGAGGCCACACAAGAAGAAGAGGGACAACAAAGGCGGAGGCGGCAAAAGGCAAAAGAAATGCGAGAAAAAAGTTTCCCAGGCCCTGAAAACAAAATGGAGCTCTTAAAAAAAGAAGAGAAGAAGAAAAGTATACAAAAAACTGAGTACTGCGTAATACGGTTGCTCTGCTCTGCCACTGGTTTTAATACTTCCCCTCTCACTCGCACACAAAACGGGTTAAGAAGCAGTTAAAAAGAGGGAGAGGGCGAGCGAGACAGGGACAGACAGAGCGCCGCCCAAAGCCACGCCCACATCTATAAAAAATATGCACAGGTATAGGTGAAAGAAAGTTACTTCTTGAACCAAACAGCAAACAGCAGCTAGAAAGAAAGAGAGGGAGCCCAGAAATATTAAAAAGAAAACACACACCGATATTAAAGCTTTCATTCACCAGCTCACCTTTCACTCATTAGTCCGCTTAGCTTAATTGAAATGTTGGCTTACTTAAGCTTAATTAACAGTCAACTCAGGTAACGCCTTCGAAAACACTCAACTCAGGTAGCCCTCTCTCGCTTGCGCACTCTCTGGGGTTCTCTGGGCTCGCCGCTCTTTAGCTCATTTCCATCTGACCAATCGGCTGAAACACTCAAAACTCGTTCCCCCCATGCTTAACTATAAGCGAGAGCGAGACGGCCTCAGAGAGAGGGCTGTTAAAAAAAGAGGGTAACGAAAAAAAAACGGAAAAACACAAAAAGTTCAACCCATCAAGCTGAAGTTTTCGATCGTAACTTTGCAGTTGACTCTCGCGCACAGAAGCGTTCGGAAGTGAAATATATTTTATTAATAATATTACCCAGCAGTTGCGGGCTCAAAGTGCTACCAAACCAACAGAAAAAATATACATATACACAAGTGCGGATTTGCAAGCGGTAACGGAACACTGGGCTTTCGGAAATAGGTAAGTAACGCCATTTTGTGGCTTTTTCTTGTGGCTTCTGTTAGAAGCGACGCCATTTTGTGGCTACTGTTTGTGTGTGTGCTACTGTACTTACGCGTAAGAACTTGGCGAGCGCGACAGAGACGGCTAGAGAATATGTTGCGCATGAGCAGTAGTAGTTCTTCGTTGCTTCGGCTACTGGTCTTCGTTTTTTTCTTCGACTTCGACTTCGTTTCCCAACTTCGGATCTGGATGACTCACACACTCGCACACACACACACACACTCACACACACTCTTAGTGTGCCACCGAATTGAGTAACAGACAGGGACAGAGCGATGATCTTCGGTCGCGCAGTCGCTTCCTCAACTTGCCAGCAGCGACGCCGGCAGCGACGCCAGCAGCAGACGGCGGCAGAGCCGACTACTATTTCTTTCAGTTATTAGTAGCATTCATTCATTCAACTTTGTGCCGCTCGAGCGTGCGTTCCCTCTCATCAGTATCAGTTCCTTCGCGAGTACCTAAAAACATCGATCACACACGGTCCAAAAAAAGGCAGAAAGAAATCACCAAAAGAAAACGGTTTAAGCCACCAACACCAACGACAACACACTTGCAGATCGCGTAATTCCAGTTTCCCATTGGGTAAGTCTTTCTTCCGCTTCCTCTCTTCTCTTCTTCTCGTTCTTCCCCATTCCACACTTGTTTCGCTACCAGTTTTACGCCGCTTTCATTGGACAACTGAAAACTGAGTATTAAAATGAAAAAAAACGCCACACGTAACACGGGTGCGTGTATTGTTCTCTCTCTCCCTCCCTGCCTCTCTCTCACTGTGGCAGAGGGAGAGAGGGCGCTGCGTCTAACATGGCGTGCGTGTGGCCAACGGAGCTTTTTCGACATTGTGCGCCTGTGTGTGTGTGTGTGTGTGAGAAAGTGTCGCCATTTGCCAAAATGGCGGACAGCAAATTCGAACATTTCCCAATTGGATTGTAAATTCAAAAACTCTTGAGGTGAATTTCACAAGCAAGAGATCTATTTCAAATAATGTTTCTTGTAAGCCTAATTTATATATCACAAACATCAATGAGAGATAAAATATCTTAAATATGGGTAAAACTTCACTTCACAAAACTTTTTTAAAATAAAAAAATAATATTTTAGATATAGGAATTTAAAGTTTTCCAGACTAAAGTCTTGTAGATTTCATCTTAAGAATATTTTGAAAGAAGAAACTTTGGTTCAAATCTTTATAAATTTATTACTATTATTTTCGTATGGAAACTTTAAATTTCCAAATTTAAAAACCATTTTAAATCATAAAATAAAATTACTAACGATAAGTGATTGAGACTAGTGGCTATAAAACTTTAGAAACTTGAAACAAAAGTCGTCAAAAATCACATATTTTTTATTATTCAAAAACTTTTAAAATAAAAGTCATGAAAATAATGCCATACTTTGAAGATTTAGCATTGTTCACTGTAGAAACTTTTACTTTTTAACTTTGTATAACACTATTTCAAAACGGTTTACTTACACATCAAATATACGATTTTCCATAAGGTTTCTCTATATACGATTTTCCATAGGGTTTTTACTATTTTTGTTTGCTAAAAGACCAAAAACTTGAAGCACTAAAAGCCGTCGGCATTTGTTCAACTCGATAGAATATAGTCTCAAATAGTTTATGACTCAGCATTAAACAACTTCTTGTAGTTTGGACAAAAGCCTAGATTGTGGAAGGTTAATCGCAAGACGCACAAAAGCCAGCAAATCATCGCCAAGAAAGTCCGACAGATCATCATCAGCCGTTTTTGCACAAGTTTTTAAGCTATGAGTCACGGAGTTGTGCTCTTTTTTCATTCGATTATGAAATACCACTGAGTACGGCTCAAGCTACCACCAGATGTTCAAAAAGTTTAGTGACTGCCTGATATTTTGAAATACCAAAGAGCCAACAACACCTGTGGAAAATCTTCCATAAATCGAAGGGAACTTTTAGACATATTTTTTTGTTTTCTAGGAATTTTAAATCTTTAATTTAAATACTTAGCTCTTAAGTATAACATTTTCGTATTGATTTTCTGAATGTTTATTAAATTTGGAATACGTAAATATTTGTAATTTGATCAAAATTGGTTCAAAACTAAAGTCGTTATAAAAATGCTTTTAGTTTTTACTGATACTTGTTCCTATTTTAGGTTTTTTAGCATTATTATTTAGACAAACTTATTATAAATTACTTTCATATGTACTGAAGATTTCTTTTTTTTTTTTAAAAAATTCGTGAATGTGTGAAAATGGTTATAGAATTTGTCTTTAAATTTATGTATGGCTTCTTGAATGGTTCTGGTTTCAGAGTAATACTGGAATTTCTCCCGCTCTTCTGGCGACCATTTCTCCAGCGTTTTTCTTTCAACCTCCTGACTTCACTGTCTCTGATCTTTGACCTCGAGCGGACCGCCCGCTGTGCCTCATCAATTAGAGTCTAATTATCTAAGCGATTACGGTAAATGGGCTCAGCTGGATCTTGGATCTGCTAATCTGCGCCGACTTTTGAGCAACTGTCATATCCCAACAGCTGAAGGTGAGAAGCGAAAGGCCACGAAAATCGATTCGACTTTCTTTCCCATCTTTCCCGATTTGAGATGGATCTAAACCAGAAAGAAGAATCCTCATTGTATCTTTGTATCTTGTGGTGTGTGTGTGTTGTGTTTGGGGTTACAATTCCTTTGTTCGACTTGAAGTGGCTGTGCCACATATCCTAATTGTTTCCACCGACTTGTTGTGTGTGTGTGTGGGTGTTTTTCCCGGGAATTCTGCGCCATTAGCACAATTAGATTCGTATCAAATGGACTTCGGTGCCTTTTGTATTTCCAGCCTTATGTCCTTTTATTGTCATTTATTCTCGCTTCGGTTTTTTTTTTTCACTTTTTGGTTGTAATTTTTAATGGCACCTTGCCAACTCACTGTCCGCCTCCTACAAGACAGAAAAAAAAAAGGTGAAAGAAGTGTGGTAATCGCTTTTGACCATGTCCCAGTCCTTCGACGACGTGTGTCACTCTCTGAGCCCTTTTTTGGACCCAGTTTGTGAGCCTCTGTTATCGCCCATACCGCTACACATTTATCTCGGGGTGTTAAAGTGTAACTTGTGGACTTGCAGTTCGTGGAAGTCGCCGCCGACGCACTTACTCTGCATCCCCCAGCCATCCATATATAATCTCTCACACTCTGTTTGCCATTTTATTTCTCTTTCCCATCGCTGCAAATCTAATTTCACGCAGCATTAACGCCTTTCGCATGCCCTTCACACAGATGGAAATGGTAAACCCAAACCCAAACCCAAACCCAAAGTCAGGATCATGCTGTGCAAAAGATCTGGAAGATCTTCTCGAGATCTTCAGTTCTCAAAGTCTGTGTGTGTACAACACTAATTATTTTCAGTGCGGATTAATGGGATTATCTTTGCGTTGGACAACAGTTTATTATACAATATTTGGGCAGTTTTTCACTCCGGATCTGTGGATCTGTGGGTGTTCGCCTTTCGTTTAAGCGGATTGCAATGTGCAGTTGCCAAATACAAACAGTTGGAGGTCGAAAAAGGTGCGAAGAAGATTTAGGTTGTCAGTTGGGATTTTGATGATTGTTTTCCTTGGGTTTTCAACGGATTAGAAAGATATGCTTACTTGATGGGGAGATTGAAAATTCTGCAGTTTGGAAAAGTTAAAAACTTTGTCTCAGTTCAAAAAGAAAGTCCTAAAAATACAAGCACTAAAGATTATCTTGTTATTATCTCTTATTAATTCAAGTATTTTACGGCAGTCTCTGATTTGTTAAACAATGTTAAATTAGGTATAATACATTTTTTTATGTTGTTATATAAAATTTCGATTGAAAACATCCTAAAATGTGTGTTTTTCTTATCCCTGTGTCCGTAAAAATTAAATTTAAATAAAATATTAAAAACTATATTTAAATTTTTAAAATATAGTATTTTAACTACTAGAAGAATCCTAGTTTCCTCCTTGGGCTTGTCCCTCTGCCATTGGATACCATTTTTGCCTTAATCCCCCAACTCACTTAACCCACCAAATTGATGGCCTCACTCAATTGTCAGCTCGAATTTCACCGCTTACGACGAAGGTCCACCAAAGTTCCCCTGTCATCCAAAAGACCACAGACAATTTCATCGTCGAAGTAGAAGAAGACGCATCCAGCAAATGACCAAATAGAGTGCTTAACCCCGGAGAGCAGCCCATGGCTAATGGTGCTCCACTTAGGCCCACGCTTCCCAGAGAGACAAACTTAATACAAATCCGAGTCCAAGTCCAAATTCGAACCCAAATCCAAATCCAAAGCAAAGCATAACCAAATGCGAGACCGATTTGAGAGCACAGAGAGACCAGACCCGAGGAAACCCAAAGAATCCATATCGAATGGATGGCCTTATGCAGGCGCCCTGTGTCGCATGATTAACGGCGTTAAAATGCCAATGTGACGCCACATTGTGTACACAAATTAACATTGGAGGAGTCTCTTTTGGCCAGGCCTTTGAGCCAAGTTTAGTGGAGAGTAAAGAGTGGAGAGCCCAGACATGACCAATGCGATCAGCGACCCAAACCCGAACCTCTGCACCTCTCTTAGAGTCACCCGGAGGGCACTGGAGAAAATCAGTAACTTGGTTAAAAACTTAGGAAAACAGGGATACTCCCAAATCTTAATTTGGATTTGGATTTACCATTTCAAAGTAAAAATACTTTATTCATTATTGTTTTTCTTTAAATAGTTGTAGAACTAAACTTGAAGTATGAACTTTAGCATAGTATCATATTTGTATATTATATATATTATTTTTTATAAAATTTAAAGAGAATTAAAACAAGAATTTTTTACGATTAAATTGATTTTTTTCGATTTTTTCTTTGATGTTATTTATGATAAAAAAAATAAAAAAATATTAAACAAAATTAAAAAACTAAATACAATACTTTGAAGTAAAACATAAAATTTATATTTACTTACTTTCATATCCTGATTATGACCTTATTAAATGATTATTTAATCAAAAAAACCAACTAAATTATAGAATTACTTCTTTCAAAATCTAGACACCATATTTTCTCTCAGTGCAGGACTCAGTTGAGAGTCAGTGTTATAATTTGAATATGTTTAGTGGGCATTAATGTTATAATGACAATAACTACGTACCGTCTGCGGCCGGTGCAGCACCCGCTGTGACGTTTGCCTTTTGTTGTCAACGTTAGCTCCCCAATCCGAGCCCCGAACCCGTTTCCATTCCCATTCCCAGTCCCCAATCCGAATCCCAATCCCAAAAGTGTTCCAGCTGCGAGCTGAAAGCACCATAACATATAAATAAATATCGAAATCGGGTCTTTTGCCGAGACGCTTGTCGCTACCAGTCAGCGCAGCCTTTTGTTTTGCGCACAACAAAATTCCCGAATAACTCCAAGCGAAACAAAAAAGGCCACTAAATCCGGGAAATATATATCCCAGAAAGGAAAAAACTGAGAAATCCAGCGGCGCCGAAATGACAAAAATAAAATTACATAAAAAATAACAGTTGTTAACTACCGAGCAGAGAGAAGGGAATGGAAATGGAGGAGAAAAAACGCATATCGATGGGCATAAATTTTCGATCGGCTACGCAAGGCGCCAATTAAAAAAATAAACTTGTTACAGCGCCACCTTAATGAAGGGGCCAAAAACAGGGAGAATTTGGCAACTGTACTTGGTCATAACGCTGCGGGGGAGTTGTTTCTTTAGAGGTTTTAAGATGACTCAGTTAATTTAGAAATGCAAAACTTACCATGGGAACCATGGGTTTATTTATGACCGTAACTTTATTTCTTTGGTTTTGGGTGATCCTTTTGTTAAGGGAATTTATTTCAAAAAGGTTTTATTGCAGTTCCAGTTTTTTTGTCCTTATTGTCCTATGATAACTTGGCTTTCCCTTGATGGAATGTCATAAAAATTGGTATACAAACTCCATTTGTTCTAATATTTATTGTAACTACCATTCCAATAAGATTCCAACACTTTATCACTAATTGAATAATTGTGTTTGCGGAAGTAAAGTACAGTCTTTTACCGACACTGAACTCCGCTTAACTTGCAGAAAAAATAACGTATATATTTAACTACCCAGAGACAACAACGGTGAACAATCGTTGGTGTCGTTGAAGACAAATTATTATAAAGCCAGGCGAAGGTTAGCAACTGTGAAAAACAGTTGTCTGGACGTCTGGGTGATTTGTAAATGTCAACACCGCGTCCGAGGTGCGGATTTGGTTGCTTTTAATGACTCACTGCCGATTTCATGTTGCGTGATCTCTCGACAACTTGTTGTCGTTCGCGTATATACAAAATATTGCCCATATGTATACAGTTGTGGTCAAAATTAAGGCTTTTGGGTACATCCATAAATTAGTTTGAATTATAATTATAAACCGCAGAAAGCTTAAATAAATATTTTTGAATAAGGTTTTACAAAGCTTAAATTTGATCATTGTTCTTTATCCTTAATAATTTCTTTTTAAAATTCTAGGGAATCTTTAAACACAAAAAATTATTTCCCCAACTCATGGATAATTGTACCCATGAAAATATTAACTCTATTGTGAAATAATACTTTAATAATGCTACTTTATTGGTCAATTTAAAAAGTTTTAAACATTGTTTTTCTATGAAATCTTAGTGTTTTATGATGACTTTGTGATCTCTGGCTAAAATAGTTTTAATCAAGTGTCATCAGTTCTTTGTCTTATTTGATTTCTTTAATATAAATAACATAATATAAATAATAAATAATATAAATAAATTTTAAATTGACTTGAAGAACAGCAGTCTCAATATTAAATCTCTTGGGACATTTGAATATTAGTCTAAAACTCTGAAGAATGATGCAAAATACGAATGAAATCTCGTAACTACCTTGCTATCAATTTCACCTTAACTGTTTACATATACGCTGAGACTCTTCTTGTATATTACGTATAATTATATTTTGCTTAAAATTTATTAACCCATAAAAGTGTGTCGCAGGCGTTGCTAACTCTATTTAAACTTTGCCTTTTCCTCTGTTTTAGGTGTTTGCCTTAAAGTGCGCCATAAACTAAAAGTGGAGAGTGCGAAAAATAAGTAAATAACGCCCACTGGTCTACTGGTCACCCTAGTGAAAAAAAGGGGAGGAGAGGTGAAATCACAGAGTAGCGATAGGAGCCAAAAAAAAAAAAAGAAGATAAGGACGGCAGGAAGAGGAAGAGGAAACCGCAACGTTGCCGCTTTTCACCGACCAATCAGCCAAAAAGGCAGCAATTAACGGAGGTGTTATCTGCGGAGATAGCGATTAGAGGTGTACACATAACCCCCATTGAGTGGAAAACCCCTTGAGGTTGGAGCCGAAGAGCGACATAGAGAGGGCGCAGAAAAGCGGGAGTGGAGCCTATTGAAATCCCCATTTGACGAGAGCGGGAGAACGCAGTTTGGAGAGCACCGAGCACTGAGTCCGTCGAACTTTGCACTCAAATCAAACTCAAAACTCAGAAAACTCAACACTCAACTGCAGACGGAGAAGTACACATATCGCCTGTCAAAATGTTTGCTGTAATGCGAATCGACAACGATGACTGCCGGTCCGATTTCCGCCGCAAGATGCGTCCGAAGTGCGAGTTCATTTGCAAGTACTGCCAGCGGCGATTCACCAAGCCGTACAACCTGATGATCCACGAGCGCACCCACAAGTCCCCCGAGATCACCTACTCGTGCGAGGTGTGCGGCAAGTACTTCAAGCAGCGCGACAACCTGCGCCAGCACAGGTAAGCAAAACGTCGATCCCATATCCTGCATCCCCTACCCCCTAAGTATCACCCATCCACCCATTCAAAACTACAGCACAGATTTCCGATTTAATGTTCTGGTTTCTTACATATTTGTATCGGTTGTCTTAGATCTAAAAGATCTCAAATGTTACGATCTATAAAATATATTTCACAATCCATATAATCATTAAAAATTACTGCACAGATCATTAGAAACTCCAATCCTAAGTTCAATTAATTTCAATTTCAATAATGCAGCAACCGTATTTTAATCATATTATATCGATTATAATCATATTGGTTTCTTACTGATAAACAATATATGTATGTAGGTCAAATCGATAGTATTTCTTACCAATAAAAAACCAAAATGATTTATTTCCGTGTACAAATAATCGGGTAATCATATACCTACATAAAAATATGGTTCATGAATAAGGGATAAAAGCTTACTGAACCACTCCATTTTTGGTTCTTTATCGTTGGTGTTGGTTGTTGAAAAGTATAGACAAAAGAAGGCAAAACCAAGTACGTGGATTACCATATACTGAGAACTTGCAATCACAGGAAACAATTTTCTTGGAAACATTGTTTATGCATTTAAAAAACCCCCTTAAGTGTGATTTTCTTCTAATTAGGTAGCTAAAACTATACTCATAAATTCATATAAACTAAAACACAAAGGGAAAGTTTTAGTCCGCTTAAAACCTCTTAATTAGAATTTACAATACAGTAGTTAGCGCATAAATTAATTAATCTAAAGCGGCTTTAAAGAAAATCCCGTATAAATAAATTTAATACATTTACTTTCTGGAAGATTAAGCACACACTTGAGTTTCTGTTCATCGGATCAAAATATTAAAACCTAGATAATTTTATACAAATTCGATTATTTATTTTGGACTTCTCCCATAGGACACATATATGGGACATTTTCACTACCAAATATTCAAAATTAAAAGTTTTAATGGATTGACAAAAGCTTAATCACAGTATCACCGTATTTACACATATTTACATACATAAATATCATAAAGCCAACCATAAAAGAACCAAAATAATAATTTTTTTTTGGGGCAGTCAGCAACCCTATTGTTTATATTATTATAATTTTTTTCTGCCACATCACGAATTATTCTCTATTTTTCTGTTTCTCTCTCTTCTATTTGTAGATGTAGTCAGTGTGTTTGGCGATAAGCTAAAATACCACGTAAACATATATATAAATATATATAAAAACCACACACAGAGCAATATATAAAGTAAAACCGATATCTAAGCACCAACAATCGCAGCACCAACAACAGCACGCCATATCACAGCTATATCTTACACACACATAATGAATGAATATGAATGAATGGGATCTGATGAGGCAACTGCAACTGCAACACACACAACGCGCCTACTTCTACTTCATGCACCACTCTCTATAAAAAAATATATATGTATCTGCAACACCAGCAACTGCAATATTGCTTAAACTACTAGATGCAATCTACAGGCACAACAAGCGATTATAGTGAATGGAATGCTAAGTCCAGGTGTTGGTTTTCAATCTATTCGGTTATCTGGTCTATACAATGTACAATGCACTTGCCACTTGCCACGCCCCTCGCCACCATCAACAAAAAATGTTGCGCAGGCGCAGCACAACAGCAGCCACCATATTTTCAATAATATTTGCAGAAATCTACACATGGACACTTGTGGGCGTGGCTGCTTCAAGAAGTGATGAAGCAGGAGCAGGAGCAACATGCAACATCTGATAGCTGAGTAATTGCAACATCCTAAAATGCAGTTGCAGCTATTGAAACATGCAACAACCTTTAAATTTTTACAATAAATTCAACAAGAGAAGACCACAAAAATCCAGCATCCAGCCAGCATTCAACAGACATCCCAAGGAACACCTAACAATGCCACATGCAACATGTTGCTGCTGGCTGTCTCACATGTGTGTTGCTCGGGTTGCCAGTGAAAGTGCAATTAAGCCAAAGCTTTTTGTGCTTTTAACAAACTCAGGCAACAGCAGCAACACACACACACAGAGCAACACACCAGCAACATGCAACACCACCAGCAACATGCAACATGCAACAACAATCAGCTGCAATTATCTTGCCTTAAACAAAAAATATTAAAGATTTACACACACACACACACACACACCCTCTCGCTATACTTTTATGAATAATACAAATTATTTACAATTTAATAATTATATTAAAAACGCAAAAAATCAAAAAACAAACACCCACACACACACAAACACACACACACACACATACATCATAAGTATTTGTATTTTAAAATCGTAAAAACACGTTGAAAATGTATTACATAAAATTAATAATAATAATAATAATAATAATAATAATGGTAATAAAAAAAATTATTAAATAAATATTTACGATATGCGATTGTTTTGTTTAAGTTTAATTTTTAAATAAATAGAATGACAAAAAAAAGACAAAAAATTGTGCGCAAAACCAACGAAAAATAATGAGAAAATTGTTTTTTGTTTTTGTTTCCTTCTTTTAAGTGCCCGGCAATAAGATTGTAAATGTTTTTCTTCTATTTATAATAAAAAATAAAAAAAATACCTAATAATGCCATCTCTTTCTGAACACTTTCTGTTTTATTCCCCCACAAATAAATCAGCTTAAAAAATATACCGCAATTTATAAATAAACGTAGAGTTAAACGGCAAAACAATAAGTAATTAAATAAACATATTTATACAATTAAAAGAAAATCCAACCAGAAAACCCAACAATATGCGTTTTTAATGACGTCAGGCGTAGAGAGAATTAAGTGTACTTTCCAGTTTGTTTTCTAGCAATTATTATTGTTTTTTCTTACTGTAAATCAACACCAACACAGGTATTTAATTATGCAGTTCAGGTGTTCAATTAAATCTAAACTACTTAATTACACAGAACATCGTTTAGTTGACAGAATACATCGTAATTTTCTTTTTTTTTTCGCTTCAGGCGTTTTGTAAAATCAGTTATTAAAACGATTTACAGGGGAAATCTTTCGATTATATTTTTGTTGTTAATGTTTTAGCACGTGATGAATTTTATGAAAAAGTTTGAAAGCGGTAAAATTAGCTATTTAAAAGTGCACTAAAAACTAATAATTGTGCTTAATTATTTAGTGAAGTGCTTTGATGTATTTGAATATATATATAAATACATCTAGGAAAAATAGTGATTTTAACCTATTATTTGGCGGAAAGCTAGTTAAAAACTTTTAAATAGTTATAAAACTGTTAATTTTAATTGATGGTTTCCTCAAAAAACTACAAGGTACCAAAATAATTGGAAAAAACATTCAAATTATTTTTTTTTTTAACGTATCAAGCTAATAAAATAGGCTTAAACTTTGTTTTAATATGACAGTTTTAAAAAATTTTTGGAAATTCAATAAAAATGTGTTTAAAAAGCACTTTAAAACAATTTATCTATTTTTCATAATAACAATTGTTGGAACTACATTCAAAAAAGAATAAAAATAAAAACGCTAAAATTTTATCTTGAATTTTATAACAAAGGATTTGTGGAAATTTACTATGTTGCTAATGAAAAACTAAGAGATTAAATACTATTAATTTAAATTAAATAACAACTTTTATTTTGTATGGGTTATTTCTTTAATACATTATATATGCTTTTGAAAAATTAAGAGTTACATGTAATCTTAGTTGACACCTTGATAGGTATATATTTTCATATTGATTGATCAAATCCTTATCTCCAGCACGTGGGTGTACGCACTGTGTGGTCAGGAATTTTCCCACTTTTAATGTGTGATGTGGTATATCCCCCTTTGCGAGCACCCACTGTACCTGTGTGAGGGATGCGATAATCAATTCATTGCAACGTTTGCCAAGCATTTAGGTTAACTATTTACCAACAATTAAGCAAACTATTAAGGCCAACTGCTCCTTTGTCGGCTCGCACAATTGGTAAACAGAATGAGGAAAAAAATAAGAGAGAGGGCCAGGGAATTTCACATGCGATCATAAATCATTTCTCAAGTTCGAAGTTCCCCGTTTCCTTTGGCCCGCTGCGTTCGTGTTAATTAAATATTGACTATGTTTTGATAAGCCGTAACATTTGCCCCGGGAGGAGTCCTCCTCCTCCTCCTCCTCCTCCACTCACTCCGATTTCAGGTTCGATTTTCCACAAATTTAAATGTTAGCACTACGCGGCAGGATCCCGATCCCGAGTCCCGGAAAGAACCCAAACCCACGTAGAGTTGCTTATAATGAAAGCGTTTCCAAATGCGAAACGAATGCTGAAGCAGCTACTGTGGCGAGTGTGGGCCAGGATATACGAGCATGTGCATCTTTATGTGGACATAGGGCCTGTGGTCGGGATGTGGCCTGTGGTTTTGGTGGCAGGTACAAAAATGGTCAGAATAATAGGTAGTGTGCCAACAGGTCAATTGAAATTTCAGCTCAGAAGATGTTTGGTATGATTTGTAAGGAACTAAAAGTGTTTGTTCTTTTTTAAAATTGTTTAAATTGATTTATAGAATTCTTTTAAAACTTTTAATATTTATTTATCCCTTTTAGCTATCTTAAAAATGAAAAATATTTATATCAATGTTGTATTTGGTTTATAAACATTAAATTTTAAAAAAATATATGGACCTAAAACTTAGAAAACCAGAAAAATTAATTGATTTTTTGATTTTTAATTTTGTAATATGTCCCTTGATTTTTAATGAGTAGATAGACTATAAAGTTTTGTATTAAATATTTGAAGTAACTTTTTTCTTTAACATATTATAGGACTACTAAAACACAATCATTTTATTAGGTTCCTTTACCACTTAATTTTTGTCAAATTAATATACGATTACCTACAAAAATTAATGTTTAAAGAATGATGGACCCATTTAGGCGCGGATCCAGGGTGGAATTTGGGGTTAAAAATCCCCGAAATGTATTTTCTTCATGTGAAACTTGTGAATTGTGCACAAATGTTTGTTAGCCCCCCGAATGTTTGAAAACCCCCCGAAATATTTTTCTGATCCCCCTGGTCCATATGTATAACTGCATAATCCTTATTAAAAATATCCCCAAGTAAAAAGGAGGCAAACAAAACCGACATTTCGCAAGTGCCAAGTGCACACAGGGATTTGATTCGGTCTCGCATTTCTCGGTGGCACTTCTATTATTTTGACCTCCGCTGTGGGGAGCGGCATGTGGTCGCCTTCCGAGGCACGTGTGGTTTTCCAGCTAACCGCTTCCTGCTGCTGCTTATGGCATTAACCTAAACTGTTTCCACCTTCTTCTTCCCGTGCCAAAAGGACGACGTCCACGCAGTTGGACTTCGGAGCGGGCCCAAGCCAAAGCCAAAGCCAGAGAGGAGTCACAGAGTCGCTATCGAAGTCACATTCAGAGTCAAATCCGGGCCAAAAGGAGGCCCAGGCCCAAAAAGGAGGCCCAAACTGTGGTGGCCTGCTGTGTGCGCCGTCACCCGCTGATTTTGTTGGCCGCACATCGGCTTAGGCCCGAAACGCAGCGAAATCTAAGCCAAATCGATCCCAGACATATCGGAAATGGTCAGGGGCGAACCCACTGCCCACCCACTCGCAATCACCCACTTGCACTCAGCTAAAAAATATGTTTTAAAGGGCTTAAAAAAGCGTTAAAGATAAACTGAAGTTTATGGTTAATAATATATATTTTTAAAATATTTTTAAACTAAAAATTTGGTTGATCTTAAGAAAAATTTGACAAAACCACAATTTAGTCCAGAAATGAATTAAAAGGCCCAAAGAAATAACATTTAAAACAAGGTGAAGTCGTTAAAAAAGGCTTTAAGGGTTTAAAAAAGCGTTAAAGATTAACTGATGCTAAGGATTAAAATACACTTTTAAATATTTTGAACTACAATTTTAAGAAAAATTTGAGGAAAACCCATAATGTAGTCCATAAAATAAATTAAACATGCTCCAAATTAAACAACATTTAAAGGTAAAGATAAAGATAAATAAACCATAAATAAAGATAAGTATTATAAAAGTTTACAAAAATTAAAACACCTTTAAAACCATCACTTAAAAATCCCTATCAAATTCGTTAATCTTGTTTTGGCCAATCCCAAAAAACTGATTCAACACTTCGGTAGCGCAATCATCATTTCCGTCTCTTAAAAGGTGACAACTTGGGGTTTTTTTTTTTAGTGCAAATGCAGATTTCTTTTATGGCCTGATTCACCACAACTCTTTGGCTACCAAAAGCGTTTCCTCATCTCACAAACTGACTCACTCAAATTTCTATCAAAGTCTGCGGATAAATCTCACGCAGTCACATCTAAGCGAGATTTGTATTTGGCAACAGGTTCCAGTTTTAGGGGCCTCCTCCTCCTCCAAGTGATCTCCAAGGTGCGACGAGTCATCTGGGCAACCTGAGCAGCAGCTTCAGCAGCAGATTCCAGATTCCAACTCAAAAGTCAGACCTTTCGGCATTTCAGATTCGGATTCAGACTTTGGGACCCGTTAAGCGACGATGTCTAACTCATTAGATGTCATTTGCTGATAAAAACTTTGTATACTCTATTTGGAGAGGGGGTATATGAGAAGTTTTTATAGCTTTTACTACTTAAAATAATATTATATAATTATATATATTTTTGATAAGCTTTGCTGTTACCATGGTAAAAATACGTATATGTAAAGCGTAATTTATTTTGTGCACTTTATTAATAAATAAAAAATTGATAACTTAGTATTTTTGATAACTTTACTATTTAAAATAATATTAATAATTGTATATCAATTTAGTAAGATTTTGGTGATTTACTAATGGTAAAAATACGTATATGTTAAGGGACATTTATTTTATACAAATTTAGTTTAAGACTCTGCCTTCCTTATTGGTTTTCAAAGACCTTAAATAACTCTACTTTATAAAAATATTTATAAGGAAAATAAGCAAATTTTTATTAGCCATAAAAAAAAAAGGAAAAATGGAAACATCGCAGTCAAAATTCAGGATTACGAATAAGATCAAATCCATCCATTAAATCCTCTAAATAATAATAAAAAAAATTATATACCAAAAGATTACAAACGAAATCATCCATTAAATCCCCTTAAATTATTATAACAAAATAAATATACCCAAAAAATTCAAAGAGCATCCAAACTTCGATCATTGATTTCCTCTAAAGCACACGTAATAACAGTGGGCTGGCCATATACTTTTAAGTACATATATTGGTACACCAGAGAGTCGTATCCCCCAAATCTGATAATATCAGTGCGACGTATTGGAATGCTACGGAATGCTGCGTGGTTGTCATCACGTAGGATCGCATAATTCAGCTTTTTACGGCTAACGGGGGGAGCCGCTCCTGTGGCGGCTGCTGTATCTGCAATTAAAAGATCCCGATCCCAACTACCATAAAGTGCAGGGAGCAAGGCACTCTATACTACACATCATATATATAAACAATCTACACCCTCAGAGGCATATAACCAAACGGATTCCAAAGCGGCACGTACAAAAAAGTCGCGGCTATTTGTCTGCTGACTTGTCTGCCTGCTTTTTAACTTATTTTTCTTTTTCTTTTATTTTTATTTATTTTTGTTCCGCATTTTTTGTGTTGTTTATTTTTCGCTTGGCATTGTGATTGTGGCGGAGCCTAAAAAAAAAAGATTTGTGGCCGGTCCAGACTTCAGATCCCGGTCGAGGTCCACGTCCAGGTCCAGGTCCAGGACCACAGCTCCATGTTCACTTCCCATTCCCATTTGCAAGTCCCAATCCCAAGTCCCAATCCCAACTGGCTGCCTGTCGCTTTTAATCTAGCAAAGCAATCGTTGAATGCCACTAAACTTTTCACCACAACTTATATCAATTGTCGTCCAATGTACGACGTCAACGCGCCCCTGATATATTGGATCTAAAAGTGATCGTAATCGCAAAGCGGAGCACACACACGCCCCAGACTCTTGGACTGCAGCGACGGAGTTGGCTTGGTTTCGTTTTGGTTTGGGTTTTGGCCAAGTCCAAGGCACCCAGGCACCAATTTGTCTGCACAAATTTGAGGCCAATTCGAGAGGGGAGTGGGGCGTGGTTATCCCCTATCCCCCCAAGGAATAGAACAAAAACTTTGGAGTTCGCAAATCTTTTTTTAGGGATATACAAACATTGAACAAAGTGTTACTTACTTTAAACTTAAATCTCCTTTTATTAACCTTAAAATATTTATCATTTAGTTTTATAAAAAAAAATTTGAAAGTTGTAATATATTTTAAGTAACATATTTATATTGCAGATTTCTCAAAGATAAGTAAAAGTTCTATATCTTTTAAGAACACAGGAAATTTGTATAATTTTTCTAAAAATATTTAAAATAATTGATTGCCTTCCTTTGACTTATATAAACTATTGTGTAAATATTTTAAATTAGGTAGTTCTCAAAAGAAATTGATTAATTTAACTTTTTTTAACTTAGTATTGTTTTCATAATTTAAAAGAAATTTAAACAAGCATCTTATATTCATTTAAATCCATAGTGATTACTTGGGATAAAAAAAACACCATCATTTGTGTCACCATTCAAATATGGATTTAGAAAGTAAATAAATAGAATTTAGATTTTAAAAAATAGGAATATTGACTAGATTTATTTTTTGTGGTGCACAACTTCTGTTTTTGTGGCTAGACCGCCTTCCCCCCTCTCAACTGTCCTGATCTTGGGAAATAAGTTAATACCCACTGCCGCCTGGGCAGTGTCTCCGTCTCCAGTGTCTCCGGTGTCTCCTGGCTCTCTGGCTACCTCCTCGGTTAGCATTAATTTATGAAGTGATGATGACAAGTGGGATAACGGGGTCATTTCGCGCTTAATGTCGCCAACACGTAAAATGATTTGCATCGAAAGTCAAAACCTAAAACCCAATGCCGCGTAACTTTAGAGCCTGTGGCAAGGCTGCCAAGATTGCGATTGCAACATGGACTTCGCCTCGGTTCCAACTTCATTCTCATCTCCCATCTCTCTGAAGGCACAACTTATCGCCGCCGCCCGATCATAACAACACATTTTAAAGGGCTTAAAAAATCTGAGGGACTGCAGCCGGTTGCAGCTGAAGCTGACATAAGCGGACCGCAAACGTGACAGCTCACTTCAGTTTGCTTGACAATCTCCGGAGATCCGAGGGATCCGAGAACTGAGAACAGAAATCAGAGAATCCCCGGCAATTGTGCTTCAATATTGTTCCTAATTTGGCACTTAAATTCAATGAGATTCTTTTTCGTATTTTTTTTGGTCAAGGTGGGTTGGGTATTATTCTTCTGCCGGAGAGCCGGAGGAGACCATGCGTTGACATAAATCAACGCGACTTCCAACTTTTATCACGATCTCCTAAATAAGGCGACGCGGCCTGCAGAAATCCGCTTCATACATAACACACACACACACTCTCACACGGAGTCGCAGAAAGGAGAGCCTCCCAGTCGCAGTCACTAAGTAAGCTATCATCAGGCTCAAGCTCAGTCTCAGTCTCAGTCTCTCAGGATCGGAATCAGAATCGAAATCGGGCTTCTCAACTTCAGGCTGCACTTAAAAATATATTTTTAACATTGCTAAAAAAATTTTAAAAAATTCCAAAGCCGACCTGGGCACATACAGAGCTGCATTTCATAGTGTGCGTGCTTTTTTTCGTTTGCTTCTCCCCCTCTCGCTCACTCCTTATAAAATTGTGCGGCTAAAAACCCGCGTGCCCTGGTCTGTCCTAAAATGAAATGAAGATTTAAAATTTTTAGCACATTAATTTAACCTGTAAATAATTATTATGATAATTTTTTTTACTATTATGTTATTTAGACCTCCTGAAGACGATCTTCAATGATCAAAATATATTGAGAAAAAAATAAAAAAAAATCAACCAATTTTTTTTAAGTGAAGTCTTTGTCACAGTGGGCCAAGAAATACACCTGGGTGAGCTGAGAAGGTTTGGTGGAAAAGGGGTCGGGTGGGGGGCAGGTGAGGAGAGGTGGCTTGAGGGGGATGGAAAGGCAGATCTTGCGGATGGCCGCTGACTCGTAAAATGCGTGTGCGAGTCGCGCGCTTTTGCGATTCTCTATTTTAATGACAGAAGTAGACGGAGCCTGCAAGCTGGAAAATGCAGATCCTATAGAAAATATTATGTAAAATGGGGTATAGTGAATATACGATGAATATCTACATATGTGACTAAGTTACTTTTAAAGGACGATATCTATTCATTTTTAAGAAAGCAAATTATTCAGGAATGTTTAATACAAAAATTATGTAAGCAATTTATAAAGATTAAAGTCAGTTTAGAATTGTGGTAATAATGGTAACAACAATGTTTTAATTATATTTTTATTTTTTGATGATTTTATTGTCCCTCATTTTAATGCAGTTTCAAAGATTTATGTAAACCTACTAATATTTGGTCACTTATTTTCTCAAATATTTTATAAATGATTAAATGATTTTATAATTAATTTAAAGTAAATTATTAGTTTTTCCCACTATAAGAGTATACAAATTTTCTACCTTACTTGAAGCTTAAGCTACCTTTTCTTACTTTTCCCCCTCAAAAGGCGAATTGCTCACTGAGTTTTAGCAAATGCGATTAAAATGTCACCGACAGCGAAAGGGAGAGACTTTTGGCTTGAGACGACGACGGCAACGTGTGAAGTAAATGTGGCACAAATGTTGTTGGCCGTCTGTCAACTGGGCCTAGAAGAGGGCCTAGAAAAGTTGGCTGAAACCCACCTTCCCCCCTTGTAATTGTAAATGTCTGCAAAAAAGAAGCGGCAGTCTTCAGAAAGAAGAAGCTGAGCCTCCATGGAGGCTTCCCTTTGTGCATAATGATGACATTCCGGAGCGTATTTGATTAAGAATTTTGACAGGCGACATAGTGTCGCTTTGACGGCCACCCAGGCCACAAATATCCAATGTCCAATACCCTCTGAAATCGAGAATAAAAAATAAAGGCAACTCTCGGGATCCCGTCGTTTTAATCAACAGCGCTGATCAATAACAATCAACATGTTTGCTGATAATTTCGCCAGTCTCTTTGGGGGGAATGCTTTTCTACACAGCAAGAAAAAAAGGAATCAGAGTCCCTTAAGCCAATAATAACATTAAATTCCATAATAATATAAAATTCAACAAAATAATTTGTAGAAATATTATTAAAATATCTATCCTGAAATCTAAACAAAAAAAAGTGTCAAGATACATAGTTTAGCACTTTATTTATTTAGGCTTTTTAAAGTTATAAAATAAAAAGAATCAGAGATTAAGTCCCAAAAATGTAGATAATTTAGATAAATTTTAGCCAACCTAGTATTATTATTTAGATTTTAATTCAACATAATCTGGTTGTTTGGGTTCTATAAAATGACATAAGAGTGACCCCTTTAATTTCCGTGTAAGCACCCCAATTCTGAACCCTTTCTTATATAGTATTTAAATATTTTTTTTGGGGACCCTCCTTTGTCAGCCAGCGGATTTTTGTAGGTGGCGTTGACTTGACTCATTTTGCGGTGCATTCTTTTTAATGGTTTGATTGATGGCTGGCAGCTCTGTGGATGTCGCTGCCTTGAATTTGTCAGCAAATTTGTCAGGCCTTAACCCAAAAAACAGAGGAGGGGATCTGCAGCCGAAAAAGTTTAATACTACGCGATGGAACTGGTTTTCCCCCCTTTTCACTTCTTTTGGGCCCGAAGGTTTTTTGTTTATGGTCAACTGAATCATTAGTCAATGGCATTTCATAAGAATGCTTTTGGGGAAAGTGAACCGAAGACAGGTAATTGCGAAAGTAATCGTGATTATGTCCAAAGTTGGATGTGTCACGGATGGGGAAATCAAATTGTGCAGGCAAGTGGCTTAGGTTTAGTGATTCAAAGGTATTTTAATTGTAATTACCAAGTAAAATAAACCAATTAAATAGAGGTAGGGAATTTTTTAAAATCTAATTTGAAAAGTTTGACTTAGAAATACATTTAAATCAAGTTCAATGGGTTTTTTTGTATGACTTTAAAAATTCAAGTGGGTGCAAACATGTTTTGAGAAGCAATGAAAATTATTATAAATTATGGTATTGATATACAATACTGTTTAACAATTAAGTGTATTTTTAGTCTATTGTTTTAGAACAATTTTAGTTTAAGAAAATCGTTTAATGAATGTTTATAGAACCCTCTGAACCCGATCACAAACTCTGAGCTTTACTGTAAACCTCCCCCACTATTTATTTAATGACATGTTTTGGGCCCGCTCAGCTTCCCTTTCGACCACACAAATTAAAGTGGCTCAAATTGCGGCTTTAATCGGTCCACCTAACTGCAAATGGCCGTATGCACGGCCCACAAACTCCGATCACGTCCCATATAGCCATATAGCGGCCATATAGCCAAACTTAGACAAGGCCAAAAATAATTTGCAACAATTTGCAGCGTCCCCAAATCAAAGCGCAAAACAAAACCAAACCCCAGACGCCAAAAAGGCAATGGAAAAAAATGTTGTTTAATAATTTAATTTGCCACAATTTAGCAGCGTTTATCAAAATCAAAAGCCATAGACGGAATCAGTCAGTCAGTCGGTCTATTGGCTCAAAAGTTTGCAAGACCCAATGGTTATGTTTAAGCCAAGACCAAAATCAGACAACTGAGAAAGTTTAACGCCGACGCGTTGAATGATGCAGCAAGATCTGAAAAATACACAGGGAAAAATAATGTAATCAAGTATAAAATAATATAATAATAACAAAATATTTAAGGAATTATAACTAAATGTATGATGGCTAATGAGTGAAATAATTATTTTACTACATTTGAAAAACCTTAACCCCAAATACGACGAGCCTATGCCGGCACAAGGACTGCCGAACCTATGTCGCTACTTCTGCGGACTATGTCCTTTCGTAATGCCCACTAATAAGCAGATGTAACAATTGTAATACAAATTTTTAAAAAAATATCTGAAGCATAAGAAATTCTAAACTTATATGGAATATAAAAAACACTTTGTTCTCTGTGTGTGAGACTTGGGATTTTGGAACTCGGATTACACGCAGATATAAACGGCTACCTAAGTGAACGGCGTGCAGGAACGTGATCAGCCCAATTTTAACGCCCATCGAAAACGAAAGGGAGCTACCATGCCAAATACCATATAGGTATACCTTATGGGGTTTCCATGAGATGCGAAGGGCATCAGGGGGATGGACCAGAGGTCGCCATGGATTTCTACGAAATGTGGTGGGCGCACAATCCGTGGATGTGGATGTGGATATGGTTATATGGACCGGGTCCACATTGTAGTCCGTCATTTGGTCAGCGAGTACAACTCACCAAAGACCTATTATTAAATTGTCAAAAGGTCGAGAAATATATGTATAGAGGGGGGAAGAGGAAAGGAGAAACGGGGCTCGTCTTTAGTTTAGTTCGAGATGAGTGCGTGATCATTGGATGGGAAAAATATCTTTAAAAATTGTAAATTTAAAAAAAAAACCCTGAAAAAAACCTTCATAGCCAAAATTGTGTTAAAGTAGAGAATGAAAACTTTATTTTATGAAATAAGTATGAAGAATAAATATTACTTGTAGCACTAGGAAGACAAAATAAAATCTAAAGACCAGTCAACAATTTATTATTGTATGGTTAAAACAATGGGTTAAAAAATATTTAATTCACTCGCTGCATTAAATTAAATATGTTTTTTTTGTAAATAAAGATGTATAGATATAGATGAATATAAAAGACATTTCCAAATCATTTTAGTGCAGTGTCTTATTTTAAGAAACTAAAAAAGATAGATACTTTATTGACGTTTTATTTCATTTTTGAATTTTTACTCTAAACAGTTTGAGATATTTATTTTTGGGATGTAATAGAGTTTTCTTTGTTTTCAGAAAAAATAACATTTAGTGTTACTATTTAAAATACAACTTCATCAATATAGTAGGTATTTTCTAAATATTAAATTACTCAAACTATTTGCTTTATTTTGGATGTCTTTGAAGGATTATTTTACAGAATACTTTTTGGAACCCTTTCTTAGAAGTTAATATAGTTTCTTGGTATCTTTTAAAATATGTTTAATATATATTGTGTCCACACTTTTTAGTTGGACCATCTCTAGCCTG
This sequence comes from Drosophila oshimai, assembly GCA_018150695.1. NCBI lineage: Eukaryota > Metazoa > Arthropoda > Insecta > Diptera > Drosophilidae > Drosophila > Drosophila oshimai. The sequence continues at coordinate 1,909,325 of JAECWM010000252.1, read as the reverse complement.
AACCCGAACCCTTTGGCCCTGGGTCAGGAGATGATTTCGACGTTTTCGGCGCGCGTATCAGAAGCAGATCGGACTAATTGGGGCAACGGTGAGGATGGGGTTGGGGTTGGGATTGGGTATGAGTATGGGGTTGGGGGTTACGGCCAAAACGATGAAGGCAACACGAAGGGGGCGGCAACAGGGCACGGCGCATTAAGACAATATGGCTTTGGGTTCTGGGTTTGGGATTGGGTTCTGGGTTCGAGTTCGGGATCTCCATAAAGAAAGAATCCCCGAAAGGCTGATCCTGACTGCTGTTCGGTTCTGTGTGGCTGCTGCCGTTGTTGCGACCACAACATTTTGTTTATTTTGTGTTTAGGCCCGTGTGAATTTTCAAAGGCTCAGGGCTAAAAAACTGTCGAAAATTTCAAAATGTCTGTCCCGAATCCCCCCCTCTGCCTCTGCTGCCTTAACCCTCGTTCTCTCGATTAGCGTGGCTGCTTCTGCTTTAACCCATGAGAGCAAATGGTGGGCGGATCGCGGCATTTATTACAGCCAATGTTACAATTTGTGGCTTTCAGATTTATGCGTTTATTCAGCAGGGGCAGCGCCCCCGAAAAAAAAAAAATAAAATAAAAAACAGACACAACTTATGACTGCCCATGGGTTTTTGGAACCCATGTGGACCGTTGGCTATGCTACCGTACCGAAGGCCTCCAGTCTCTCCGTCTGATTGATTTCTGGGAATTTTACTCACTCGGGAGACTTCAGTGCCACACAGTGTTCACAACAAAGTTATGATTAAGATTAAATGTGTCTGCGTCTGGACGGGCTTCCCACTTATATGTATCATATATTCTCCCTTTCCAACCTTCCAAAATTCATAGCCCATCCTCAATTTACGCGGTGGCAAGTGATATGTTATATCTATCGGCTGCTTTTTTTTTTATTAATTAGATCAATGTTATGGGTGATTTGTGGGCAGGGGAACAACTTCTGTGGGAACCTTTTTTCCAAGGTGAACTTTTGGGGATTCAACGATAAGTTTTTTAGCTGCAAATAAATATTTGGTAATTAAGGCACTGAATTATAATTTAATAACGATGCAACTATAATAACTATAACAACTATTTAATAGCTATTTAGGTTGAAAGTGTCTTTTAAAAATGTAAATTGATTTTTTTTTGATAACTATCATTACGGTTAGTGCAAATATTAATTTTTTTGATTCTAAATGACATGGCTAAATTGTTTTTCCTAACAAACAAACAATTTTTCTTTTAACTATTTAAAATTAATAAACTGCCACTCAAAAAAAAATATTTTAAATATAAATATTTATTTATCAGTTTACCAAAACCATCCATTACCACTAATTTTGATTTACAGGCACCGATGAACTCCCAAGATAACTTAATATAGTCCGATAGCCCCCAGCTGATATAAAAACCCAGCAGCTGATGCGACCCATTTAGGCCTATTAGTCATGCTGGCCGATACCACAAAATTTCCATATTTAAGTCGGGAACCAAACAAATCAATGGCTAATTAAGCAGAACTTAAATCAGTAGCTAAGCAGGAGGCTTGGACTTGGGTTTCGGATTAATAAGCGGGAAAAGACCGCAATTAAAATGCGATCAGCAGGCGACGACTTCAGACTAAATGAATAAAAACCCGATGCATTAGCATAAAACTAACAAATTTTACTACAGCTATTGACACACATTTCACCACTCCCCTGTGGGGGGTCAACTATTGCTTTGGCCAACCTAATCGATTATAAATGCGACTAGCAAAGTGCGATTAAAATAAATTGCAAGCGGCAGCGACTCCGCTTAAGTTTCATAATTAATTCAACCTCAGCGGCGGTGGCAACCGCAAGAGTTGTGTTGTGTGGATGGTAGTGATTCACCAACCGGACCCCGATGGATAACCACTGAGCCACTGAACCACCGATCTCCTGTTTACAGTACTACTTCTGTATTTAAGCTACACTTACCATAGTTACACTTTTTAACATAATTATCTCTTCAAAATAACAGCTCACTGATAGTTAAGATTATTAGGTTTTCGAAAACTAGTTTTATTGTTATTTATTATTTTAGTTTAATTTAAATAAACTACGATCTGTATATTTAAATTTAATTTAAATTAAAAGCAAGTGCCTTAAAATATTTGTTATTTAGTTATATATCGGTTTTCACGTTATAATAAAGTTGCTTACAATTAAATTACAAATTTACCAAAAAGCCACCTACTACTCATCAGAAACCATTTGCTGGCCAAAAGGCAGTTGGGAATTATAGTGATAATAAAAAGAAAAAACTGCAAATATGGAAATTAATTTTAATTTTAATTTTTTTTTAAGGAAGTTAGACTGTATCTCAAACCACCGAGTGTCCAGTTGGCCAGATCGCCAGTTGGCTGTCAACTTACGGCCCATATAAAAACGGGCGACGACTGTGGCTCGTTTCATAAACTCTTGTCAAGCTATCGCCTAATCGTTGGATCGCTGGATGGTTGGATCGTCGGATGGTTGGTCCCTCTACGCAGAGTCGTAAAATCGCAGCCAACACCTAGACTGTAGACTGCAGACTGAAGACTGTGTGGACTGTGCTTATGAGTGTATTTTGCTGGCGAGGTGTCAGGAAACAACTTGTCGGAATGCATCTAACAAGGAATTCGATTTTGCCGGCCGTTCAGTTGGGTTCCCTCGCCCCTCGATTTCGCGGCTCTTGTCCCATCGCCCAGGCTAATGGCACGTTGCATGTTTTACCACGCTTGATGACATGAATGGGCGCGGACTCCAGACAAAAGGAAAGAGATGGGTGTACCCCAAAGGAAAGAGACGGCTGGAAGTGGAGGGAGTTGTTGGGCTCACTACTTCCCTGTCCAGTTTAAGTCGATTGGTTCGATCAAGCTTGACCGGGTTCCTTGGTTGGCTTCATGCTCTTTTTATCGATTGAAAATCGAGGGAATTTCGTTCCATTAAAAAGACAATTTAGTCACCTTTAAGGGACTTTAAAAAAAAAAATAAATAAAAATGAATTGGAAATTTATAGCCAGTGAAATAGGTTTTTATAGCATTTAAATAAATTATCAGCAAAATAAGTTATCATATATTTTTACACCCAAGCTAAAATCCCTTCTTGCCTATAGCTCATTAAAAATTCGTCTAATCCCCAAATCAAATGGAATGCAGGAGATCAAGGAAGGGATAGAGTGCGTATATTGTTTTGTTGATAGCATCCCCAAAATGATTGAATCAATGTGGCAGGAAACTTTCAAGGCAACACACACAAGGATACCTATAAATGTGAAGGAGGAGTCTCTTTTTTTGCAGACTGGCAAACATTTTTGGAATTTTTGTTAATTTGTAGGACGACATTTTGCTGCCTCTGTTGGATGAGTGCCGGGGTTAGAATTTCTTAGCTTTTTAAATCTGCAAATACCCTTTTTAAGGATAATATGCTGAACATTTTGCTAAACTTCTTAAATATATTTCCTGGATTTATTCTTTGAATTCCATAAATTTAAATCAATCAAATAGTTGCAACCATGAAAAATCATAACATCATAAAAATTATTACATAATAAATGTAAAGATTATACTATTGAATATTAGTAATTTGTTTTCTAAGTGTATTATAAATTTTTAGTTTGTATTCTCGTAAATAAGTCGCTTAATTTATGTAAACAAAGATCATATTTTTCTCTATAATGCTCATTTACCCTTTGTTTTTTCCATTAAAATCCTCTCCACATCTAGAATTCATTCATTCATCCATTTACTTTGTATCACATTGTGAATGCTTTTTGTTTACTTGTTGCTGTTAGCGATCGGAGAGCTTGTCACCACTTTCCTGAAGCAATTTGTACGCGTTTTCGACTTTGGGGGTTTCAAAAACTTGTGTATCGTCCAGCGAAGAATTCTCGTAGGTGTTTATAATGTACTTCAGTCGATCGATACGATACGTTGTGCTGGTTTTTTTCCCCTTATTTTCTTTATTTTTTTTTGCTGAGCTGAAAACCGAACGAATTTTAAGTTGTAGCTGCTGTGTTGTTGGTGTATTTTTCGCAGTTTACTTTTTGGACATTAAAACATCCGTTTACATACTATTCCCATTAGCACGACTCTGTCGTCCGTTGTTGTCGCTGGGGATTCGATCCCGATCCGCAGCGATCCCGATCCCGATCCACTTCCCCGCCAGCTTGAAATCGGGGATTCGGGCGATGCTGTCGTCGTCTTGTCTTGGACACGCGACAATCTTTATTTTTATACTCGTTTTTTTTTGTCCGATTTCTTGTAGCCTCGTTTTCTTGTCATTGTTGTTCTTTGGCTGTTGGCTGGTGGAAACAAAAGCAAAATTAAATTGTTATGAACACAAGTTTTCGATATAAGGCATACTTAACACATATTTATGGCGCGTGCAGCGGTAGCGGAGATTCTTGAGATACTTCCCCGGATTCCCTTGCACTTCTTCCCCTGTTGATATAGGCTTATAAATTAGTCGGTTTTACTGGGCTGAGTCAGCGGACTTGGAATGTGTAACGGGGTGAAATCGAATCAGGTGATAGGGCTCTATTGGGTGTAATAAAATTAAAAAATTAAGCTTTGTTTCAGTTTCGGTTTTTAAGCCTTTACATTTGGTTGTGGTGAATAAAAGCCTGTGTTAGAGTGGTTCAGGTGGGATGTTGAAAAAACTTATTAAGAAATATGATGGGTTCATCTTAGATGGTTTCAAGGGTTCCAAGTTAGTGCTAGTTGGATATTAAACTCATTGAGCAACTTCCCCTTCAAGTAACAATACAAATATCTCAAGAAACCCAACTTTATGTTAAAATTCCTTACTATACAACCGACTCACCCTAATGAATTTTTGGTATGCAAGTCAGCAATACCATTTATGTGACCTCTCCCCCTCCGAACACCCCGTTTTTGGACTCCTGGTCGACCAGACTTAATTAAATATCAGTGACATTTATCGGGTCTCGTGTAGCTTTGGCACGCCACTTTAACGATAACCGTGTAGGAGCGCAAAAAGTGAAGGGGGAAAATGAGAAATAAAAAAAAGGGGAGGGGGAAGAGAGCCCTGAGCCCCAAACCCGCCCTGTCATGTATAAATCACCTGAAAAAAGAGCTTGCGCCCAAAGTCACTTTAAACTCTCAAGCTCTCCCCAAAAAAAATGGATCCTGATGGTTGAAGAGGGGGTGGCAGGGGGGGATGTGGGCGGCAGAGGTGTGGGGGTAAAAGGGGTGAAGTGGGGACGACTCCAGAGCAGCCAATAAAAAGAGCGACGACTGTGCAGGAATGTTTAATGATGTATAAAGCATGTTAGAGTTTATCTTTATGGTGGCGTTCTTTTTGCCAAAAAAAAAAAAATAAAAAAACCAAAGAAAATTAAAAGAAGAATGACAAGAAAGCCCCCAAAAAATGTGTAAGACGAATGTTAAATGTTCTATTGACAAAAAATAATGTAAATAAATATAGTTATAAATAAATAAAATTTTAAGCACTTATTTGATTGTAAGTAAGAAACTAACTTTAAAAGAAGTCAGCAATTTAAAATATGGGTCTAAAAACCTTCAAACTGGAACAAAAAATAGCTAAAAAAAGGAACTATTCACAAAAAAAATAATTTAAATGTTCACATACAATCAAAATTTATTCCCATTAGCGATGACTATTTGTGTTTAATAAAGAAAAATAAACAAATAATTGTTAGTTAAAAATTTAATCTTCTTTAAAATATTTCAAACACCCAAGCTTTTGGAAGGGTATTTTCCCCTAAATAAAAGCTGCCACAAGTATTTCGAAAATTTGTCTCCAAATTTATGGCGCTCGATGTTATCAAACATATATAAAAGTTAAGGCGGAGAATCAACCTGAGCAAAGCCCGAAATGTGTCGATTCCATGAGCCCCTATATCTCAGATCCCTACCCCAACTCAGCTCCCCTTGGCCCACTATCGTATCATATTTTTCGGATCCTTCTTCTAGCACAAACATTCCATTTCTTTAGCAATTAGCGACAGCTAATTAAGTGACCATTATCGGTCAGAGATTCGAGTGTGTTAAGTGTGCCAACTGTTCGATGATGATGACGAATGATTTTCTGGAAGTGATAAGTGCTATCGCTGGAGTTTTCGTGGGCGGACAAGATCTAACAAAATCTAAATTTCTCAGTACCTCCATAAAGCACCATAAACCACTTTTATCGGGCAACAGGTATATGGAAAAACTACTGGAATTGTATTACGATTCGTTCTTTTTGCATGATTATTCGCTGGCTATCGAAATTACTTTATGGCCACCACTCGAGCTGCAAGTGACGAAAGGCCATTAGATTCCAATTAAATTGTAGTGAGGCATAGCCAGAAGGCATACAAAAATATAGCGCAGAGATAAGAGTTTTCTTCGGTGGGTGTTGCCAAAAAAAACTGGGGACATACCCATAATTTCAGGTCGAAGAAATTTTGCTGGTAACGCTGATTAGCGGTAAAGTCTGGATGAGTCAGAAATTAAATAGACAAAAAATATATACTCACAAAAAAATGCAGGGATCAAATTGACCTATAAAATAGTTACAGTTCCCAAAACCATGGAAAAAGGTACTGATAACAATAGTATTTTTTTGGTTTTTTTAACTATGTTTTAAGCTAATTTTTCCAAGGGTAGAAAAACTATTTCCTAGGTATTATTTAAATAATTATTTTAATTATATAATTATTTATACTTAGGTATTCTTTATAATTATTTTTAACTTAGGTTCCTTTGCTTTAAGTTCCATAAACAAAAAGTAGTTTTCTGTAAGAAGTTGCAATACCTGGTAATAAATAAATATATAGATACCTTCTCAATCCTAAAGATATGTTTAGAGCTTTACATCATTCCCGCCACTTGGTGATCCATCTGGTGACACTTTCTCCATCTATCTAACGATCCATCCATCTATCCATCTATCTATCCGTCGCCCTCCCACATCATTGTTGTTTTCACGCTCCGGCCATCGATCGCGACTGGAAATGGGAAACGGGACTGGAGGTGAGCGAGGCGTCGCTTCATCATGTCGCATAAATAATAATCAAAAGTAACATTTTCTATAACGCGCCGCTGAGCCACGCCACCCACATGCATACATGGAGTCGAGTGTGTGTGGAAATAAATATCCAGCCCGCATGTTAGGCAATCGAATCGAATCGAAAATTGTGTCCAACAAAGTAGCCGTCCCCGGACTTGAGTGAGAAACAGTTGGAAAATGTATGGCGCAAAGTACAGTGCCCGATTGTCAACCGGCAACGGGCAATAAAAAAATAAAAAAAAAAAAACCTAAAAAAAAATCTCAAAAAGAAGGCCAAAAGACAAGCGACCAAACAACCAGTTTCTTCTGGGGGCTCAAGGAGCAGACAGAGGAGCTGAGCGGTCTCTTCGGTGCAGATTAGTCACATGTCAGTTTCAATTATCGTCGAGTCAATTTGTTGAAAGGCCGCAAACGCAGCAGCCAAAGCAGCTAAAAAGCAGCCAAAGGCCCAAACCCCGGGCCCGGGCCAATGCAAAAGAGATCCAGATCCAGAGACCAAGTCGCCAAGTCAATCGATACCGCATTGCCCAGATTTCGCTTGAAATATTCCAACTGCGATGCATGTGGAGTCGCTCCAAGCTCCAAGCTCCAATCTCCCAGCCAGGAGTCGTCAGAATGGGAATCAGGCGAAAGAGTCCACCCAGAGAAAAATATTATCTAAATCAAAATAATCACACTTTGATTTTTATAGTCAAGGAGTTTTATATGAGAATAAAAGCCTAGGTCATTAAAAGAAATAAAAATGATTTCCTACAGCACTTTTCTAAGCACAGGATTTAGAAAAGCCCCACGTTGGGCGCCAAAAGCTTTTCCCATTAGCAAGATATCAAATATCAGGTGTTATATTGTCCTTAAAAAAAAACTTTTTAATTAGTTGATATTAAGTGCAGTCCAAAAATGATAATAATTATATTAAGACTATGGTTTAACCTTTAAAAATTTAAATGAACTCAACCTAGTAAGTAGTTTAGGGAAATCCCAACCTTTGATTCCTTCTAAATACTAAATTGAAATTTACATTTATTTCCCTTGAAACCGTCTGGAATTTTTCTCTGAGTGTCACAACTCAGAATCGGAGCCACCAAGCGCGTCTGATTATCGGCAGGACAACGACAACTGCGAACTGCGAAGACGACGACGACGATGAGACGGCATAGGGCATAACTCAGATGCTCTGCTATGATAATTTCCAATAAGACCCGGCTCCGCTCTCCACTCCGATCTGCAGCGATCCCCAGTCCAGTCCAGTCGGCTGATCTGCTCTGGAAATTGATGATGCCGAGTATGTTTGGAGTCAGCTTGTTTACACAATTCAGCGCACATTGAGGTCGGATACCGGCATGGTGTCGTGTAGCCAAAGCTCGAAAGGAATTTGTTTGGCCGCTTCCATCAAAGAGGCGCCGAACTGAAATCAAGATCAAGATTGATATCGGGCTTCTCTCCCGTCTTTCTCTGATTTTTTTTTGGTATTCCTGGTGGTCACAACAAATCGATGAAATTCCTAGACAAATGCTTGGGTTGCATAATCGCTTTTCTTTATACATTTTTTGTTTGTTTGTTTGAGGCGATTGAAGATTCTGTCACCCAGTTCACGTACGGTTTGCTCGCTCACGTACATCAGCTATTTGTCGGCCTGACAAATTGTCGCCGCATCTGTATCGAAATCGGTGTACCTGTGTATCTTTGTATCTGCGAGATACTCTCCCTCTCCTTCTCCATCTCCGCGGCAAAAAGCGTGTCAACACATTGTGTGAGTGCCCCAAGCCACCGCCTCATTTGTCTTTCGAGCTTTGCTTTGTTTGCCAGCATTTTGCTTTGGCTTTGAATGCCAGCCCATTTGTCTTAATGGTTCAATGCTGCAGTTTCTACAGTTTCTGGTCAGTATTTTCGTATTGGATTTGAGTTTCCCAGGGCCATCCGGCTAGTGTGCATCCATCTGATGTGCAGCAGCGTTCCCCGAGAGAGTCCCACGCACCTGGTCGGCCCGACTTTGACACCTTTTCATTGTCATTACCTTTGTAGTGGTTGCTGTCGCTAATGCGAAATATCAATTTTCCCAAGAGTTCACGTTGTGTGTGCCGAGCTTATTGAAACTCAAACAAATCGTAGTTCCGGCGTTGATTCTTCTCTCTCTGCGTCTCTGCGGTTGAGCCCATTTTGTAATGATGTGTGAAACGAGATCTGCGGTGGACGTTGCGGAAATGGGTATTACTCACGAGTAGGTGGGTGTAGGGACATGTGATTGATTGTTCGGTAAGGAGTTAGCTAAAAATATTGGAAAATGAATAAGTTTGTTAGGGAAACAAAATTTGGGGCTCGTTAATAAATATTAATAAGAAAATATTTTAAAATTGAGCAACTTGGATGTTGATCATAATAATCAGTTAGGCCAAAGTAATTTTGGATATTTATTTAAGATATTTCTGAAGTGTTTATCTAAAAGGAAAGGTATTTTGTTTTACAAAATATTACTTTTAGTTAAATATTGTTGGTAAGAAAGCTTTTGAATTAAAACAAATAGTTTTTAAAATGTGGGGAAGTTTTTTACTTCTATACCCTCTATAGAGGGAGCCACTTAAGACAACCTAAGCAACTAACCACTTTATTAAGAATCTTCAAGTGACAGCAGAGTTCTTTTTGACTCACATTCGGATGCACAGATCCTCCTCAAATCCTCAAAAGACAGCTGCCTAACACTCGGTCAAAATCCGCTGAAATCGCCCTGTAGATGGCGCTTTGGTTTGGGATTGGGATTGGGAAGAGGACAGGACAGGCATTAAACACAGCAGCAGGCCGCTGTCGCCGCTGTCATGGCTTACGCTCAACAAATGATTACCAATTTCTTCACACAATTCATGCATAAAAATAATTCCCAATTAGCTGCAAAGCCATAAGCGAAATAAATAAAAGGAGGCGCACACAAAATAACCGAAAAAAAAAATAAAACTGAGCAGGCGCCTTCGTGTGAATGCCGCCGCAGCGGTAAAAATAATAATAATCGTAAAAAAGGCAAAGTGATGAGGGAGGGAGTGATATATCTCCAGACTGGGGGTGAAATGAAAGGGAAACTGAACAAACGAGAGGGCGACATGATGTTGATATGTTAACAAGACGCCCCAAGAGTGGTGCCAAGTGGTGAAGATGATCCTCAGATCTCAGAAAGGAGCAAAAAAAATAAATAATTAGGAAAGCCGTCACAGTTGGCATTATATTCCTCATATAATCCGGTAGCGATGTTGGGCACATGTGAATGAATGTTTGTTTTTGCAAATAACAAGACTTCACCTCCAGCCCCCAGAGATTCAGCTTCAGAATCACCTCTTAAGCCAAGTGTGACTGAGGCGGTTTGGCATCTCTTGTTAATATCCATATGCGGATTCGCAGGCACATATTTAAGATCAAGAAATAGCCTCGAATTTCTTTGGTCAGAAATAAAAATCTTATGACCTTACCATCTTTTTTGTATACACCACCAAGAGGTATAGTTAGTAGAAGTAGAAGTTTGTGAAATTCTTAGTTCTAGGTATTCAACGTTTTATTTTATAACCATTTAAATTATACTCTTAAAAATATATTACGTTCTTAATCATAAATACACTGTTCTTATTTTTAATAACCTTAGTAAATTAGAGTATTTACAAAGCCGTCAACAAAAAGTTAGGTTCCCTGTTTCATTTTTATTTTTGAAAGGTTTATAAAAATGCGCTTTGATTTATTTTTATTGATGACCATATAAATGCTTGACTGTGATGCGGATTGGAATGGGCTTTTGGGTTGATCCCCCCGATATATTCCATTTTGCGGCTGTAGGGTAGCCACAGTAGTAGTTGGCCATGGTAGTAGTCATCACCCAACAGCGGGGGGCGGAGTTCTCTGGGATCTCTGGGCTCTTTTGGGGCATTTTCAGAAACATTTCACGCTGTGTGAACGACATTTTCTTCGGGGTGCTTCGTTAAGGATCCACCTCCTACATTTCATAATTCACGGAATATTATTTCTGACCCGTCCGTTGGCAGAACAATGTTGAACCCGCTGTCATTTGACCACTTCACAAAATATATTCTCATTAAAATTGTGCTTTTTGGTGCTTCTTGTTGTCAGCTCTCTCGGATCCCAAAAAGTATCCAAGGTGTCTCTGTCCCAGGGGAAAAAAAGGGGGGCTTTTCGAGGGGGGCTAGCGGAAGAGGCGAGACGACGCCGCCACCACGCCCACCCCCTGTGGTTTTGCTTCCGTTGGAGACGCCACTGAGATTTCTGGAGACCCTGGAGAATTCCCTGGACTCTGACTCGGATTGGATTCGGATTGAAATTGGATTGGGCAGCGGATCGCGAATCCAGCGGGCTTTGTTCAAAAAGTTTTTTACGCTGTTTATGTGCAAATGTCGAAACAAAGATATTTCTTTAAATTGATAAAGATTAACCATAAACAATGCGCCAAGGGAGATCAGCCAAGTGGTAGCCTAAAAGAGGGGATAGTCATGGGACTCTTCTTAATGGGCTGTGAGCATGCAGGAGGACTTGGGGTTTGTGTAAATGGATTGAGTTTGAGTGTATTTTATAAAGAAAAAAATATAGATTTTGTGACTAAAATAAAGCATAAAATGTGGTGTAGTTTTTGCCTATAAAAACATAGCAAAAAAATTCCAGCTGCGTAAAAAAAACTCAGATTTTTGCATCTCAAAGAACATAAATTTGGTTTATTATATAAGATTTAGAATTTAGTTTATTTTTTTTACCTGAGTTTTACTTCTGATTGAGAAAGATAAACATGTTTTAACTTTGGGAATAAAAAAATCAAACAAAATTATTAGTTATCATGTTTTAGTTATCGGTTAAAAAAATACAATTAAAGTTATAATTATTATTAGCAGTAATCTTAAAAATTCTTCAAAAAATATTTCCTTGAAAAAACTAAACCCCTGTCAAAAATCTCTGATCTTTCCCACCATATAAAAGCTCCATTTCCATTGTTCTCCCCTAGAGCATTTTGTAATGAAATTTTCTCAACCATTTTTCCTGTGTGGCGTTTCAACCTCCCCCGCCGCGTGAGTTTTTTGTGAAATATGTTCATTCACAGTCTCGGCCCTAACATTCATTCAACACTTTGGCCGGGCTTTCTGGGTTTCTGGCCCAGAGAGACCAGAGAGAAACCTCCACCGGATGTGGGCGTCAGCAGGCATGTAATCTGATCCCTGACAAATCGGTCTATTAGAATAGCGCCTGTGTGTGTTGAAATATTTGTCGCATGCACCACTCGGAATCGAGATCCCGATCCCTATCCCGATCCCCAATGGCTGTGAGCTGTGAGATCCATGGAGCATCTCATCTCTCCGCTGTTTAAGACCACGAATATAGCGTAGGTGGCGCTGGGCTTGGGTTTTTTTGGTTTTGACTTGGGCTTTGGCTTTAGCTTAACCCCATGGTGCACGAGGTGCATGAGGTGCAGTCTGCTCCTCCACCCGAAAATTAAGAAGAAGAAAAAAGGCAAGCACTGCGAGAAAATTTCTTGGATTAAAATACAGGGTATTTCATTAAATTATAGATTCTCAATTTAATAGACTTTAAAATAAGCCTAAAAAAACCTTTAAATAGAGGGGAATGGTAATATTGCCCATTAGCTTTAAAGCCAAAATTCTTTGGACAAATATAAATGCCAGACTTAAAGTAGGTTACATTGTCAATTAGTAATTAAAAAAATTAAATAAATCTAGGAAATAAAGGAAATTTTTAAAATTGTTAAGCGATAAAAAAAATAAACGGAAAGACAATATCGTTGCTTACTTTTTGGTAATTGTTATCTCAAAGAAATAAACTAAAAAATATTGTTTCAGAAAGAACATTACTTTTAGAACCTTACTTAGTTTACTCTGATTAATTTTCTTAATTTGTGAAGTTAAATTTAAGGACTTTCCTTAATATTTATCAGTGCACAGACCGCAAAGGGAAAAGTCTTGGATGGCGCGTGTGCCTAGCCCTTATTTTCCTTGCTTCATTCCTTCTTTCTTTTTTTTTTTTGCTTATTTTTTGTCGATTTTATGAGGCGCAAGTGGCGACGTTTTGTGGTTGCAAGGCACACACAAAATACAAAACACAACAAAAAAACACAGGGCTTGTGGCCTGGCCCAGTGGACAGCTAAAATGTTGCACGTTGCGCCGTCGTTCCCCCTTTTAACCCCTGCGATGCCACATCTTTTTCGGCGCCGCAGCAATTCATAAACGTGGGCGATTGATTCTCCTTCCTCGTAGCCACCTCCTCCTCCTCCTCTCATCTCTACCAGCTTTTGAGCTGAGCTTCAGCTTTTGGTTTTGGGCCTCAAGTTGAGTTTTTCAGCTGCGACTTCTTCTGCTTTTGGGCTTTGGCTTTGGCACTAAGGCTGGGCAAATGGCCCGCGGCATTGCGATTGAACTTCAAGTTATGATCGTCGTCGGAGTCGTCGTCGTCGTCGTCGTCGTCGCAATGGCAAAAGCAAAAGCAGCCGGAGTATTGCCACATTGATGGACGTTCCGCTCACGAATGAACCGAGAGCTCTCTGGGTACGCGCCACCATTAACAACAACAACAGCTGTAGAGACTAGGAAACGATGGCAGGTGATGGAGTCCACAAATACCCCTTGGAAGTGGGAGTCAATTGGGCTTAGATTTGAAAGAATTTTAAAGTGTTCTTTGAGTGTAAAAGTTCCCAAAATAATTTATTAATAACACAAAGGTTTAAGCTGATATGAGCTTGTAAAACTAATTTTTAGTCTACATAAAAAATTATTTCTGGGATTATCTGAGGTAAAGAAAACTAATTTGAATTATTGAAGTATAAAAACTTTTTAAAGAAAATGTTCGAGCTTAATTTAGCTTAACTCTGTTTAAAAATGCTGAACCCTTAAAAGTGGTTTTGAGCTATTAACTTTGTTTTATTTTTAGTATTAATTATAGGTTTCTTATACACATTTAAATTGTTAACATGTAATTTTTTAAGCATTCTCCATATACCTTTTCTAGAAAGACCTTTTGAAGACGAGGTATAAGAGGCCACAACACACGCTGTTACCACTTATTGATGGCACATTGTGATGGTGATGCGTTTTGCCTGCTTCACCAAAAATAAAATAAAAAAAATAAAAAATATATATAAGAAAAAACGGACCCAGCAAGCGGCCCCAGACTCCCCCATCCCCTCCCCATCTCACTCTCATGAGCAGGATGGAGATGGGAGCTGGGAGATGGAGAGGCGTTCTGCTCAAATGTATGATACCCACCCACGAGCAGAAAGCCAGAAAGCCAGCGAAACTATGATGATGACTGCTGCTCCACTGGGGCCACTCCCTCCTCCTCCACCTCCTCCATCTCCCTTGACTTTTGGCCGCTTTTCCGTTTTGGTTTTGGGTTTTGGTTTCGGTTTGCTTGAAGGTGCATCTTTCGGTTAGGTTCGGTTTAGTTTGGTTTCAGTTCCCCCTCGAAAAAAAAAATAAAAATAAATAAGACAATGCAGAATTAAGCGTTTCCTTTATTGTTGTTGCCGGCTGGTGGCTGGTGCCTTTGTATTACTTTAAGGTGTGCTCCAGGTAATAATTTAGTTAAATCATATTTTCGGCAAAAGACCAAGGGGAACGTTTTGCACTGCACTAAAAAATTATATTTGCCTTTAACACTCACTCACCAACTCAGCGCCGCCTATTTTAGGGGGAAGAATTGGATTTCAGAAGTGGAGGGGATAAACAGGAGGAGGGATCGATGGAGATCATATGGGACCTTGGGTTCTAACTTTACTTTACTTAAGTTTTCTTACTTTTTTCAACTTTAACAATAACTAGTTTCAATTTAAGCTTTGTATTTTTTTATATTTAAATCATATTTCTAAATATTTAAAATTAAATACTATTAATGGAGTAATGTACATACACAACAATAATACCACAATTTTACATCTAAGTGTATTAAGTGGGTAAGACTTTTATTTATGTAACTGAACTTAACTTAACTTTTCACATTTTTTTACTTTTACATTGACTAGTTTCAATTTAAGCTTTGTTTTTATTTTTAAAGTTTGAATAAATAAAGCTGCCATTAATGGAATAAGACATAATACCTTCACAATATTAAATCTGTATTATGTACGATTTAAGTTTATGAACCCTTTGAATTCAATTAAATTTCAGACTTTGTAAAGACTTAAATTTAATATTTATGTCAGATCAACGGATCTCTATTGACTACTTCTTTCTATTAAAGATGTATTTGCATTTCGCTCATCTTTTGAGTGTCATAAATATTTTTGGTTTTTGTTATAACCTCGTGACAAACAAAAACAAATCTACTCTTACCATAAATATGCGTTATAAATATCACATCGTTGCTTCAGTTTCAGAGTTTCAAAAACAGCGGCAGTTTGCCGCTTGTCTTGTCTAACGATAAATAACAGTTAAAGCTAGACCTACCGTATACGCCAAGATCTTCCTAAAAATAAATAGAAATAATAACAACAACAACACCCAAGTCAAGTCTGATCAGCTCAGCTGAAATCAAGTTAACATTTTTAAGGTGTGACCAAAAGAGAACGAAACTCATAATTTTTTAAATTAGCATTTTTGTTTCCATCTTCTCGTGGCTTTGGTTCCAGTTTTTTTGGGCTGCACTTGAAAAAGAATTTTAATCTGAGGCTAGAAAATTAAACTTAAGAACCTTTAAAGCTTATAAAAATCAAGGTAGTTTAATAGTTTTATTTAATATATTTATTAATTTTGTATTACTTTGAAAAAATGTAATTTGTAAATTTTTACATATAAGCACATTTTAATTTAATTAAAATTAAGATAACCTTTTTGTACTCCTCTAAAGGTAGCTTATACTTATTTAAGGAAAATTTAATTTAGTACCTACTGAAAATATTATGTATTTTTTTTATTTTTTTACTGCTTTTCAAAATGTAGTGTACAATGTTTATGAAATTATAAATTCTCACTAAAAAGCATTTAAACCATTGGTACTAAAAAATTAATTTAGAATATGGTCAAAAATATTTTAAAAGATTTTGAAGACAGAACTGTCTGCATTGAAAGCCTTGTTAAAACCTGGAAATCTAGTTCTTTTACTGACTTAATATACTTATTTTGGACTTTAAAATTTTGATTTTGATTTTATTTAAAATTTTTCTCTAAGTGCAGGGTTCGGTTAACAGCGGAGACACACGGGGCCACCGCAGATGGTTTTATTTTACGTGGCGCGCGTTGTCATAAAACGAAATTTACAAATTGTGTCCCCCCGCCAAAAAAAAAAACAAAACCAAAAACAAAGAATCAACTGATGATGCTGCCGATCCGATGCGACGACATAGACATCATCGAGCATCATTCTGCAGAGTCGTCTGCCTCTTCTCTCTCTCCTCCAAGTGGTTGCAATAAACTCATCAATAAATTGCCGTCTGTTTCGCATGGGTTAAATGACGCCAGTGGAACCACCAACGCAACCACCACCACCGGTCATGTGGAATTCTTTTCAGATTTTTTCTCAGTTTCCTCCTTTTTTTTTCTTTAAGATTTTTGGGCCCTGGTGGTCCCTCGTCCCTCTGGCTTTCTTTCTACGCGCGTGGCTAAGTGGATTTGTGTGTTTTGTTGTGCGAGAAAAATGTTTATTGTTTCAACTTTGTTATCAGTGGTTAAGTAAACACACACACACACACAATGTGGTCAATCGTGTGATTTCTAATTTGTTTACACTCCAACAAAGGGCTACAAAATTATTGTACGCTTATTTATGGCTGCAACTGTCAAATGTCCAGCAACCGGAAGAGCCGCTCTTCTCCCCAAATAATCCCATTGATGATCGTTCTTTTCTTGGTGCCTGACCTTATCTCTCTGGGGCCCTGGAATTTTGTCTGAATTTTGCTGAGAATTTATTAGTACAGAGAAGTCGCGTGTTGGGATCATCAATCAGGGGGAGATCGAGAAATCGGTTTCAGAATCAGAAGCTTGGCACTGGGAGGTGTCTCCCAGGTGGAAATACAAAGTATTTCACGCTTCTCTTTCTTCTTTCTTAGTCGCTGAAGATGGTCTAACAAATTAATTACGGTCGGTTTTAGTGATGACAGCATTTTATTTTTTTTATTTCTGTTAAAAAGTAATAAAAAAAATTTATTTTAAATTAAAATAGAAATTGTGCTACAGACTAACATATCTTAATAAAAATAAAATTTCTTTAAAATAAAACTAAATTGAAATAGAAATTAGAAGTACTAACTTATTTAAAAAAACAATTTCTTTATTTCTGTTAAAAATAATACAAAAAATTTATTTCGAATTAAAATATAAACTATGCAATTAATAACATAAAAAAAATTTAATTTCTTTAAAATAACATATTTGTTTAAGTTAAATTAACAAATAAACAAATATTTTTACTGTAGCTTTAAACATGCAAAGATTACACTTGATTCTTAACTTGAAAACGACTCGATTATCCCTTCTAGATCAAAAGGTACATTTTTGAATCTGCATTTTCCAAAAGGTCACCTCCCCCAAAAAGTCAACAAAGATTTCGATTTCAGATATGCAAAAAAGAACAAAAAAGTCATGATTCAAATCAAGTTGTGACGCCCCCGTTGGCCATTGAAGACACAACTTGTGATGGGTATCATTTTAACTGGTAACTGAATCAAAATCCCAGCAAACTTCAAACATTTAAGCGCGTTGGCCCGCCTCAATGTTTATTCAATTATCGCAGCATGGTGGCCCAGTACAAAAATCCACCCCAATTTTACCATAACATAACCATCCATTAGTAGCAACTGTTTCGCTGGTAATCTATACCATGCCACGCCCATCAAGAGATCATTAAACATCCCCAGTTCCCATCGAGAGGGTGAAAACTCGGGAAAAATGGGGTGCGAAGTGGGTACAAATTATTAAGCTAATCAACAGCAGAAACAACAATAGGAAGAGGATATTACCGGAACCGAAAAACCGAAACAGGGGAAGCAATTTGTCCCCTTTTTATATTTTATATTTTATATTGAGACAGACACAGGGAGGAATGCTGATAAGCGTGAAAAATACTCGAAGTGGGCACTTTAAAGTGCCCCGTAAACTGTCAACGGCAGCCCGAAGGGATCTGGGATCCGATCGGGGTTACTGGTTACTGGGTTACCGGTACCCGAATCCGGGATATATGTACATACATTTGGTTATATGCTTCGTTGATCTTTGAACGCAAAAAGGGCTTACGTAACCATAATTGAGTCGACTGGTCGTCTGTCTGTGTTGCATCTGTTGGGTTTTAAGGAAATTGTGTGTGGGGTATGGGAATCAAGGAATTTATTTCAATCCCTTTTGCACAGAAAAAAAATAATATTTAGGCTTAACTTTTAAAAATATGTACACTTTCTAAACATGTTTTTTAAATATGTGTTTTGCAGTTACTTATATTTTATTTCCATTAAACATTTATGTAGCCTAAAATCCTACCCTTAACCTCAATATTTTTATAAACACATACAAATTTAACATTTTTTTGATTTTTCAAGTTAACAAATATTTTGAGGAATTCATATTTTCTCTGTGTGTATTTCATATCTCTGGCTCAACTTATCGACCGTTTGCATCGGCTTAGAGTTATTTTATATTCGGCCTGATGATGAATTGAAATGGTGAATGGATTGGAGAGTCGCCTCAGGCTCTTTATCATATTTCCTCTTTCTCTCGAAGATTTATCTGGCTATGCACATGGAGCTTACTTTGTTTTGAGGTGTCGTAATCGTTTGACAGGGACTCAACCTAATTAACCATAAAGTGAGCGCCATCATGTCACAAATGTCGGCTTAGAAATAAGTGAAGGAGTTGTCAACATGAAGTTCAATGGGTTGGTGAATGTTCTGCTGGGGTTTACATGTGATTCGGGTGAAAGTTAAATTATAATTATTTTAAAAACTGATTTATGAAAACATAGTAAATAGCAAATGCAAAATAATCCTTTAAAAACAATCTTAAGACACAATTAATCACTCTCTAAACATTTCTTGCCCCACTGAAATAGGAAAAAGTCCCACACATTGCTAATCCTTAAGCACACAAGATCTCAGCCACGTTACCTGAACCAAAAAACCAGCTACAAAAATATGTCACATTTTTTTCACTCTAAAAACGGAAATTTACAACTGCCCCCCACAAATAACAGCCAACAACTTACAGCTCAGAAAATACTGAAAATAGCCGACTAACAGTATTACAACACCTTGACGAACGCTAAACTCTGTGTGTTTTGTTTGTTGACAAATATTAAGGGGTAAGTACAGGGGGTACTACACCTACATATATATAGTACACAGCGATATCCGTGCAAAGCAATCTTGTCAGTATATTACGTTAATGACAAATTGACGGCACCGGCTCTTTGATGTGTTTTGTTTGATTGTTTTGGTTCTAATCATCGTCGACTGCCGACGAAGTAGTCGCGGTAAAAAAAAAATACTGAAGTGTGTGTAAAAGGGGGTGGGGCATGGGTAGGGGGTGCTAAAAGGGGGCGGGGGGCTGGTGCTGACTGTGGGCGATCTCAGGGGTGTGCTTGCAAATGATTTCGTTTTAATTTAACCGCGTACTCGTAGTCGTCACTCAATTAGCTTGCAGCTCAGCGGAGCTTATCAGTTTCCGAAAAGTCATATAACTCCCCTCTAAATGTGTTTACACAGGGGTGGCAAAGGGGGTGAAGAGGTGGCTAAGAGGGGTGGTGGGGCGGTAGGATAGGCAGATAAGCTCAAACATTATCTGGCTGGTTCTCTTGCTCTCTTCAAAAGGGGATTTTCTCTGCACTTGGGGGAAAATATAATATAAAAAAGAGATGTTTTATAGTAAAATATCTCCAAATTAACCGTTTACTTTTTTTATCCAAAGTCAAACGTTAAAATGTATTTACATAAACTATTATAAAGAAGTTTTGAAAAAACATATGTTTTAACATTTTCTGATTTAAAAGTAAAAATGTATGATCTGTTAGTCGCTATATTTTTTAAAAACACTTTTGTAAAAGTTGGACTTTAGTTTCAAACTTAAATTAAAATGTACGCTTGGAGAGGTAAGTGGCGTCCAAAGAACCCGGCGAGCTCAGTTGCACAAATCGTGTCCTGTCGGGAGGCCACTCCCTCAGCCCTATGTCCTTCAAAGGAAGAAGGCACAGCCGGCGTAACAAAAGCTTAAATGTTTACGAAGCTGTTTTAAGAAAGAGCCACTTGCTTTTATCAGTAACCGCTAGCTGATTTTTCTGATTTTAGCTGATGTGACAGAAACAAAGATATTAATTAATCAAAAACCCTAAGTTAAATATATAAGTAAAGTATATAGACTTATCTTTCAGTGTATAATCCAGTTGGGTGACTGTTTCTGTCACTGTTTGACGACTGTGTGATGTTGTAGTACACACAAGCTCCGTGCTACGTGCCCGGCGAAGTTGTCAAACAAGCCGTGGGTAAATAGGGAATATACAGGGAATACGGAATACTCAGCTAGGAGTATCTATACGGAGTACGGAGAGTACTTTACCGGACTCCAGAGAGAGTCGTTCGTCTGTCAATTACAACTCTAAATACGTGTGTGCACTCGACATTTGTCGCATTTGTTTGCATTTGCGCCTGCCTGCAATAAAACCAACAACCGACATCGCACACGAGTAAAGGGAATACACTGGAAAAAATTATCAGTTGAAAGGTGTTAATCTAAACCAAAAGAATATTAAATGCAAGCTGTTAAGAGTGATATAATTTTTGTTAAAGATGTTTATTTAGTGGTTAAAACTGAGATCTAAAAAATGAAATTAATTAAATACATGCATTTTCCTTAAATTTTTTTTCAGTGCACTTAAGTAGACGTTGGATTTCATATGAATGCTTCAGTTCTCTGCCGCAACGTGAGAGAACTCTGTGGAAACTCTGTGGAAATGCCCCAACTCTCCGTCGGCAAAAGTGTCCCGTCCAATAAAATCTAATAACCACTTGGGGATACCATTCACTCACTCTTTTTTTTTCTTCTTTTTAGTCGGAGAAGTTCTGATGTTTTCAGTTGTAAAAACCTAGTAAAAACCCTGTAAGCAAGGTCTCTCTATTCACTTGCACGATTTTCGGCAGCTTTTCTTCTTCTGTATGATGACATTGGCACAAAGAGGCGGCGGCGACTGCAGTTCCAGAAATTTAGTTTTTCTGGCCTTTTATGATCGTTTAGCGGTTGTCAAAGGGCTTTTGATGGGTGGGTGTAAGTAGTGTTGAAAAGGAGGAGGGGGTGGAATGGTGACAGAGTGTCTGGGAGGCAGCTGGGGTGATATGTATGTAGATGAGCTAATTGAGGGGGTGGGTTTAGGAATGGAATTCATGAAATGGGTTAAGTTCTGTTCACTATTTTATTGTTATTAAAATTAAAATTAGCCTTTGGTTTACTAAAGTTTTTAATAAAATTGTTTTTTAATGGAGTTTGTAATTAAAATTTTATTACTCTAAGACATGTCTAAAATAAAATCTTATAATTTCTGTTATATACATATTTTCTTTTACACAAGTTTATATTCATATGTATTATTAAAAATTATTTAAATGGAAAATAAGGCTACATTTTTAAAAAGGTAGAAGAAGTACTTAATCACAAGAAAATGCAAATACCAATATTAAAACCATTCAACGGGCTCCAACTTCGTTTTTTTATTTTATGTAAAGCTAAGTTCAGCTAAGTATTTTGTTAAGTCGTCCAGCAGCATTGCTTCCCTCCAAAAAAGTCTGTCCAAAACTAGACCCACTTGGGCTACAAATATGTCTATAGTAATTAGGCAGAAGAACGCTGCCTGAAATTAACGTTTCCATCGGTTCTGGCGCATCTTTCCACTTTGCAAAATATTGTTAAGACTTTCAAATCCTCAAACGCCGGCGACTGGCCCCAAAAAAACATGAGTAAGTGGTGCTTTTCTTACACGGAAAAAAATATTATTTGAAACAAAATAACTGCAAAGCAGGTTAACTATTTCCATGGCTAACCATCTTGAGATTTAATTTTAACAAGAAAATATAAATTTTTTAATAGATTAAAAAGTCACTTTATCATGTTGTGTTTAAATATATATTGTCTTTTTACTGAGTGATACTTAAAAAATTAACTTTAAGCGTAAATAACTTGTATTCAAAATAGCTTCCTTACGAAAAATTGTTTTTTAAAACTGGAAAACAATTGTTGTGAACTTTCTTGCATAAAAATCAATTATGTATCCAACAAATGTTTTGTAAAATAAAAGTTTTCTTAACTCCAATCAAATTTACTTGTAGAAAACAACCCAAAATTGAGCTCAGTGCGTTGGTTGTGCGTAGATCAGGTCTGTTCAAACACGGATTCCTCACCATCGAGGTGCCGATGTGGCGGGTTCAAAATTATTGGCGTAGTTACGACCGGACGGACAGCCACATACATCAAATCATAAAGCAAATGGTGCCGACAAACTAACTGGCCGGAGCCAAAATGGCCAAATGGCAGAGTGGCCAAATAACCAAATGACCAAATAACCCAGCCGACACAGCCCCCTGACATTTACTTAACATTCGCCCCAAAAAAGACAGCAACGATGGCCAAACAACAAACAAACAAACAACCAAAAAGCATTGAACAACCGACGACAACGAGAACGTTCCGCTTTTTTGCGTTGGTTCCGGGAAACGCAACAAAATTTCACAACGCACCAAAATGTTTCCCTTCTTGTTGGCCATCATCATCATCATCGTTTGAGCCTTCCTCGCTCCCAGCAACAACACCTTGACCAAAAGCAATAGCCAACTTCAAAGAATCTTCGGAACGGCCACGCCTCGCAAACTAGACAACAACATTGTTGGTTGCTGTTGTTGGTGCACCGAAAGAAAATGGTTTGAACAATCAACTAAAATTAAAAATAACTAGAGTTTATTTTTCTAATATTTTAAAATAATTTTATTTAGAATTTTACACTTTAAAATAAATAATTAACTTAAGGACATACGATTTTTATGATAAAGTTTCGATTGTCATTTCAATCAAAAATATTAATTATTTTATAATCAACCTCTAAGATCTTTAATATTTTGTATAATTAAAGTGTAATTTAGAAGACTACCTACACTAAAGTAATACCTATTTTATAAATATACATAAATTTTATTTATTTGAACTATTTATAAAAAAATGCTTTTTTTAAAAGTTATTAGTTGAGATGCATTATAGGCACATTAAAATAATAGTCTTCAACTTAATAATTTAATTTAATAGAAGATTTTAAACACATATTGTAAAATAATTATATTTATTGGAATAAAAAAAAACAAATGTTCTTTCCTCCCGTCCCTCCGTCCCCCCTTTTGCCCGTCTGTCCGTACAAACATCGAGATCGGAACAAAGACAGAACCACCAATGCATTTATAAGCAAGGCGCAGATCAAGTTTGTTTCAAAACCTAACCCTTTTTCCCCCAAAAAAAAAACTCTGTGGTGTCCACATTTTACTGAAAAAGGTTAAAATGTTTTTTTTTTTAAAAATTTTTCCCCAAATTTTAAAAATTTTTACCCTTTTCAAGAAACTTGTATACAAATGCTAAAATTTTATGCGCAAAAGTGCAAAACTTTTTTAAGAGGGCGCTTAAAACTTTTTTTTTTTTTTTTTTAAAGGATGAGTATCAAATCTTAAGTCGGGAAACCCGACTATATTCTTTCTTGTTTATCTTAAATTTTGTTAATTATATTTAATCTGTAATATTCGAAACTTAACTATAAGATATATTAAATTTTAAAAATATTAGTAGCTTTAAATGATACTTGTTATATAAATGTAAATAAATTTTATTAATAAAAAGTCTATAAATTATTTGTGTATAAATATATTTAGTCTTTAATTTTGTTAATTATATTTAATCTTTTATATTTTCAATTTAACTATAGTTAAAAGATATTAGTTGAAAGGCATTATAGGCACATTAAAATTGAAAGTCTTCAAATAATAATTTAATTTAATAGAAAGATTAATCAGAAAAGTCCATAAATAACTTGTTTATAAATGAACTTAAAAAATTAAATTTAATTTTAAATTTAGTTCTTATTTTTTAATCTAAAATAATTTGCAATGTAGCTGTTGTTCCAAGTGTTGTTAAATGTAAGTGTTGCAGATCGAAGGTGGAATGTAGCCGCGTTGTCGTTTGCCGTTGATGGGCTTATTAGAGTTAGTCAGAGTTTTTTCCTCCTCTGTTTTTCTTATTTTATTTTTATTTTTTCTCCTTTTATTTTGGTGTCTGGGGCGGTGCGGAAACCTCAAAGCGAATTTAGTGCGCTCCCGCCCCTGCACCTCCGCCCCCCCCCTTTTGGGGTTTGGGGTTGTCCCCTCGCCGTTTATGACGACAATGCGTTTGCTGTCATAATTATTAGTCAAACACAAACAATGAATTTCATAATTTTCCCATCAATGCGGTCCAACAGCCAGCCGGTCGTCCGTTCGTTCGTAAACTCGCAACTCGAAAGCGTTCAAACATCCGCTCTTCCCGCACGCGCCGCCCAAGAGAATATGTGTGTCCAACTCTTGGCCAGAAGAGGATGAGCTGGATATTATTACTACATATATAGTTTGGGTGGAAACCCAAGGGGAACACTCTGTGGAAATGAAGCCGTCGCGCATAAAGTGTGAAATTGCTGGCAATTCGCAGAGACGCTCCATTCTCGACTCTCAACTCTCGGGGTTCCTCAGTCTTTGGAGACTGTTTAGAGCCTGGACTAATGGGAGATGCCAATGCACTTGGAGAAAATATTAAAAATCCTTAAGTTAATAATATTTATTGAGTGAACTTTTAGTTAAATAAATCAGACATTGTATAACTAACTTCTTTATTATTATTTATATTTTTTTTTTATTATTTATTATTATTTTAAAATGATTAAGACCAAAAGGTTTTCTGTTGAATAAAAGTAATTGTTTAAAAGCTAAAAACATTTTAAATTTGAACATAACATGTACTTGAACATTCTGTAAAGTTTTGTTTATTAGTACTAAAAAAAAGAACGCATAGTCAGGGCCCACTATAAGATTTGGATACTCATTTTCCCTTTTTAAAAAACAAAGAAAAAAAAAGAACAAAAAACAAAAAAAAAAAGATAATCCTTTGGGGCAATTAATATTATAAGGATTAGAAAAGTTCTATAACTTCTTTATTATTTATTAGAGCAAAAATGTTCGGATATTAAGAAAGCACATATCATTCATATTTTTTTAAACCGTAACGATTGCATAAAAAGGGCGCCACAGATTTTCGCGGTTTGTGGGCGTAAAAAGGGGCGTTAAACAAACTTATTCCCTTGCTCATAAAATGTGTGCAAAGTTCATACTCTAATAGTTCCCGAGATCTCAACAATTAAATCAAGAGACACATTACGTTTAAGTATGTGCTTACTCTTCGAGTATCGCAAATAAAAACAATTTAAACTTTGTTTAAAAATATAAACACTTAAACATTTCTGAAATTTCTAAATTAAACATTTATGTTTAAATAAAAAAATTGTGGGTAGGAATAGTATGTTAGGCTAAAGAATTTCTCTGAGTGTTGGTTGCACGCTTGTTCCATTGAATAGAACAATATCCGCGCAAATATTTGCAGAGAGCAGCAAGCAGGTCGTGTTTAAAATGTTTAACCACCTGTGGAGGAGGATCAGGAGGAGGATGAGGATGAGGATGAGGATGAGGAGGAAGACCCAGAGCCAGAGCCACGACAAACAAACAAGAACAGAGCGGAGATTTCTGGTCAAGAATCGGACTCAGAGACTGGGACTCCAAACTCGGACTCATCCATAATTGTTGTTTGATCGTTGTAATTGGTTTGGTGTAGCTGAAGCACAGGAAATGCAACAGCAGAGGCCCCATAAAGACAACATTGCAGGCGGCTTTACATTGATCCGTTTAACGATTGACAAACGCGGCGATCTTTTCGGGAAGTCAGTGCAGTTAAGAAAAAATAAAAGAGGTAAGATGACCATGGTCGGCTTTCGCTTTTGAACTGCACTGTATGGGCCGCATCTTTTTGTAGTCGATAATAAAAATTGTAAACTTTGTGGCAGTCTGTGGAGGCTCCACCCCGTTTGTTCCAGAGCGGACAGCCCTCTTTTCGCTATAAAACCTCCGAACTCTTTCAGCAGACACGCCCGGAATTATCTGGATGTTCCTGTGTTCCCTATGGAAAAGCT
Source organism: Drosophila oshimai (assembly GCA_018150695.1). Lineage (NCBI taxonomy): Eukaryota > Metazoa > Arthropoda > Insecta > Diptera > Drosophilidae > Drosophila > Drosophila oshimai. The sequence goes on along the minus strand of JAECWM010000252.1, from coordinate 1,883,072 downwards.
ATATCTTTCCTTTGGGGGTGGTCCCCCCCTCCGATAGCGCCTGCTCCACTTGTCAACTGAGTTGTTCGACATTATTTGACTTGAAGTATGTGGAACAGCCTGGAAAATGAAAATGGTGGGAAAATATATAGTATCTCTTTGTTTTAGCCCCACTATTGTCATTCGTGTTTGTTGTCAAAGGCTTGTTGGCAAAGGTGTTCGCATAGTGTTTGAAGGTGTGCACCTTTAATGGTACATTAATTGCCCTTGTTGGCACTTGAGCGATAAACATCGGTACAAATATTTGATTTTAGTTAGCTACAAGTGGGTAAATAGTGTAAGTACAAGAGTGGAACCGAACCAAAGTGGGAGAAAGGGTGGGATAAATTCCAGAATATCAGTTCAAGGAATTTGGAAGGGTTTGAACTGGAGAGGGGCTATATATTTGGGATCTAGAAGAAGTTTGAGGAGGTTTTGTTCTGCTATTAAAAGTTAAATAACATGGAAGTTAGAGGATTACCAAATAAAGACTCCATTAAATCTAAATAATTTTTAAACTCAAAATTTGACGAGTTAAAAAATATTTACCACAAATGTTTTTGTACTTATTTTTGTGGGGCTTGAGGAATTCTTCTTTAATTAATTGTTTTTAATTAAGATTACTGGCTTTACCTTTTTTTTTTTAAACAAAAATTTATGCTGTTAAATACTTACTGTTTTTAGATTTCACTTAGAGAAATAGATGTTTTTAATACCAAATTATCACAAAATAAAATACATATTTTATATCCCTTTCCCATTTCGAAACTCACACATTTTCATAATTTCCTTTAAGCTTTTATCATTTATTCGATCGTACATTAAGAGTCCACAATTCAACTTAGTTTCTAAACATATCGAGTGCCTTACACAAAGTCAAACTTTCCTGCTAAGCTTACGTCACAAATATCCATTGCTTAAACTAAACTTAGTCTAAAATTAAATGCTGTTTAGTTAGTACGATTACGATTACGAAATGGAGGGATTCGTATTCATGAGAGCTGCAAATGAGATTTAAATTTTTTGAGTTGGGGGGATTTATAGAGTGGCAGAGTGGCTGAGAAAGATCAATCGCTGACGGCCACCAAATCTCTAGAGGATGCGGAAGTACTGGTTGAGCCTGTGGGTAAACCCAGTTCAGAGCTGGAACTCGAACCGGAGCCAAATAAATCACTTAGATTGCCACCCACCACGCCACCCACTCCAGCTGCCAAATTGTGGGTGAGGCTATGACGTCTCAGGTCGCAGTTCCGCCGGAAAACTTTCCCGCAGGAGGCGCAATTATATGGCTTGATGTCCGTGTGGGTGAGCAGGTGGGTCTTCAGGTTGGATCGCTGGTTAAAGGAGCGATTGCACACGGGACACTTGTGGGGGGACTCCTCCATGTGAAGGATCTTGTGGACAGCCAGAGTTCGGGATTGACAGAATCCCTTGCCGCATTCGGCGCACTTGAAGGGTTTCTCCTTGGAGTGGATGTATCTATGGTGGATAGAAGATAAGGGAAGGAAAAACATTGATTAGATTTTAATAAAGATTGTTCATTTAAATTTTTATTTTTTACTCAGTTAGTAATTTTTTTGCTAGAGAAAATCAGGCTCCTACATTTTAAAAGTCTTGTTATTTAAATTGCATTAAAATGTATAAATAATCAATATTTACCTACTACAGAAAAAATTAAGTATACTGTAGTATTCAGTCTTATTGTTTTCGAAATCTATTTTTCTAAGTTAATTAGGTTATTTAAACATTTTTCAGATTATTGTAGGTACTTGTGTCTCAACGTTGAAGAAAAATTGAATAAGAGTTTTATGTAATAAGGAGAACATTTTGGTATAAGTTCTTGAATACCTTCAAAACTGAAGACATAGAAGATTTTCCATGGTTTTTGGGTACATCTACTGAACACAGCTATTATTATTTCTTATTTGTGATCTTAAATGCCGACCTACCTATGATCCCTCAGATGATCCTGCCGCCTGAAGGCCTTGCCGCAGATGTCGCAGGAATAGGGACGCTCGTCCGTGTGGGTTCTCTCGTGGATCAGCAGATTGTAGGACTTGGTGAACTGCCGATTGCAGAACTTGCAGATGAACTGCTTTTTGGAGCGCTGGGCTGCTGCTGCCGCTGCTGCTGCTGCCGTTGAGCTGCTGCCGCCCGCTTCTTCCACGCCCCCAACCGCTCCTCCGCCTCCTCCTGCCCCAGAAATGACATTCATCTTATCCTGATACATGGTGGCCTGTAGGGAGTGCAGAGCGGAATCCGTTTCCGCTTGGCTAAAGGCCGATGGATTGAATATGAAGCTGCCATAGCTGCTGTCCAAGTCGCCCGCCTCAAAGGACAATGCATCCTCGCCGTCCAGCAAGGGTAAGTCACATTCTGCGGCCAGTTCTGCGGCAGTTGCGCAATCAAGTGCCGCCTGCTGACTTGCAGCAGCTGCTGCAGCAGCCGCAGCAGCCGCAACTGCAGCAGCGGCACTAACGGTACCAATCGAGGGCAAAGGCAGGCACTTGGATGTTGCTGGTGTGCTGCTGTGCGTGGAGTGGCTGGTGTTGCTGCTGATGTTGCTGGGCGAGGATGTTGCTCCTGCTGCTGCTGCAGGAGTAGATGATGCTGGTGGTTCCCCCGATGAACTGGACGAACAACTCGACTTGAGCTCAATATTGGCAATATCTATCAGCGAGGGCAGTGCATTGTGTTCCGTTTCACTGCTGTTGCTGTTGCAGGTCGTTGTGTTGTTGCTGCTGCTGTTGTTGCTGTTGTTGCTGTTGTTGCTGTTGCTGGAAAAGCGGAACACATCTGATTTCCCAGTGAGTCGCTGCAGTGCCAAATAGGACTCCAAGGCCTGAAGATTCAAGGCAGCTGCTGCCGCTGAGTTAGCCGGCAGCAAGGCGGCCTGCTGCAAGCTGCTGACCATGGTTCCTTGCAGCGAAAGGACGACGGCCGCTGCTGCTGCAAGATCGTTGGTGGCTGCTGCTGCCGTTGCTGTTGCAGCTGCCATTGCAGCAGTGCTGGTCTTACTGGTGATTGTTGCTGCTGCTGGTGATGATGTTGCTGGTGTGCACTTGTTGTTGTTGCTGCTTTCGCCCTTCGAGTGTCCCTGCTTATGTGTTGTTGTTGTGGGTGTTGCTGGTTTGTTGCTGCTGCTGCTGTGGTGTGGTGATGCTTGCTGCTAGTTGATGTTGCTGCTGCTGCTGCTGTGGTGCTAGCCTCCAGATTGCTTAGCGCCTCTGCAATCTCAGATGTTGCTGTTGCGGCTGTTGCCGCTTTTGCTGGCATTTCGCTGCCAGTTGCTGCTGCTGCTGCTGCAACAGCACTCAAATGCTTAACTGCCTCCATAAAGAAGTCGAATCCACGCACACACTCAGCTGGATATCTGAATATCTGGGGATAAAAGGCCTCCGGGGTCTCTGGTTGCCGTTTTTTCCTCTTTTTTTTATTGTTTGGCGCACCTACGCAGGTTGAGAGGTTCGGAGCGCGTCCACATGAATATTAAAAACCACACGCCATCATAAATCACGTCTTAGTCACGCTTTCAAAAGTCATAAAAATCGAATTTGACGTCTGGCCAAAACAACAACACAAAATGCAGTCAGCCAAGTTAACTTAAATTGGCAGGCACGCTTTTTTACAAAAAAGTTGCGCTTTTTGCTGCTGGCTTTAGGCACACGCGAAATATTAAGTAAACGATCTTTGTTTGAGATGAGTTTGTTTTTTCTAGATTTCTGATTTCCGTTTCCTATTTTCCAAACTTCCGGTATCAACACCCATACACTCTCACACACACACACACACGCACACACGTGCTATATAACAACTTGTTGTTTATTTTCTCTGGCTGCTTCTTCTTCTTCTCTTGACGTCGATCAGCCGTCGCTGCACAATATTGGTAAAGTATCTCGGAAATACTAAAAGTCCATTGCTCTGCGGACATCTCGCGGACTTGCTGATCGCTCCACGCCGCTCTCACCAACACCAGAAGATCACTGTGCTCTCGCTGCGAGAGCGAAAGAGGGAATTCCTTGGAAGATCACCTACCAAAGAGAGCCGCTGAGCGTGGTTTTCGGCCAGGTGCAAACTCGTTTTGTCAGTGTATTTTGTGAGCTCTTGAGCACCTTTACTCCCTGCTCACACCTACACAAACACAAAATCAGAGAGAGTGAGAGAGAGCCAAAGGTGAGAAAGAGAAAACCGGTTTTTGTGCGGTTAATTTGCCTGATTTTGAGTGGGTGTTTCTCCCTCCCTCTCTTTCTCACCCGCTCATGTCTTCTCTCTCTCCTTTGGTGTTCCTTCTCCCTCTTGTTTGATTATTTACGTTTATTTTTATAATTTTTGCAAGCAATTGTTTATGATTTTTACTAGGAAATTTCACAGGCTTTTTTCGGTTTTTGGCCAGGTACTTTTGCGCTTTTAACCTTGGCTAAATTGTTAATACTAGGAATTTTAACAGGTGTTGCTATGCGTTAAAAATAGAGGTAACATTAATTTCAGAATAAAAAAATATCACTAATCCTAAGCAGAATTATCTCAAATCTCTTTTTGGTGCTGATTTTTTAAATTAAGTAAAAAGTCCTAAAAACAAAAAACCCTTTATTGAAAAGATCAATATTTAAATACAGATCAAACAAAAATAAAATACAAAGAATACATAAGACTAATTTCCCTAGAAACAAATATGATCGGCGATCATGAAAGAAAAAGAAAGTGAATCCAAAGGATTGCGATCGCCTGATAAAGGAAACAAAAACCAGCTGTTTTCCAAACCGTAAAATTCTCAGTAAGAAATATAGAACAATGGATTAATCTATTAAATATTAACGATCTTAAAAGGCCTTTTATTGGCGGCCTAGAAGAAAAGCACCTTGTGTAGAATTCCACGAAATTATTACACCTAATCTCCTTAGATAATTTCCGATAATTTTTCCAAGTGCATGAACCTGCTTGCACTTGCAAATTGTGGCCATTAGTCAACGCGTTGATTTCTTCAGCCCCAAGCCACGCCAGTTGATTGAAATGATTCTCCTCGCACGCCATCCCCATGCCAGAAGAAAGAGCGAGAGAAGAATGCTGCCAGAAGAATTGTACATATAAACCAAACCCAATCACAATTCGAATCACAGCCGCAATCATAGCTCAGACGTTTTTTTTCAACTGTCAATTATTTCCTTGTTCTTTATGCACAAAATAAAGTTGAGGGGAAACTGGGATTTTTTAATGCGCTAAACGGCGCAAGTAAATGACCAATAATCATGGGAGCTGCCAGCTCTCCGGCTGCCGGTTGGTTGGAATCTGTACACTGGATACTGGACACAAAAAACAAAAAATAAAAGACCAACTCCAAGTGCAATTTATTTTTGCATTAAATTGCAATTTGGGACTGGGACTGGACTGGGGGACTCGCAGTTTTCTACCATTTATACAGATATTATCGTGATTAATAATGCACAAACATGTCATACGCTCGTTTCGTGTGTGTTTGATTGGAGCGCATTAGGATCGCAGCTTTTAATGATCCGGGAGTCTGGGTGGAATCGCCAGTCCAGTCTCCTGTCTGCAGTCTCACGGTAGCAATTATGTCGCTTAGTGGATGGCTTACGGATGATGATCATCATCATGTCGGGATGGGATGATCCCCAGATCATCCTGAATGGCGGCGCCATCAAAAGATCTGCGATCGCGATTGCACATTCCAAGGTAAACTCCGTCGTATTGACACAAGCTTCCTTTAAATGAAAAAAAACCCCGTCCTTAATGTCGTTATATTTCGATAGTCGCGCTTTTAAATGCTCGTTTCCTGTGCCGCCGCCTCGATCATGGTGGAACCTCTCCTCTTCAGGGACAGGGACAGGGACACGATCATCGATTGCCAGGTCTCAGTTCCAACAGTTCCAGCATCTCGTTGTCCGTCTCTCAAGGCAAATGGTACATGATTTCAAATTTCAAGTTCCAGTTTACATAAAGATCGCACAGGCTAAAGCTAGCTGCACTTCGAAAAATATTTGGGTATTGTAATGTTTTTTGGAGTAAAACTCTTGAACTTAATATTTTAATTGTTTTGCTAATTAATTAATTATTTTTCTTCACTTTTAAAACACAAACAGCGCAAAGAGAACATTTTTAAATGTAAATAGAAGCAAAAATCGCACAAACACCCTAAAATACGACTCTGTTTGTGCCCAGGCCTGACTTATAAGCCCTTTTTATTAGGCCTCTGTTTTGTAAGGCTCTAAATGAAATATATTAACAGTTAATCTTCCATTATCCCCAATTGTTCAGCTTAATATATATTAAGTTTGATTTAAGTGTAAAGGAAAAAAAGAGAAACCAGTCCCTCCTCCTGCTCCTTCACTGTCCTATCCTTGCCTTTCATTTCGGTTCCTTTTCCTGGGCTGAAGCTGGGACTGGGGCTGGGGCTGAGTTGGGTTGGGCGATCCGAGGGAATGCCTTGAAGCCTCACAACCATCTGTCACAAGGTCCCAGTTCCAGTCGAAGTCAAAGTCGAAGTGGATGGATGTGGATGTGGAAGTGGAAGTCCCAGTCGAATAAGAATGCGCTAAACTTGATTCCTTCGAAGCGAGCGCCGAGTGCGCATGCGTGGGCTGGAATTACATGATCACGATCAGCGATAAAACTTGATGTTGTACATAGCAGGCGACATGGGAGCGGGATCTCGGGAGCGGGATCTCGGCATCGGGATTCGGATTCGGATCAGCGTAGAAAGAGAAAGAGAGGAGCATATCGCCACATACAAAATGTCGCAAAAGTTGTACAAATCTACACAGAGCTCCAAGATCCAGAGCCCAGGTTCAATGCGAAGACCCATCTGGAACAACGGGACACCGACAAACGATCACAGATGCACTTGAAAAAATTAGAAACTATTATTTTATGGTTCCATTAAAATCCCTAATTCTCTAATTACTTGAAAAAACATCATATTCGGGGGTGCCACAGAAACCGTTCTAACTAAAGAAGGTTGGAATTTACATAGAGAAGAGGTTGGTATTCGGTTGGATTTTGGTTGGAACGGTTTCCGTAGCACTATAGGTTCTAATTGATTTATTTTTTAAAATAAAAATTTTAAGGAAAGCTCTTAAAATTCCCAACTATTTATAGAAAAAACAGTTTATTTGAGAATTTTTTTGTAAAGTTTTATTAAAACATCATTAAAATTACAAACAAACTAATTTTGAACTTGAACTAATTACCAAAAAATCACAACTGCATCTCAGCCTTACTAAAACACAACCTTACCTTAACTTTTCACATTGGTGTTTTGTCACATGTGTTTATTAATTTAGTTAAATTTGTTTCCCCCAAATTATTTCTCCAAGTGTAAGGATCTCCTCATGGTCTTTGGGCCTTTGTCGATCGCCCCAAGTCGTGTCAAATTATTGATTGCTGTCTTTTAATTTGATTTTGATTTTTCCACCGACTCTTGTCATCTTTCCGATCGCAAACGATGGCTGTGACTGTATGAAGATTAAAGGGGGAGAATTATTAATCTGCTGCTTTGATTTGAAGCGACACAACCCCAAGATCGTGACAAAGAAAAGTAAAAGTCATAACACACATCTAGGGCTGCGATAAGATCGCCAAGATCACCGGCTTAACACCGATCATCTGGTCTATTGTTTTGGAGTGACTTTTTTTTTATTGGAACCGAGTAATTATCAGGGGCGTACGTTTTGGGTGCCTTCAGGTTTTTTTGTGTTAGAGTTCCCTGGAACAGACGGCAGCTCATTAGCCGCAGGCGTTGCCGCTGATTGGACCAACTATAATCCCTGACAGAGATTAGAGCCAGGTTTTCTAAGGAAAAAATAGGGGAAAAAAAAGACAGGCGGTAGTCGATATATTTTTGTGGTTAGATGTCGGCTATTGCTTTTTATTTTATTCCCCTTTTGACGCAGATCTCTTATCGCGTTTTTCGTGAGGAATTGACATATCTACTTGGTAATTTGATCTATTGAAAAGACCTCGCTGGGATCTGTTTGTTGTCATTTTATTTATTTTTACCGAAGTTTGGGGAATCATAATTACAATGGATTAAAAAATATTAATATTTCCTTTCATCTGTGCCGTAGGTCAAGACCCAAGACCCATCTCGTATTTGTTGTTTTGCAAGTACTTGAAATCTTTCGGTGTATTGACATAGTTCTTGAGCAGACAAACAACAAATGAGTTGGCGCATGGCCAGAGATCATCTGTAAATAAGTGTGGTTCTTTTCGGGTTTTTGGTTTTTGGTTTTTGGAGAGGGAAAAAGAAAGAATGAAAATGGGAGACAAATGTGAAATAAACTGGGATAATTATTTGGGAGGGTCTTCAATTTGGGTTCGGCTCAGGTTTTCTTAGTCGTGGCCTTTGGTTTTCTGGGATCAATCTGAGCCTCCTAAAAACCATCCAGACTTGTGAAATTTCAATGTGTTTGACGCACTAAATGGTGCCTTCAAATACTCGATAATGCATTTGTTAACAAGGAATTTAACGGTATTTGAGAAAGTATATAAAATATTTAAAGGAAAAATTTGAAGACTACAATTCCTTATATATTAGTATGTATTTTACTAGGTATATTTTAACTTGGACTTATAATTTCTTCTTCCTACAATAAATATTGACATGCGTATCAATACTATTTTTTGTAGTTTTTTTAAAGTACTAAAAAAAATATATATATAAATTCATAAAACTAAAGTAATTTGTGTGGGTTCTATATTTATTTAAACATTTATATAAGACTTGTGAATGTTTAGTTATTTTTAAACGCTTTATATTGTTTCACTTGGGCGCGCATCGGCGGCACTGCGCGGCGGAACACTGGTTTGCAGCAGGCCCCAACTTGTTTATACCGATAATTTATCATATCTATAAAAGAGCGCCTCTTTCAAACCGGAAAGCGTTTCTTTTAGTTTTTTAAAACTATTAAAATTATTTAATGTTTCCAAAATAATTTATAAGCAGTTCAATATTTTTTTTTGTCTTCTTAACCATATTTTCGTCTTTAAAAATTTCCCTTTTCTCTGCTGGCGCCACAAATAAATTGAATACCTCAATTTTGTTGAAATTTCTGCAATGTTTGCCAATTTCCGAATTGTTTGGGCCACGTCCAAAGTGATTATGCATCACACTCGACTCGAATTCCCACACCCAAATCCAGCCCAAGAGAACAGTGTGAATGTGAAATGTTTCTTCCCCCGAAACATTCCGCGAATGATTTGCATGCCTCTGCAGATCCGATCGGAACCGATCCAAAAACCGAGCTGAATTGGTCGAATCGAAGTCGAAGAACTGGCCCAATCAAATCGAAACCATCTGGCCGAGGCGTTCGTGGGAATCAGTTCAATACAATTTGCATCCACAGATACAGATACTCAAATGCTGAGTATCTGGGGAGAGTGTGGTTCCAGTTCTCTGGGGTCGAGGGTCGCAGGGGCTCCGTTTGTCAATTAATTGCAGTTGCAGCAAACGGAGTAAAAATGCAGTAATGCAGCAACAATGGCAAATTGTTGCAATTTTCTCGCGGCCTGGCCAGAAGTAGTAAAAGACGTACAAAGATTCGCATGTACAACTGCCGAATTATTGAGTGACTGAGTGACTGAATGAATGCCTTGAATGAGTGACGGCCGAAGCCTTTTCGTCTTGCATCGCTGAATGGGGCATGGGTTGTACAGTAGAACTTAGATAGAACATTAAAAACAGATGATGGGGCTACATAAAATAAAAATTTTACTGAATGTTTAAAAAAGTGTAGATGGATATATTGTAAAACTAAAATAAAATATAAAAAAAAGGGTGATGGATATTTTGTAGAACTAAAATTAAAACATAAGAAACGCATTCCTTAAATATTGAAAAATTACAGAGAGAATGGGCTACAAAGAATAAACAGTTTTACTGAATATTTAATAAAAGTGTAGATGGATTTTTGTGGAACTAAAGATAATTAAATATTCAACCAAAACTTAGCTTAAATATTGAAAAAATACAGAAAATAGGCCATAAAAATCAACAGTTTAAATTAAAAGTTAAAACAAGTGTAGGTAGAGGGATTTTTGTGTAACTAAAATTAAAATAAATAATAAATAAATGTATTTTAACTTGTTAAAAATTTGATATCTACAAAAAAAAGCTATAAGTTCAAACGATAAACTTAAAATCTACAATTTATATTTAACCACATTTTTTATGTGCATAATTCTATGGTGAAAGCTATTAACAAGTTGAAGTTTCATTATTAACAAGTAATATTATAAACAAAAACAGAATCAAATTATTTGTAGCACTAGGAATATAATTTAGATAAAGTAAACAAAACATTTTTACCTAATAAAATATTAAGGTTCTAATAATAAAATTATTCCCTTTTCTTCAAGCTCCACTGTACTTATAGTAAGTCATGTGTCTGATGGCCCCTGATACCGAACCCGAACCCAAACCCAAAACCCTAACATAAAACAGCGTTCCGTGTTCGCGGTCACCGCTTGTCTTTCCTTTTATTTTTATTTTATTTTTATTCCCGCCTGCCAAATGGTCGACTTGTGTTTTTTTCCAAAGGCCTAAATGGCCAAATTGATGCGCCATGCGATTTAACGTTTCTCTGATTGAGCTAATGACAGGCGACTACGTGAGAAAGAAATGTATTTCAATTTCGCATTCGCATTGGGTCAAAAGCGAATAAATAGGGTGAGTTTGCGATACTTAATACTAAATGTATCGATGGATGGGCAAGGTTAGGGTGAAAGCGCAATTTTTGTACTTACTAAGTATTACTAAGTGTCTAGAAGAAATATTTATTTGTATCTTAGGTGAGGAAAAATATCTAACAATTTCATGTGCATTTTACTGACTAAATGTAGTTGCACAAAAAATTAGCTTTGTCCAGGAAATGATAAATAAATCAGGGTCCGTTATCATTCTAAGTTTTATTTTAAAAATATCGAAATAATGATTATTTTAAGATTTTTATTTTTTTAAAATGATGGTTATTTTTGATTTATATTATTTAATAAATATGTATTTATTTATTATTATGATAAAATAAATATGTATTTATTATTAATTTTCGTTCATAAAATTTTGTTTAAAATAAAAATGAATATTTTTATTACTATTATTTAAAGGGAGTATTAAATAAAGTAATTTATGATTTAATAGGACACAAAATAATACACCTAAAATAAATAAGGATTTATAAATGTAGAAATTAAAAACTGTCACAGTTTCTTACTCTATAATAGGTTTTATTATATAAAAATTTGTGAAAATGAAATATAGTTGAAAATACAACTGTTTCACTGACAACCATTTTATTTTCTTATAGTACCACTAAAATTTTTATTTAAATGCTAATATATTGTTTAAGCTCACCATCTTCTCAAGTAACAAATTTTAAATCCCACCGGATATGATATAATAATAACTGTCAGAATTTTGTTTATTGTACTCCTCCACCGGATTTTGTGGGCCACCAAACAATCCTTGGCCATAAACAAATCGTCACCCCCTATGGTGACCCGTGATTGTTCTATTGGCAACTCATTTCCTGCTGCCTGCGCCAAAAAGCATTCACTTTCAATTTCTCAAGAGTCTCAAGTCCAGGGTCCCTCCGAAAGATAATACACAAATTAATATAAAACGCTGTCTGGCTGTAGGAGGCTTTTAATCATTTTTATCTCCTCCGCTCTTGGCCAAAGTGGAGCAGCCAGAAGAATGAGGCTTTGAGGTTGCAGAAAGCTGTAAAGCGTGGCAAATATACGCTTAATTGGCTGCAGTCGCAGTCACAGTCGCAGAATTCTCCTCTTTCCTGGCCTCTGCAATAAAATGCAAATTAAACGAACCCAAGAGCAAGAGCTCCTCCGAACTCCAGGCACATTTATTTACTTAGAGCCTCCTGCTGTGCTTCCGAATTAAGTTTAAGCCCAGAGGCTAAAAATGCAAAATGAGTTTTACTAATTTCTCAACTTCGTAACTTCGTAGAGACCGCTGATGGACAGTTGCCAAGGGAAGGGCGAATATATTGTGGATGGTGGAATGGCTGAGAGAAGAAAAGGGTTAAACTGAATTTTAATTCCTGCATAAATCGATTTTAAATGAGATTTCTTTAAGGGATCCCGAAACCAAATCCAAAAACCATAATCAAAATGTTCACGGTCTGCTCATGCAAATTCTCCTTTTCCAGTAGCCTCTGCCCTCTGCATGGATCCTCCCACCTGACTGCCTGACTGCCGAAAAAGATCAGCCAAAATGCCCGAAGGACGTGTGTTGTTTTTTTTTTGCATCCTTGGATGGAGTTTCTGTGTGTTGAAAGTGGGGCGTGATCCGTTTAGCAGCGCCTTGAGTATGCAAAGTGCTGCTTGCCAGCTGCTCCAAAATGAGTTATGAGTCTCGGACTGGCCTCCAACTTCAGCTCGTTTGCATATTTTAGGCCACCGTTTAATTAAAGGTTCCACAATTCCCCCTTATATACATACATATATATTCTCTTTTTTTTGAACGAAACATTTGAAACAGGGCACGAGCACGAGGGTCTCTCAAGAGTGTGCTCCTCCTCGTCTCGTGGCTTTTTGGTTCTTTTTTTTTGTATGATTCGTATGGAGGCTTGAGGAGTCTTGGATCTTGAGGTGGAGTTGGAGTCTCGCCCATTCCCCAAGCACTCGAGTCCATCAGCCCTCAAGTGTGGAGTGTGTTCGGCGTTCGGCGGCTTTTTTACAGCTCTTCACCCGCTTCAGGAATATGCACTGGGAAAATTTGATGGAGTTGTACAATTAATTTTTACATAAATTAAAAAATGTGAAATAGATTTTAAGAGCATTTAAAAGCATCGAAAATAAGAATGAATTAAGAGGTATATTTCTTAAAATTTTATATTCAGGGGTGCCACAGAAGCCATTCCAACCAAATTCCAACCAAATTTCAACCAAATTCCAACGAAACTTCAACCAAATTCCAACAAAATTCCAGCCGAATTCCAACCAAGTTCCAACCGAATGTCAACCCTTTCTCTATGTAAATTTCAGCCTACTTTGGTTGGAACGATATCTATGGCACCCCCGATTATGATCACTTAAATACCTATCATATTTCAAATCTATCCAAAATTACAGCTTATATGTCTAAGAAAGAAATGTGTCCTTAAAATCTACACAAAATTCCAGAAGATTTTATTTGTTAAGTGTCCAGTATCAAGACTTTACATTCGAATGATTGCAATATTTTTGATGTTTTTTCGATACCAATAATATTTGATTAAATGTTTCAAAATTTCTGTTTATGAATCATCAAGTTAAACACATTTTCTTTAAGTGTCCCGCGAGTTCTTTTTGTGGCCAAGAAGCCAGCGATAGCGATGATGATCTGGCCTGTTATTTCAACGCGCACTTTGGTTATTTCGTGTGATATTTCAAATCAATAATGTTCGGCCCTAAATAACTCTATTGTTGTGCGTAAGTTTTCTCGGAAATTCATCCGCTGCTTCTGCGGGTGTTCTGGGTGGCTCAATATATATGCTACAATAAACACAATGAAGGCAAATCAAGTTGGTTTTACGAAAAGAAAGCGCATCTCAGAGATCTCAGATTGGAATTGGGATTGGGACTCAATCGCAGCGGTGAGTCAAGTATCTATCGGCTATTAGCGCTGCTGCCCGTTGTGCATTTTATTGTCTTTGGGCCATAACTTATGGGCCAAGCGACACCTACCAAAGGCGAACCTGTTTATCACAGGCATTAGATCGGGCCAAAAACCAAAAACCAAATATCCACCATCAATTTCAGCTGCAGCAGCTGAAAAAGGGAAAAATAAAGGGAACGACGCCACCCGACCAACAAAGATACACCTTTTATCCGTGGAAAAAAGAAGCGAGAAGCAGCGAGGGTTACCTCCTTTGTTCGCTGCTCTATAAATTCAAGTGGATATCAATAATAAATTTCACTAATTTCTGTCATTCCACTCGAGTGCCACAAGTCCGTAGGTTCCCCTTTCCCCTTGCTGCCCCTCTTGCTGCCTGCCGCCTGTTTGTCTGTGTGTTAATGTTAATGTCTTGCTTTTAACCACTTCATTGTTCGGGCGTCAAAGGTTAAGAGTCTCTCTCGATGTCTCGATGTCCGATGTTACTTGTCTGCAGCGCCGCCAGCAACATGCTAACATAGCAACAGCAACATCGACAACAACAACAGCATCAGGTACACTTGGAAAAACTATACATAATTTTCTTTAACTTAATAGTCATTTTCTAAATCTGGAAATATTAAAATAAAGTTCATATTAAGCTGAAAATATTTTCAAAATTAATTTAATAAATAGTTTGATTTTAAAATGTTATTTTCGATACTTAGGTGTATATTCCAAAGCTGTAACAAATTGAATTGGAAGAAAGTTTGTATAAGAACAGGTTTATTAGCGACTGTAAAGAACGATGAGCTATTTATAAGCAATAAAAGTCTAAAAATCTTAAAACATAGTTTCATATTAAATTTACAACATGTATTAAAATTAATAAAAATATATTTTTAATGTTTTTTATATATACATAACTAAAAAAATTAAAAATTAGTTCGAGACGACAAGATTTATAAGCGAATGAAAAATGAGAAAAGCAATTTAGAAATCTGATAAAAATAATGATTTCCAAAAATGTTATGAAATTGTTTAAATAAAAATCATAATCAAATTGATTATAAATAAACCCTTATTGTATTTGTTATGGATTGTTTAAATTTTTTAGCATATTCTTTCTGCATATTTTAGCTATATTTTTCTCAGTGCACCACAGTAACATCTCACCCTCACCTGAAAAGCATTCAACATACTTTGCGCTTTTGTAGTTATTTTTCTTGATTTTTATTGTATGGTTTTTGTTGTGCATTTTTCCCCCCTCTCATCTTGATATCTTTGTATTATTTTCATTTTCATACACATCATTTGATTCGATTTCATTTCTTGGATGCTGCCCGTTTTCCTTTCTTAGTTATTGTTGTTATTCTTAAAACGCCTTAAAGCGATTGTGGAAACTTCCATTGAGTTTTGATTTCTGTTGAGAAAAGGGGTTCCTTCGTTTTCGATCGATGGATCTGTTTTGTATACACCATTCAGGGATTTTTGAAAGGTGGTTGATAGATTAAGATTGAAATGGTAGTGGATGTCGGTGGTTGCGTAAACAAAACTATTTTCAGTCAAGTGTAGTTTTTTGAGAAGTATTTGACATTACTTTGGGGTTTGATTGATGGGAAAAGTTTTCAAAAATGCTTACTTTTTATCCCAAAATTTCTCCAGAAAATTGATTAACATTTTTTGTAAACTAAGTTCCCTTAAAATTTTCAGTATCCTTAAAAATCGTTTAAAAATCTGGGGATTTTATTCAGATTTAAACCATTTTTAACATTATAAAAATTTTGTTTATTCATACGCCTCCACATTTAAATACATTTTCCGCTTCATTTTCAGTAGCTTAATATCTCAAAAAATCACTGATTTCCAAGTGCAACTATTGTTTTTCAGATTTAAACCATTTTTAACATTAAAAAATTGTATTATTCATAAACCTCTACATTTAAATACATTTTCCTTTTCAGTTTCAGTAGCTTAATTTCTTAAAAATCACTGATTTCCAAATGCAACTAATGCAAGACTCATCCCATGACCAATCCAGATGCAGATGCAGATGCCTGTTTGTCTGCCAAGTTGGCTGCAATTACAAGAAACAAACGTGAGACGAATTTCAATATCGAATATCGAGTCCAACTTCCCGCTGCCAAAATGACCAAACGGTTTTTCAGTTTTTTATCGGCCTTCTTCAACTTGAGTTGGAGTTTTGAGTTTCATCCCCCGTAAACAATGGATTATCTAACCACTTCACAAAATGCGTGAAAGACGAGGAAAAAAAAGAAGAGCAGACCGAGAGACACTTGTGGAATCGCATGGATCTTCGTTTTTATTTTTGGCCCCGTCAGCATTTCCATTGTCCCTACCAAAAAAATATATAAAAAAAATAGGGGAAAAGGGGGACAATGGCAAACAATTAATGTAGCTCATTGTTATCGCTCAGTGTCCATTTTAGGGCATTACGTGAAAGTATTTTCCCGGGGTTTTCCTTCTCCACCACTCGACAGAAGTCAATTCCAATCGAATTGTTTTCCAAATAAAGGAATCCGGACTGGATTCATTGGAATCGAATGAATAGCCCTCGAATGGGGCGACAACAAATTGTGGGAACTTCTTTTTGATTTTGTTCCCTTTCTGCGGCTATAAAACTCAAGTGGAAAAATTGCGGCTAAAGCAAGAGTCTTAAGCGCAGCCACTAAAACGTTTAAGTCCCTGCGTTTCTGCGTCTTTTCTGGCCAAGACTAATGGCCCAGCCAATTTGTATATGGCCAAAAAGAGAGGAGTTCTTCTGCGAGTGGGAAATTTCATCAAAGAATTTTTCGGCTCTTCTCGCACCGCCATAAAACCGCCAATTTTGGTAGCTATCCATCCTCCTCCTGCGAAGCGTTTACGTGTTGGCATCTGTCAGATTTCGGATTCGAGGGATTCGAGGTATCCGCAGGATTCCAGTCCAGAGTTCAGAGAAAGGTTCTCTCGTTTGCTCAGCATTCTTCGGATCTTCGGATCGGCCAGACAAATTACAATATTATTATTATTGTGCCTGAGAATTTTTGATTGAAGTTTTTAAAGGCCTAAAAGCGCAGCCAACTACCAGTTTGTGCGATTTCAGTTGCCATTCGCTTTATTGCCGGCATTATCATCATCATCGGAAACGTCTTTCGCATCGTCTTGTGAATTTGAATACTTAATTTTGCATTTACTGCCGACGGAGGAGCCAAGGAGCCGCTGCCCAGTTCCCAAAAGGTCGCAGGTCAAGCGCGTGCAACGGTCGCAATGTGAAAAGGTTTAGTTTGGAAGTGGAATTGGAAATGGAAGAAAGCTCAAGGGGATTTCTTTGGAAATTCAATTGAGATACTTAAATCTTTAAATAATATAAAATTCAAAGGGGTGAAAGTTATCAAACTAAACATTTAATAAGGGCCTGAATTGAGTTTAATGAACTTTAAGTGTTTCATTGACTATTATGATTACTTGTTCATAATATGAAATGAACTAATGGAAACAAATTTATACAACCGATTTTAAAATATTTAGTTAAGGATTCAGAAATGCCATAAATAAACCATTTATCACTTCAAAATTTTTAATATTTCAAATGTATTCTCTGTTACAAAAATTTTAAGATTTTGTCGTTGTAAAAACAAATTTTAATGAATGATGTTCTTTTTAAATAGTTTTATAATATAATAACATACAAATTTATTTAAGAATGCTATTTAAATATTTATTAACTTCAGATTATTTCGTTCAATAAAGTAAAAAATTTTTCAAACAAAATTTCCAAAATATTTTAAAAAATTAATTTTTAAGAAAGAAAAATTAAAAAGAAGCGAATTTTATGAAAAAATCAGGGCGTAAATAATGATTACACTTTAAAATTTTTTAAACAAAAAACATCCACTTACAACAGACCTAGGTAAAAATGGTTAACACCAAAATCACTTGTCACTCTCATTTCCGCTATATTTTTAAATTTCAGCTTTTTTCTTAACAATAATTTTTATTTGAAAAAAAAAAAATTAAAATTTAATCGTTTTTGAAAAAAAAAAAAAAATTATGTTTACTTTAATGAATGAAATAATCTGAGCTTATTAAATATTTATATAAAAATATTAAATTTAAAATACAAAATTTATATTACAATAGTGTTTTTAAAGTATTTAAAGACAACATTTCTAAATGGATTGCAACATAGAATAATATTATGTATCGATTTTTTTGTTAAAAAAATGATTAAAATGTATATTTAAAAGCAAAAAATTGAAATATAATATGTACCTAGCACTCGATTTTTTGAAAAACTTATAATGGTTACGGTCCGGAAAATTAAAAGTTAACTTATCAAACACAATAAAGTTAAAGAATTAAATTTAAATTGAGAAAAATAAATAAAATAATGGAAGTTTAAAGTTCAAACACATATATTTAATGGACCATAATTGATCTCTAAAGAATACTTATATTTCATGATGTAGGTACCACAATCTCCTGCAGGAAACATCAGGTTCCCGATATCTACTTAACAACAAATCTCTCATTACATTCGTATCAATATATTTCGGTGGATTTTCCTTTGGCCCCACACCAAGCCGCCAGTCTGATTTATGTTTACCACCGCCCGAGTCTATATATCACACCATCGCGATGATGGTGAATGGTGAATGGTGATGGTGACCATCCCGTATTGTATAGCGATCTATCTGCCATCCATCAGGCCGTGAAATATTGCTGCTCCTCCGCCTTGTCGCCTTGATATCGGAGCTCCCCCGCCGCCACCTGGCACCTGGATATATAAATTCCACGCCCCGAAACCCAAGTGATATTATCGTAGGCCCCACACACAATCGATAGAGAAATTTATAGCCGATATGGATATGGACCCGATGGCAGCTATTATCCATAATCTCAGCCACGTTTCGGGCTTGGGTTTTCCCTCAGTTTTGGACCTCAACTTTTTGATGATGGCCAATTAAAGTGGGTTATTAGCAGAAGTGCGATATGAGAAGAAGCCTCTGATTGTGTGGCGTTTGGAAATCTGTTTTTCAGTTCTTTTTTGTTTGTGTTTTGGGGTGACGTTTGTGTCCGTTGTATAATATAATATCAAGCGACTTTTACCGTTTTGTGGGTTTTACGACCATATCGAGCGTATCGAAAGGCCCCATCCTAAAAACATTTTGTGTCTGCGTCTATAAAAACCCATAAAAGAACTCCTGCATTCCCGATCTGCCGATCTTCACAAGTGTATGCGATATTGAAGAAGCTATAAAGTAGTTAAGTGCCCCAAAGGTCCGAATATGATGTTGTGGTAGCCAAAACGCTCCAAATGGCAGTTGCGTGTCGATCCCAAGCCCAAATCCCCTCCTGAAATCCATACAAAAATGCCTTCCATCAGCAGCTGGGGCGGCGGCAGTCGGATCATCAGTTAAATGAAATGATTGAAGCCGAATTGAAGTCTTTAGTCAGCGGAACACGCAAACCAACAATTGGCCAGGACTTCTTGGGGAGACTCTCGTCCGAAAGAACTCCATTCCATTCCAGGCGGCAGACGGACTCTCTGATAAGCTGTCAATAGTTGGGCTTCGGCTATGCTTCATTAATCACAACATGATGCTAAAATTTCCAAGGAAGCCAAAGCCCCGCTTTGTTATTATTTAATGGAGTTTAAGGGTATGTTGGACAAGGGGTCAATTTTATACTCAGGAAGCTTTATGTGGCAAGATTTGTTTTTTAAATATAAGGTGAACATATTGCAAAGAAAAAAGTTTGTGAATAAAAATTCCTGGTAATTTGTAACAAATTTATAACTTCTAAATTTTTTTTAAACAAAAGGTGTACCTAAGTTTTGTAAAGAAAACACTTAAGGAAGTATTATCCTCTTTAACTTGTAATGATTGTATAAATAGTAAGCTAATTTTTTCTGCTTAATACTTAAACATTATTTATGTTTTGTTTGCAGATAGTAAAACTATTTTCTTTGATATAATAGAACAGTTGATATATAATATTTCAAATTTACCTTTTACTTTGCTTAATAACTCCCAAAATATCTTTTTTTGTGTTGTTTTTTCTTTTACTTAAGTTAACAAGCATTCACAATGCATCTATGTTTTTTTTTTAAATAAAGTTTATCTGTTTAGCGCTTTTTTAATATATTTAATATTTTTTATCTCTGTTCCCAAACATTTTTACAACTTAAGAAACACATTACAAACAATTTTTAAATCGTAATACTAAGAACTATTTTTTTGGTTATAGTTGTATTAAAAAATAATTATGTATTAAAAAATTATTATAAACCGTTATTATCCTTTGACTTTTAACTTAAACAAGTAAAGGTATCCCCTAGTTCAGAAGAATTAAAAGCCAAGTTGTGAGAGTTACTTTCTGCAAAAATTGCGCATACGCCGCATTGACCTCGCGTTTGTTGCTGCCAACTCAGCTCATAATAATGCAATATCACTAATTTATGGAGCTCCTCTGGTCCTCTGGCCAACTGCAGCTCCCTTGCTGTGTGGCTGAAAAAGCTCATCATCAGCGGCAGCAGCAGCTGACGATGGAGTTGGGTTTGGGATTGGGAATGGGTCTGGGATTTGGGATCTGGGATTTGGGGATCCGCGGTCTCATGTGCTCATGGGCTGCTCTCGGAATGTGCAACGTCATTATTTTTATGATTGTTCAGGTATTCAACAAATGCTCTCCGCTGGTTGGCTGGATTTTCGATATTCGTTGTTCATGTACAATATTTTCTTTAGTCAATCGAAGTTGTCGATGTGACTTTTATGTGCCACTCAAGTGTTTCTTTTCCTTCGGTGTTGCCCTCGCTTTTTTGTTGTCTATCAGCGGTGCGGGTGTTAAAGACCACTGAAGACAATTGTTATTTTTAATATCATTGTTGGAGTGCGAGGAGTTATTCACTGTAAAAGTTCCCTCATCCACAGCACTCAGTCAAAGTTGGACTCTGTTATTGTAAGCCATGTCTAGTGATATGATTTCGCATTGTGTATTGTGTAGTATTTTTACGGTTTTCGGTTCGGCTTTTCGTTCGATTTCAGAGGCTTTTCAGAGAAGGCCGCCGCCTCCAACGTTGTCATGTTGTATGGAAGTTGAATGTTGCATGTTGGTTTGGGACTCGAGTTTTGGTTGGATAACTTCACGAGAGATAAGTAAGGTGGAGGAAAGGATGAGTAGTAGGTGGAAATATGCAGGTGGGGATTTTCAGGAAGTTGTTTGAAGTTCATTTAAAATAGGCCCGAAATCTAAGAAACATTTATTTTAATAAAGTACATATATTTTAAAATAATATAAAGTCATATTTTTTAACAAAGTTTATTTTTTATTTTTTACATTGGATTCCTCTAACAACTGATAAGTTCAAATACAGGTACCTACGCATTTTTAAGTAAACAAATAATATAATATTTAACAATCTATAATAAAATAAACTATAATAAAATAATATATATTAACATGTAATTAATAAAATATTGTCTTCCAGTATAATTCTAACAATTATCAATTCACAGTTTTTTTTTACTTTTTATAATATTAACTTAAAGTTGACTGGTTGAGCATACAAGCATTTTTAAAAACTGATTAAATTAATAAAAACACATGTTTACAAAGTTATTAAAATCAATACTGCCTTTTTCACATTAAACTACAAATCTAGCTTAAGATAATTTTAAATATTTAAAACGTAGATATTTGAATTTAAACATAAAAAACAACTGAACTTGAAAACATTAAACTAAGTAATACCTGTAGCCAATGTAGGTAAGTGGTATTTAATTGGCTTGTAATATTTTTTGCTGACACACCTGCTAATCGAATTAATTTCAAGAAACCCATTGACTAATCGTCACCTCGTTGTCATTGTCATTTCCAAAACCAAGTCCCCTTCCTCTTTCGATCAGAACGTCAACAGATTTTGATAGACTCATTGTCTGGGCTGAAAGGAAATGTTAGCTTTTACGATTTCCCCCTCGATCCGAACCCAAATCCGAGCTTATCATTGAGATCTGCTATGCTAATCGCGGCATTCATTCAATTCACTCGAATTTATTTGTGAACAGATGAAGCCAAGACCACCCAGCGAAAAGGCCGAAAACAATTTGCATTTGCATCATCAAACATAACAGATCACGATGGTTCCAATTCCGAATCCAAATCCAGTTTGGAGACGAGAATTCATTGTCGCAGTCGAATGTCTAATTAATTGTCTGTTGATTTAGTTGACCATTAAAACGCGATGCTAAAACGCCTCCGACTTTAGAGACTTGTGTCTGTTGTTTGTTTATGCATACGCATTAAATCGCTAAAGTTCAGTTCGGCAATCAAAAAAACAACAACAAAAAAATAAGAAACAGGAAAAAAACGAAGAGATATAGACATTCCCCGGACTTGGAGGCTGATAAACTGAAGTCATTGCAGGCGCAACAACATCAACATCAACAACGGCAATGAAACTGCCCACACAGAGCGAAGAGCCCAGCACCACAAAGTGGTCAATGATGATGATCATCCGCCGATGGTTGATGCTGGTACCTGGTTATAGTGGTTGCTTAGTGGTCGCTCAGCCACAGTCCCCTCCTTATCCGCACCACTGCCACAATTATCAAGTGTGAAAACCAGCGAATAACAAATTAAGCGAGTGATACCATGTCCACAGCCCCCAAGAACGAGAATCGAACTCAACTCGAACTTGACACTGGCCGTGTATTGAATGTATATGGACAAGATTGTCCCAAAACCCAGGGCACGGAGAGAAAAAAAGGGTATTTTATATTAATTATAAAGGTTATTTACCGAAGGGTTATATAATAAAAGCTTTTACTTCAAAAACGTAATAAATTAAATTAGATAACTTAAGACACACGAATCGAAGGATCAAAAGGATTACCCAAATCAAAAAAATAATTCTTGGTGCTGGAATTGGTGTGATTGAAGTAAATAACATATTCAATATTGTCCAGTTTATAAAAGGAATTAAATAAATAATCATATACAAGAAAACTAATAGATTAAATTAGATAACTTAAAATACACGAAACATAGGATCTAATGGATTACCTAAGTCAGACCTGGGCACAAAAAGAGCAGTATTGTCTTGGTGTGCGTAAGTTTTACGCTCTATTTCTCTCTTTCATTCTTATTCCATAAAAAAATACTATTGCAGAAAGTTTGTGTGAGTCCATGTGCCCAGGGCTGACTTAGTTTTAAAACCCTATCCAAAAAATAAGCTTTCAGGATCTAAGCTAATATATATAGTCCCAGAAATAAGGTAACCTTTTTTTATAAGTGCACCAGATGCAGTTACAGACTCAGGGATATAGGGACACAGAAAGAGACAGCTAAACGAAAGAGAGAAAGAGACAGACAACAAGAGAGAGAGACAGGGATCGAGACAGGCACTACTCCGATATCAGTTTTATGGGTGGCCCACATGTCGAGGGCCATAAAGTAGAAAATTATCACCTTTTAAATTGAAGAATCCAAACAAATTGAAACGGATATCGTGTTTAAGTGCTATCGACATCACTTCTATTAGCCCTGTCCCCGTGTTTGTGCGAGTGTGTGTCCCCCCAGACCATTGGGTTACATGACTCCTCATCCATGTCCGCATCCTTCTTATTTTCATTTTCCTGCAGCCTCAATCTCCTTTCCTCTTCCCTCGAAGGCACCTTTCTTCCCCTGCGACAAGCCAATTAAAAACATAAAAAGTCGCAACAGAAGTAGAAATGCAGAAAAGGTAGATAAATTGATGGACTAAAAGGTACCCCTTAAGGAATAAATATCCATCTGATTTTAATACAATTCCAATGCTTCTTTAAATTTACCAACTAAAAAAATCTAATGATTATAATACCTACTGCTCACAAGAATGTAAATATTACAACTCTTAACTAAGTTGAATTTAAATTCAAAAGACCAAAGTTTTTTAAAAAAATATTTAACCTCACTATAAAAAACCTTTATTAGTTGTTAGATGGTTAAATATGACGAATAAGAATCGCCTCTGTTTTTGTATTTTAACTTGAACAAAAAACAAGGCCATAAAACTATTTAAGATTTCACTCTGAGTTTATGTACCTAAAAATATCAATGGTAAAATTACCAAGTAATAATTTTACTTTGTTATATAACCATTAGTAAATATAAAGCAAAGTTTTTAAATGTGTTAAAAATTGTGTGTAAGCATATAATTAATCCAAATTTTACCACAAACCCAAACTACCCTAGACCCCTTTTGGTAACCAAAATCCAAGTGAAAATGCGTGGGTTTTTCACTCCGACTCTGGATGCACATGGTCATGAGAATATGAGAATGGGAGCCCAATTGAGCCGGGCCTAGAAAGCTTCCTCTGTGGCTCAAGTCTCAAAACTTGGCCATGATCTTGGGCCCCATTAGCCACTTAGAAAAGGTGTAGGCCGAAAATGCTCTCAGCATCTTGGGGCATCAAATTCGCAGCAGGATGCGAGGAGCAGCAGAGGAGCAGCCGAGGAGCAGCGATATTTGATTTGCGAGACAGTTGGCAACTGCGGCAGTTGGCAATTATTGCACATTACCCAGACAGTTGACAGTTGGCTAAAAAGGGGGCTTTAAGAGGGGGGTTACATGGCCAAGATTTGATTACGTATTGAATTCTGATTCGGATTCTGAGGCTGGGCTGAGCCTAATTGAAGTCTGCCTGCCACCTGCCCAGCCAAGGTTTTTATTCTTTTATTATTTTGTATTCTTTTTTTGCTTTTGCCTATAAGTCAGTCGACTTCGAACCGACCAGTTGCGATCCTCGCTCGATCAGAAATCGCTGGAAGGATGGAGAACGAGGGGAAAAGTGGAGGACTGGAGGTGGACTGGGGGACGACTGCAACCATAAATGCGCTCCGTGGGAAATGGCGTGTGCCCTCGAGCGTGTGCCGACCAATTTGACTCCTCGCGAACTGGAAAAATACGAAGGTAATAATTCACAAAAAAATATTTGTAGAAACTTGCATGGGAACAATCGCGTTGGACGTTGATTTCTCGAAAAGCGTTCGTTGTTCGCTCGTTCCTTCCTTCGTTTTGGAGGTCTCCGTCTCCTCCAGAGGAACCAGCTTTATACGAGCATATATCTACATATATATGTGAGGTGTATCTCTGTATATATATCCATATGGTGCAGCATCCAGGGCTGCAGGAAAGACTGGCGCGTAAAAAATGCCGAAGGTGGAGCCTGATTTTTGGCTTTGGGGCGTGGGCTGAAGCTGAAGAAGAAGCTCCACTCCCGACGCAAATTATCCATCGGTTTTTGGCCATTGTTTATAAGTCCATTCTGGCTTTCGATTTCTCCAAAATCAATAAAATGTGAGATGAAAATACGGTTTTATATCCTTTGTGAGGATATTTCTTAGTTCTTTTATTTGGTAAACATTTTCCATGTTTATTTTTATTTTGTAAATCTAAGATATATTTTATAATTTTAAAATTAAAATAAATTGGTTTAAATCTAATTTTAAATAAAATAAGGACGAGAAAAGGATATATTCGTATATCTATCCATCCATTCAAATATGTATAATATTTATTTTTTACTTAACCCAAAAAAGATATTGTAAATATAACTACTCCAAATCATTTACTTTATGTTTAGTTATAAATACTAAAAAAATATATTTAAACCCAGAACAGACCTCACAAAATAATTATAATTTCTTGAAAATATTGCATTTTAATTTTGGTTTTCAGAATTGTTTTATATTTTATTTGGATTTTTGGGACCCTGTCTTTTCCACACACTTGACTTGACTTTTGGCGACTACCAAAAGCTCATTGCCACGCCCCCGTTTATGTCCGAAAACTGATGTCCCCTTAGCCCTTCTGCTGGCCAAGAACCCCTCCTCTCCTCTTTTTCAGAGATTGGCCACAAAAGTCAGCCAAGTCATCGGAGTCAGCCACTGACTAAGTGCGAATCTGTGGCGCAATCAGTTGACCACAAGTTGTGGCTCTCTGGCATAGTTTTTCGAATTTATTTCACCAGTTTCCGAGTCGGCGAGTCTCCAAGTCCCGACCCCAAAACTCAAAACTCGGTTCACGACCAGAAAACTGATGCTGATGATGATGATGGCGGTGCCGCCGCCGCCGCTGCCGAAGTTGAAGCTGCAGCTTCAGCTCCAGCTGCCCCATCCCCATCCCCACCAGCTGCCCCATCAGCTTTTTGCTTTTTGGCTGCCGTTAAAGAAGGCGAGTAGGTGGATCGTACGTTTGCTTACTAACTGCCGTGGTCAAAATGTTTATCAACTTTAATATTAAATTGTATGCCCCGGCCAAGGCGGGCGAGACTCTGTGAAGGCCAGGGAAGGACTCTGATTTCTTGAGGGGTTGTACTTAAAAATGGAAAAATCAAAATAAAGTATACAACAATTTTATAATCCTTTTTTATACCCTTGCAGGGTTTGTAACGCTTAGAAGAAGGCTCTTCCGACCCTATAAAGTATTTATACTCTTGATCAGCATCACCAGACGAGTCGATAATAATAGCCATGATACGTCAATGTATAGATATGCTTTTATTGTCCTTAGTGTAAGACTCAAAAGTAGATTTAAACTTACCCAAATTTGATTCACTTTTAAAATACTAACTTATGGAGTTACGAAAGATTAATATACCTGGATCGAATGACTAGAAAATAAAAACTTATTTTAATGTTTGATTGACTATATTCTATTATTTTTTATATTTATATTAATATTTTTTATAATTTAAATAAAAAGTCGTAATAAATAAATAAATGTATTCCTTGAATACAAAATAACTTGAAACCAGGAATTATAAATGAAATATTTTTTGGGTTGAGTTTAGATTTTATATGCCTAAAGATCTTACTATTTTGCTTATATTTTATACAACGAGTTTCAGTTAAAGTTAAGCTCAAAAAAAGGTTTAAATCTTTTTCATGTCATTATATCATTTTCTTGTGAATAGTTTACTTTAATATTTTGAAAGTAATAACCTGTTGTCTTTTTTAATGATTTTCCATGTATTTCTTGGCTCAAACTGTTGTGATTTTTTTATTATAACCAAATCAATAAGTTAACCCTTTCATTATTTAAACGCTTTAATTATTTTTCTTGTTAATAAAATAAACTCATAACCGCTCTTTGGCCAATTTCCATACCCTGAATCCGCTCCTGACCCCACCATCGCACTCTGACCGGTCATGGGCGACCTGAAAGTGGAGGGGCGTAGAGTGGGAGGGGGATCGGTGGGGGTTGTCCTGCCATAAAGCACGCCGCTGCCTACCGAGCAATCAGATGTGTTGTGCCCCAGCCCGTTTGCCATGGCCTGTCCAGCCCTCCGTCGCAGTCGCAGTCGCAACTTTGGACCCGCTCCGAGTTTTAAATCCAGCCGGTCAGCAGCCGGCCAGCCCCTCCCCCAGCCCCTTAATCCTCCCCCTATGGAACGCCTCCACTTCACTGAAAATCCACCGTAAGAAAAGTCACTGATATATTTTATAATATATTTTTAAATTTAAATTTATATGTTTAATGGTAGATTTATATTTTTTTTAACCTATCAAACAGATTAAAATAACACTTTTAATGTCTTAGTAAATTAAATTCTTTTAACGTTCAAAAATTTAGAAATATTGATAGCAAATCATGTAAAAATATTTAAAAAATATAATTATCTTCCAAATTACTATACTAATTTTTACTAATTATAAAGGTATAGATATTTAACACCCTAGATATTTTAAATATTTCTTTTACATAAAGGATCAGAATTTTTAAAATGTTTATTACTTTTTCTATAAGCTTTACTTAATAATTACTATGTGTACTATATTTTATTTTATAAAATAGGTATTGTAAAATTCAAAATTTTAAGACTATGTTATTATTATTGTTATAATATTTTTCCCTCTGTGCATGCAACTGCCTCAGCACTCGAATCTGGAGACTGGGTGCTCCGCGTGCAGCTTTCGTGCTTCAGATGGCCGGCGGCGAAATTTGTCGCACGTTGAGTATTTTTAAACCATGAGAAAATCCTTTGGCGCTAATAGCCCGAATTCCTTGTGCTTAACATAAAAATCGCCTCTTGTACCCACTACATCATGCAATATGGTCTTGAAATTAGTTGGGAATTGGCCAAGAGGATTTTTTTTTTTTGGGGTTGAAGCGGAGGAAGGAGGAAAAAGCCAAGGGAATTACGTTTTCTGCATATGTAAGTGGTGGGGATTTTTATTGGCCTTTGTTGCCATTCCCATAATCATGTGAAAATGGCCGAAACGGTTCTTCTAGCAGCGGGTCGAGAAATCTATGAAGACAATTCTTCTGCCGCGGGCTTCATTCATATTTATGCAGCAGATCAATGGATTTATGTACCATATTTCGCGCTGTCGAATCTTCATGGGAATGAATGAAAGCCGATTTACATTTGAATAGATTTTAGTGTTTTTATGAATGAAAAAAGAGAGATTTGTTTGGTCGTTCTTTGATTGATTTTTTTTTTGGTAAGGTATTGTTAAAAGAAAAATTTAGTCATTAAAGAAAACAATACCTATTTTGCGAGCTAAAAAAATTATTACCAAGAACAACAGAAAAGTAACATTTATTCCAATCTTGATTGTTGATTTTATATACCTAATGTAAATACTTTAAGAACCATCTCTCAAATATTTTAAACCTATAAAATTTGAGTGTCAAAAAGAGTTTTAGGATTTTTATTAAATTTTAATTAAACATGAGGATGAAAAAGAATAAATATTTTTAAAATTAGTCTTTAATAAGTATTTTAAACTTATCGAAAAATGTGAGCTATAAAAAGAGTTTCAGAAAAATATTTAAATAAAATATGAAGTTTAAAAAATTTATTAAAATAATTTTTAAAAAGTAGACCCTAACCAGAAATTTAAATTAATTTTGATAGGATATCAAGATCCACAATCCATGCAAATAACAAAACATCATCAAAAAGTCTCTCTCCGAAATCAAAAGACTTTTCCCCTCAATCAATCCCAAAACCCAAAACCACTTAAGATGAAATTTGGCAAATTTTCAACGCTCTTCAATCAATCGGTGGATAATTACCATATCATAATGATCTCACATCTCCACCGATTGCGATTGCGACACCGCCTCTCCTATCGCGTATCGCATATCGCGTATCGCTTATATTGTTGTTAACAAATTAACGTAGAAAGCTCAACGAACCCAATGAACACGCAGCGGGTAAGCGGCACCCACCCAAAACAACAACAAAAACACAAACAGAACAAAACCAAGCCGAAATCCAAATAAAAAAAAAAAAAAAATAAAGGGAAACCTAACTAAAAAACAAACCGACACTGTCGATGGCTTCGATGGGATGGAATGGATGACGAGGCATCGATGAGGCCTGATGGCTCTGACTTTGATGCCCAGGGACACCCCGGTGAGCCAGGGACTGGGACTGGGACTCGGACTCACTCGGATGCATCTCAGCTCCAGTGGAGTGGATGAGGCCCATGCCCAGCCGAATCCCAGCCAGAAACCCAGAGCACACGCACACTTGGCAAAAAGCAGGAGCTGAAATCTAGAAATGATAATTTTTAAAAGATTTATTTGTCAAATAATAATTAATTAACTCTGTTTAAAACTACACTTTAACCTATGTAATGAACTCTTTGTTGGTTTTAAACATGCTAAAAATCTTATAAAATATATTTTAGCTATAAAAATAACTAAACAATTTTGCAGTGAAGTTAAAAAAAATAATTGTAATGCTAAATCAACAACTAATGTGGTAAATATGTAATTACTTAATCATTTGTGGAGATAAATATTCTTACCTTACATTATAATCATTATTTATTGAAAACTTGATTTAAAACTCATTCTAAAAAAAAATACTTTTAGCTTTACTTAGAATATTGTTAATACTAAGTTGTTATTATTAAATTTATATGCTTCTGGTTATTTTAAAGTAAGAAATCTTTACGATAAGAAAGATTTTAAGTAAATTCTTAGACTTTTAGTCAATTAGTTATTAGTTATATATAATAATAATAAACTAACTTATAATAACAATCTAATCTAATAACTCAAATACAATACACATTTTTCATTTCTATGATGGAATTAGAAACCTTCTTTAAGCAATATTATTTCCAAGCCTGACCTTGGTCTTTAAAAAAATTCCATTCCATTAAAACTAAGAGTGTCAAAGGCAACTTAATTGTAATTAATTAATTAAGTTTACTACTAAGCCTAAACAATTTTCGCTGAGTGCATGATCCCGCCCTGGAGTGCATGTCAGAGGCATGTAAACGTGTAGAAACATAATTTGTAGGCACGTTCACTGGCAAACGCCAACGCCAATGAGATTCAGGTTGAAGTTCAGGGGTTCAGGGGGATTAGAGGTGGAGGATGATAGGTGCGGGACATACATATGTAAATGTCGGGGCGTTAAATCGGGGCATAGAAGAAGAGGTTACCCATCTATGCTTCCATGCCCCTCCGTTTATGGATATGAAATATCGTTTGGTTCAAGATCATTGTTCGGAACTCGGAAGATCTCTTCTGGCCATGTGAACCCACTGGGATGTAGGTGTTCCTCCCCGCTCCCCCTTGGATTTTCAACTCCCTGAAAAGATTCACATTCTTATGATTAATGATGGTGAACTGCGACGGCGGCAAGGAATTTCAACATAACTACTTTGTGCTCGGATACAAATCGTTATTACACATTAAATGTTCCCAGTGAGTGGTTAATCAACAGTCAGTGGAGTTGGCTTAAAGGGAAGGGGGAGGGGGAGGGGGTTTTCTGTGTGGTTTCAGGGTCAGGGTTTGGCTGCGTTTTTTTCCCCTTTTTTTTTTAGGATTTTGGTTTTTTTTGGTTGCGCGGGTGTACGCTTTTGAACTGCTGAACTGCCAGCGTGTAAATCAATTGAAAATAATTTGTTACTTTTAATAATAAGTGAAAGAAGCTGTGCGCATGCCTGTGGCGAGCGGGGGTTAAGGTCTACAGAGGGTATACGTATACGAGATCTCCCCGGAGAGCGTGGGCCTTAGCCTTACCTTATAACGAAGCTTATTACTTGGGAACTGGGGAACTTTGGAACCTGCCCCAGCTTGTAATTGATCATGTGTTTTGTACGTTTCCCCTGGCCGATGATCATCCATCCATCCGAGAGGCACAAACAAATAAACAAATAAACATTGAGACCAGACTCTGTTGACTGTTGGGCCATAATCGATGAAATCAATCGATCAACGCTGGGAGCAGATCAACAGGAGCGTAGCTAGAGGGGGTTGGGTTTTAGAAGGGAATTGCCTGTGAACTCTTTGAGGCTTAAATACTAGTGTTATTATGAAAAAAGCAGTAAAAGCAATGGAAAATAAAAATCAAGTCCAATCCATGTCCACAAATAAATAAATAAATTTTTAAGGGTCTAGAATCTTGAGCAAAGCAATAGGGATAAATAAGTTTGTTTTTTTAATTAAACAACTGGTTTTATAAATAGTCATAAGCAGTTAACGATAAAAAAGTTCGATTATTAAATGCTGTGGGCTTATTTATTTAAAAAAAAAATTACTTCTTTACAAAATGTACAAAAAATTTAACTGGTTTTTTAATTATTAAATGTAAAAGGATTTAAGGTATGTTGTTTCTGCATTATCTCTTAAAAAATTAAGTTTTTTTGTATATTTCTTTAAATTGTCTTTAAATACGCAGATAATTTAAAAAATTCCTAAAACTAAATATCATATAAATTTATTTATTACATACAAAGATTTAAATTTAATGGACAAAATCGTATGTTATGTTCCTTTTAAAAATCATATTTTTAACCCTTTAACTTTTTTGTGTACAAAATTAAAACCCCTTTTCCAAAATCCCTGCTGCCATCTTTGTTTTCATTATTCGCAATCGAATTTTGCTGAGCCACTTTGAGAATGAATGATGGGAGGACACAACGAAGCGAGGGCTCTATCCAGTTAGGTGGTCCATGAGTCAATGCCCATCACTCGGTTTAGTCATTTTCACCGCTCAAATAAATAAGAGCTTTGAGCGCCACATGTCGTCGATTCCTTGTAATCCGGCAATGGGAAATGTATGAATATATTCCCAGGGCCCGCAGAAGATCCTGCTTAGGTTGAGGATGGGGATGGGGAGCCTCTTATAATGTCTTATTTATATCGGATTATGGACATCACACCATTGGGCCTGTTGTGTGGCCACCATCAGAATCCGAATCAGAGGGCTCACATCACACAAAAGCCAGCGGGCGCATTAAAATGTCAAAGAACGGGGAATGAAATAATAAAAAATAAAACAGACAGCGGACAACAGAGGAACAACAAGTGAAAAGGCAGCAATAACAAACAAAAGAGTTGTCAAGAGACCATGGAAGATGGCCCAGAGAGTCACTAACTAACTTGATACCGAGGTGTTTCTGTTACCACTTTTATCTGTGGTTTTCTTTCCCTGGTAATTCAATTAAGTTCCCACTTTCGATCGGACCTCCCATGCCCGTGTCTATAAAATTGATCGCTCTCTTAGCCCGGCTAACTTTATTTTTCGGGGCCAACGAATTTCCCAAACTGATTTGTGCCCGGTGATAAATTCAGCAACCTAATTGACAGCACACACAGTCCCCTGTCCCCTGTCTCCAGAGTTCTGTCCTCAAGGGTTCTCCTGCTCCTCCTCCTGCTCCTTCTCCGGTTTCGTTTTCCACTTCTAGGTGTCAATTAATGCACCGACTGGCAGAGATTGAGCCAGGTCGATAAGGCGGAAAAGTCGGGGCTGAAAAATAACCTCAGGCGATTAAAATGTAAGAGGTGCACTTGGAAAAATTGTCGCCTAGAAAAATATATTTAATTTTGCACAACAAATAATTCTTGAGGCTATTGAAAGTATTATTATCTTTTAAGGTTGTACTAAAAAAGCTTTCTAATTAAAAAGTTTACAAATAATCTATGAGAATTAAACATGTAGGTAGTATTATCGCAATATAAAGCCAAAACATTTTACATTTTAATAATAAATGTGACGTGTAATAGAGTGGAATTTATACACAAAAATGTTAAAAAGTAGTTTAAAAATTATTTGTAAAAACAAAAAATACTTCTAGTGGTTTGTATATGAATGAAAGTATGTGAAAGTTCTATAATTAAAGTTTCGTTACTTTCCTAATTCAGACAAAAAAATATCCCAACCATTAATAACCTACCTTTTCTTCTATGAAATTCTTTAAAATATTTGTGAATTTTTTTCAGTGCCCCATCCCAGACAGTTGCTTTTGTTATGGTCAGTTAAGATTGGCTTAGACCTAAGTAAGTTATATTTTAAAACACCTTCTTAGGCAAAACAAAAGTGTCAAAATAGTCGATCGATAGTGGAGACGACCATAAAAACGAACACCCAGTGAGCTCGAAAATTTAACTCGACTCGAGTGCTCCTCGTTGGTTCTATGTCGAGTATCTATGGTGAGTGAGTATCTGGGTATCTGGGTGTCTTCCCCTCCAACCTAAGAGTCGTCGCCTGTCTGCGGAGTAGAAGTAGGCTTGTCTGCCCAGATTTTCCGAGGTTTTTTTACCCTAAGTAACTACGCGTGTAGTGCAATTAGGCTGCGACATTGTGACACATGCGACTACTGTGCGTTGCAGTCAACACAACAGTCGTGCAACATTCAAGTGTTTTACTTTAGTGCAGAGACGTGGCTGAAAGGGGGTCTTACAAGTAAGGAGGGGTCTGAAGAGGGGTTGATGGAGTACTTCGTGGAAAATATGTGTTTTATGAAGTGGTCTGGTGCAAGTGCTTTTTATGCAAGTACTTATAAAATATATTGATAAGAAACTGACATGAGTCATAGCAATTTACTTTATTATTAATTGTTACTAATATTATTATAATCATGGACCTAAGTTCAAGTTAAAGGCATTATTTATAAAACACTTCCTTTTTTTAAATATTTATTATTAAATTAATATTACGTTAAGACCTTACATTAAATTTCAGTGATAGGTGAAGACAATTTCTCTCTTTGTAAAAAGTATATATTATAATATAGTAAATATCAACTTGTTCAACTCTAGGACCTTAAATTAAATAATATAGTTAAATTTTCATTAGACTTCATTGTTTGCAAATTTAGCGCCACTATTTTCACTTAAATTAAGTTTAAATGAAACAATTGTTTCAATTACTATTTATTACAAAACCTAATTAATGGTTATGGTGACCCATGCAAAAGATTTTGATTTTAGTCAGAAGTCTGTCGGGCAGTAAAGTAAAAAATTAATTTTTAAATAGATAAAACTCTTTAGTTTATTAAGAGCTTGTTGCTTACATTACAGTTAATTTTTGAGTTCTTTTATTGTTACTCTAAAATATATATTTTCAAGTCCTGAAATGTAACCCATTCACATCTTCCCAATTATCCCCTAAAAGCATTCCCTGGCTGTGATCAAATCACAGAATATGGAAACCATGAAGTGGCAATGCGATGATGTCTGTGGATATGACTGTGGGCCAAAAGGCGTTGCGATGTCGGCATATCAAAAACCACTTTTAAAGCTGACAATCTAGACAATGTACAATTACGAGAGACAAGTTGTGTTTTGTCTGCGTATATTTTTTTTTCTCAATATATTTTTTTGGGCTTGGCTCACTTGACAACTTTGGACGGGGGACGAGTTGTTGTGTAGTTTATGTGGTGGTTTTCGAGTTATGTTACTGCGGTAATGCTGTCATCATCATCTATGAGTGTTTCTGTCAACGGCCATTTTAAGCGTGTCCTCGATTCGAATCGATACCAAATACCAAATTGATTTGCAACGTTTTAATTGCACACCTCAGCAGTTGACCAGTTTATTTTTTGGGTTACTGGGTGGTCTGCCATCCCATCCACAAGGCCAAGTGCGAACGTGTCCTGGACAAAGGACAAACGATCCTTTTCCCCAGGCAGCTCATTAAAATTGCATGCTCGGTAGGAGCTACAAAAAAATAGGAAAAAATAGGAGGAGACTGCCCCTGTGGCAGTAAATGGCTCACTTTTGGCAGGCGACTTTCCAGCACGTCCTGGCCACTACAGGACATCCACAGGATACGAGCTACATGCCACCCTAGTTGCGGAACCGATGCGTTTAATTGTGGCCCAAAAACAGAAAAAAAGGGACACAGGACAACCCCATGCGGACACATATCAATCTGGTCAGGGATAACTCCGATGTCCCGCTGCGACTTTCACAAAATATTTTGGTTGTACGCAGTGCAATTATGGACAAGGTGTGTCGAAATGCCAGGACACCTTCCGAGACATCCTGCGGCGTGGTGTTGCAAAACACGGAACACAAGTCCTACGGTTGACCACCCGACCAAGTTGGACAGATAAGACTAGGGTCTGAAGTCAGCAGGATGCGTCCCATATCCAAGGGGGCGCGTCCAGGATACTTGTCAGAAATAAATCCCGGCCAAGAAGGAATTTATGTAGACATCAATTGGCGAATACGTTTGCACTTTTCCAGCTTCGTAGACAAAGCAAAATCAAAGAGGGCCAAAATCAATTGTGCATGGCCATAAGGCCCAAAAGTATGTCATCAAGGTGGAGAAAATGGTAATGGAAATGAAAATCGAGCAGCAAATGAGGCAGATGTAGTCGACCCTTGATGCGGGTTCTCCAGGGGTGACCTCAGGCCTCAATTAAAGACAATCCTATGCTCGATTTCGAGACAAAGATCACAATCTAAAATTGACAGTTCCAAGTAAGAAGCGTGCTTATAGAAATGGAGTTGCTAAAAGAGAAGAAAAACCTTATTCAAGAAAAACCTCAGACATTTGGCACGTTCCCGAGTTTTAAAAGAAGCCACAATGAAAACTAAACCAAAAACACAGGCCATAAATATTTGGACCACACCTCAAAAGTTAAACAATAACCAAACTCAAACCGAAATCGAAATCAAAACCAAGTCAAGACAAAACATAGCAAAACTGGCATCAAATTTAATTCAATTCGATTTCATAAATTAACTTTTGCGACAGTTTGAACATTTTTTTGGTGGCGAGACTTCTGCTTACTTAATCGGCAACCCGAAAATTAATAGAGCTGCTTTAAAATCTGCATAAAAAATGGTTAATAAATATTGACAGCTGCTGTTTGATGGTTCAACTTATATGGTTTTAGGAATTGAATCAAATGACTTATTTTCGCAGCATGAGAAAAATTTTAAGTCAGGAAGGTGTGGGAGTTGGTCAACAGATAAATAAGATATTTATTGAGATTAAAATGCATATTAGAATCATGTTTTTTGGTCAGTAATTTTCCTTCTTTAAATAACATATTTTCTAAACATTTTTATTTAAAGTTTTTCCCAAAATAAAACAAGTGTCTTATGCCTAAAATATTTTCAGGTGTGAGTTTTGTGTTTAATTTAAATATTTTATTTGTTTTTAAGAAACAAAAATCATATCTTCCAGTTCTATTAAAAAAGTCATAAAGCAATTATTATTAAATAAAAATTCCGTATTAAGTTTTTTAAAATCTATTCCAAGAACTTGAATTTATAATACCCTTATAAATTCTTTATCAGTTTCAATCCAACGATAAATCCATTCCAAAATAGCGTTATCAAATACCTAGAAATCCCAAATCCCCAGCAACAATAAAAAAAACTTAAAGTTTCAGTCGAAAATTACTTTCCATTTAATATTTAAGTATTTTTTGTGATAGCTTCATATCAATGCGAATATGTACAGACTATTAAGACGATAATGAGATCGTTGTATCTTTGTGCTGAGTCACATTTTCCATAGCGACAATCAAGTTGTTAAATCTAAACACAGTAGGTAATCATGGGTTTAACATTACACAATCCATCGATTGATTTATTCAAGTATAAATTAAGTATATATTTATTAAAACAGTCTTTCAATAACCAAAGTGGGTTTGAGGTTTGTTTGATTGAACTATTGTAACATAACATTTGGTTTACTCCATAAGCACTACGAACTGAATGGGGCTACTAAGACTATAAGGTACAATAATAATGTATATAGTATAATTACAATTATGTAGTATTTATTTTTAGATTTATAGTTTACAATTGTCTGTTTTGGAATTGTTTTGTAGGAGGCTTGTGCTTGCAATACTTTCTTTAGATTTTTCATCATTTGGCATTTGTTTGACGCAATCGGGGGTTGCTATATTTTTGGACTATATAGAACCGATTGCACGGAGGATGACTCTTCTTCTGCTGCTCACTGGGTTGCGAATTGCTGGCGAGGATTTGTCCACTTGCACCTTTGGCCAGAACTGCGAGAGCTGGACCACTCGGTGGTTTTTCCATTCCAGGCATTTCCCATGCCTGGCGGCTGTCCAGCTCTCTCTGAATCTCTTTGAATCTCTCAACAGAAACCAGATTTTGGGTCCCTTTAATCTATCTGCTCATGATCTCGTCGATGGTGAAGCCCAGCATCCTCCGGGGCTTGTCGGAGGAGCTCGAGGACGAGGAGGAGGATAGATCCAGGACGGGCAGGTGCTGTACCAAGTTCTCAGGTTGAGGTGAACTCAATGCCTGGTTTGGTACCGGAGACTGCAGCGAAGTGGAGGCGACAGTCACCTCCTTGGTGCTCTGCTCACTGTGACTCTGGAGGTGACTCTTCAGGTTGGCCCGCTGGTTGAAGCTCCGCTGGCAGATGGGACACTTGTGGGGACCCTCCTCCAGATGGGTCACCTTGTGCACGGCCAGGGTCCTCGACTGGCAGAAGCCCTTGCCGCAATCGCTGCACTTGAAGGGCTTGTCCTTGGAGTGGATGTACCGGTGATCCCTCAGATGATCCTGTCGCCTGAAGGCCTTCCCACAAATGTCACAGGAATAGGGACGCTCATCCGTGTGGGTTCTCTCGTGGATGAGGAGGTTGTAGGACTTGGTGAACTGCCGGTTGCAGTACTTGCAGATGAACTGCTTCTTTGGACGACTGCTGCCGGTTCCACCAGTGGGACCACCAGCACCACTCGATCCACTGAGCTTCAGCGAGGGCATCCCCCCAAAATGGCGACCAACCACTGCGGCATGGAGTGTGTGCAGACCAGCGGGATAGGGACGCACGTGATGTGGATGCGGGTGCGGGTGGTGCGGGTGTCCATGGTGGTGGTGGTGATGCGGATGTTGCTGCTGCTGCTGCTGTTGCTGCTGCTGGTAGATGGCTGCATTCCGGATCCAGTGGTTCATCAACTGCTGATGCACTGCCACGGGATCAGCGGTGGCTCCGGGATAAACGGGATACTGTTGCGGGGCCTGGTGTTGCTGCTGCTGTTGCTGCTGCATCTGCAGCCACAAGCGATGTTGCTGCTGCTGCTGTTGCTGCTGCTGCTGCTGTTGCTGCTGGTAGTGGGCCATGTGTCGCATGTGCAGCTGAGTGGCCACAGCCTCTTCACTTATCGCCGGATGCACTCTCCTCAGGGGCTCCTCGGTGGGCGTGTGGGGAGGCGTCAACATGGGGGAGAGACTCGTCTCACGCTCCTCTTTGATCACTATGAAATCCTCTTCAGCAAAGTCTAAAAAAGAGTGGAGAAATAATGTAAAAAGTTAGTTTAAATTGAAGATATAAATTATTTTAGTTGTAAGTAAATTAATATAATAAACTATATCTTTATCATTTAAATAAAAGTTTCAATCTAAGTGATTTTCTAATAAATTTACATTTTTACTTGTTTTAAAATTATAAATTTGTCAAAAACAAAATCTTGAAATTTTATTTTTCATTTAATTTGTTCATCAATAACTAAACAAAGTTATATTTTCACTATTTTTGGTGTACTGTTAAGTCTTTGAAATATTTATAAAATTAAAAACAAAAGCTGGTAATCCATTTAGCCGTCGGTATTAACTCGTTTTGAAGTTGTTTTGAAACGCACCTTGTTCCCTGCTTAAGTTGAGCTCGTCGTCCACGGTTATGTTGCTGATGGGCGAGGCCGATGTGGAAGACATTATACTGTCTGTTTGAGGCCGCTTTGATTTATTTGGTTTTTTATAGACACACTCTTTTTTTTCACACTCGAAAACACGCTTGGGCACCACTTTTGTATCTATGTATCTTTGTATCTACGTATCTGCTGTGTGTAGCTGAGCGTTCTTTTGGATGCGACGTGCCACCGACAACGTCTCGACACAAACTGAATTCGTTGGCCGTTTTTCGCTCTCCGACTCAAACAGTTGAAAATCTAAGTGAAACGAACGTATATATTCCTGTCTCTGTTCGTTTGAGTGACTTGTGTGCTGCTGCTGCTGTTGCTGCT
Organism: Drosophila oshimai; assembly: GCA_018150695.1. Lineage (NCBI taxonomy): Eukaryota > Metazoa > Arthropoda > Insecta > Diptera > Drosophilidae > Drosophila > Drosophila oshimai. The sequence goes on along the minus strand of JAECWM010000252.1, from coordinate 1,844,197 downwards.
GCTGCTGCTGCTGTCGCTGAGCGATGTTGCTGCTGGGAGTAGCGCTCGTTAATAACTGACTGCAACTGGCGACGCGACGACCCGTTTTTGAACTGGCCGAGAAGTGCGGAGGAGGGTGTGCGGAGGCTCTGAGGCTCGACCAACGGCAGCTGCCTGTGGCGGGGTTGAAGTTATTTGGAAATGGTAGATACGTCCACGCCTACCTGCTGCTCGTTGGAGCTCTCCGATTGGCTGTCTCCGTCTCCCAGTGTATCTCATGGATATGTATCTCATGCCTTTTGCCTTTTCCGTTCCAGCAGTAAACAAGCGGAAACCGTTGGCCTGACGGTCGCAAGCCTGGGATATTGTTGGTGTTGCTGCTGCTGCTGCTGATGTTGCTGCCGTAGTTGCTGCTGCTGCTGTAGCAACTGCTGCTGCTGCTGCTGCTGCTTCTGCAGGCAGGCAGTCGGGCAGCCATCGCTCCTGCCCGCATCCCAGCAACGAATCCCTCCCAGGCGCATGTGCCACATCAGCAGCTGCATGAAGGTCCTGAATCCTGAGTCCTCCTCCCAGGACTCCCATCCTCGTGCCTTTTTAATGTCGTGCTGTCTCTGCGCCCCAGGATATTGTAATCTATTGTCCCTGTTTGCGTTTGTGCCTGATTCGTTTTCACTTAAATTTTAATTTGCAATACAAATCTGTTTTTTTTTTTGGTTTACACTTTAATCTGGAATTCAATTAGCCGCTTCAAAGTGATGGCGATAAAAGTTTTGAGTGGGCGGAAAATGGCTGCTTGTCATCATCATCATCATCATCATCATCGCACGTTATGTTTGGGGAAATTGATTGGTTTTTAAAAGGGTTTCCGGCAGGATATGCAGGACATGTTTTACATAAAGCTATGATAGGGGAGAGTGGGGATAGGTGAACCACTTTTTTTGTTGAACATTATTATGTCTAAACAATTCGACGTTAGGGTCTGCTGTTTATAGGAATCTAAAAGAGCATTCATTCCTTTGCATTTAAAGTATTTTGTGAAAATAATATGTCACGTTTTTGAACTTTATGAGCATTTTAAAATTTTGTCTCGAATGGTTCAAGCCCCACCCCTGGGGATAGTTGAACCACCTTTCAGGATAACACAAAAACTACAATTGTATAAAAAAGGTAATTTATTTCTTTGTTTATGCCTTTTTCTGTTCAAATATAAACATTGCACATTTACAGCATGGAATAAAACATTACAAATTTGCTATTTTTTTTTTTTTTTTTTTTTTTTTTTCGAAGGTTTTCTTGAGTCTTTTGATTGTGCTTTTGGCGATCAATTTTTCTGCGGTGAGTCAGTGGCAATGATACTCCTCCCTCGTTTTCTTCCTCGAGTCGTCTGTTTTCGTGGTTTAGCCTTTCCCCACAAGTACGGTTCATGTATCCCCACAAGTCATAAGCCAATGGAAGTGATTTGGAAAAACATGGAATACTTGAACTGCGTCAGCAATCCAGAAAATATCATAATTTGCGTCTACTTACGATAAAATACAATTTTAGGAAGTTCAATGCCACTGATGAAGAACGATAAATTTTCCTAGAAAACGTTAGGTCAAATAAAAGCTGCAAACGGGGATAAAACTTCGATTAGCGATAAAAACGACACCAATCGTTTGACGCGATTGTGCGTGCTAGGCTAGGATAACGACTAAGTAAGCAACACACATATAAAT